>CM031858.1:148683835-148903406 GCA_018697195.1 Certhia americana | reverse complement strand
TATTATTATTATTATTATTATTATTATTATTATTATTATTATTATTACTATTATTTTGTGCAGCAATTTCCTGCATGAATAGGATTTATATTTTTTGGAATGCTTGGTTAAGATGGATATAAATAGGAGGATGTATATTTTTTCTTATATAATAGTGACAGGGCATTCCTTGTTTTAAATAAAAAATAATAATGATTGTCTCTAAATGCTTTTGATTTGTAAATAATGGAAAGCCTTTGTTGGTCTCAGGAAGAATTCAAGGGACAGTATCTTGTGTTTGGCTCACTGGGAACTTGTGATATTAGATGTGATATTGCTTTTTTTGCTAGGCAAAGGCAAAATGCATTTAGCAGTAACAGGCAAAAATAGCTTTACTCCAGTGTTTGGAGGGTAACAGCAGGAGCAGTTGTGTTGGCAAGCTGTAGTGGAGGATGTTGAGACCATGTCATAGAGTTGTTCCTTGGACATTGTCCATCTCTCAGTTGTTCATCTGGACCAAACAGACTTTACAGAACTTAATTAGAGGCCTAATCCAGCTCCCTTTTCAGAGAATAGGAATTTTCAGTGATTACATGGGATTTAGTGCTTTTGGAGATTTATCTTTGATTTTACAAGGGTAGGACTGGGAGTTTTACGAACCTGCGCCTTTGTCTCTGATTTAATTCTATCTTTTAAATCACTTTCTGTGTTAATTTGCCATACAAAGCCCATTTATTTTTGGCACTAATCTCGTCCTCCTGGTTCTACCATTTTATGCTCTCAGTGCAAAAGCAATAATACTTTTTTTACCCTTAAAACTAGAAAGTGTGTGCCCAGCTCTGAGCTTTGTGTGCTGATGGATGTTGATACCCTCTCAAAGAGGCATCTATAAAGAGCATTAATAGGGAGAAATAAGGAGTGTCATTCCTCCTCTTTTGTCTTTTCCTTGGCTTTAAATTATTAACTATCAAATATGCTCATGTTCTCCATATCTGTCTTTAAATAGGTAAATGACAAGCCAGTTTTCCATGACTTTGACTCTGTTACTCAGCTTCCTTTGGGTGTAGAAATTGCTGTGGCATGAAATCGTCCATTAAGATTGGTGAAGAACTAACAGGGTTCTTAATAAGGATGGATGAGGATGGACTCTTTCAGAGTAATGTGTGGGGCATGCTGGGTGCATCAATGCTGTGCTGCCAGGACCATGTGTTAGGGCAAATGTTGAATGATCAAAGCAAGAATGTCTAAAAAGCAGTTTTGGGATGTGTTAAACCACCTCTGTGTTTAACACCTTGAAGCTGCTTCCCCTGACAGCCCATAGGCTTCACGGTACTCTCCAAATTCACTTTTTTCATCTTTGCTTGTTATCCCAGAAGTACAAATAAATGTATGTCTCTTTTCCTTCTATGGAGATAAGAAGTATGCCTGGAATATGCACCTCTGTATCGTGTACATCTGCTGAGTGTATTTGACACTGGAGAGAAGCAGGAAAATTTTGGGGTTTTGCAGAATTTGAGTTGAATTCTGTGCCTGGCAAAGGAGAATTTTGGTAACAGGACTTATAGCAAATCCTTTAAAAAGAAAACAACAGTTGCATCTTATAAAACATTGCACAGATTTTTTTTTCTCTTTTCCTTTAAAAAAAGAAGAAACTATTATTTCTGCTGCATATAAAAATCATCTTTAAATGTCCTATAAAACATGTTGAACTGGAGAGGTTGAAAACTTTACATACTCTAGCTGATTTGTTACTAAATCTTACCTCTGGAACTGTAAATGAAGAGTGAATTTTAATACACGTGGTGTTTAAACAGGGGAGAAATGTGGAGAAAACTTACCTCAGCATGTCATGTGTTATCTACCACTTAGAGTCTTTGCATTAAAACTCAATGGCTTTATAATAGCTCTGCTTTAGCTTAGATGAAGTTTGTAGATGTAGTTGAAGAAATCAGTGTATGTTGATATGAAGGAGCCAGAGTAGATGTCCGTAGCCATACTTTTAAATTTAAAAGCTATAATGAGTGTGTATGTGGGAAAGAGTTTTGCTTGAATGTATCTGCAGTCCTTTGGGTTTTCAAATACGCTTATTTAATTTATTTTGTGGCTGAAGAGCCCACAGTTCTGTCCAACCTGCATTTTTGCCACACATGGGATTTTGAAGTAGCAGGACGTTTCATTTGCAAGGAAACTCTTGCAGAACTTTGCTTTGTGAGCAGCCAGAGACAAGAACTCTCACGTGTGCCTATCAGAACATGAGGCAAAATCTGCCTCTCTCTTTGGTTGTTTTCATGGTTCTTGACTGATGTGTGAATAATGGCTTGGGCTGTCTGGAACTGCAACTGACTGAATCATGAAAGGGAAGCTTTTGTCCAAGGTTAATCCCAGCTTTTCAGTTAAACATAAAAAATCGGTCAGTGAAAGGTGAGCTGACTTTTGTCAGTTCTGTCTCTGACTTCTTATTGCCCTACATGTTTTCTTCTCACAACACTGGTTTTCACAGAATATTTTTGCTAGTACATTATTGGGTTTATTCCACTAAAGATATTAGCTCTTTCACAACTTCTGTTGCTTGTTACTCTCTCCTTTGAAATTCAGCTACGAACAGGTAGTAGTGATGCTGCTTATGACTAGACATCCTAATGTATGCTATCACTTTGTGATGCACTCTCATTCCCCAGAGTCTCATTTTCCCTACCCTTCCCTATTATTAAGCATTAGAAATAATAATAATAAATCAGATTAGTCTATTTATGTCACTAATGTGCTCTTCATCAAAACAACACAAATTTAGCTCCCTGCTGTCGACTTTGATTATATAACAACCCTATTATCCTATAATATTTCATATTATCATCAAAGGGAAAAATCAGTTTGATCAGTGAAGCACCAAAATAGCTTTGACTGAGCATGCTGTGATATGGAAACAAGAGGAAACTTAATAAACAATGCAGGCACAAGTCTTCACTTGGTCTTCATTACTGTGTAAGGAATAGCCTGACTGATCTAACAGGCACTGCTTTGCCAGAACTTTGTACATGCATCTGCTTTACAGGGATGCCTGTAGTGGGACAGCCCTAGAAGGGGTGTTTGGTTGTCCCTTAAAGAGTCCAAATTGCTTCTTGGTTGTTAATGAATGGAGAAGATGTACAGTGACCTTCAGCAATAAACTTCTGTTTGAACTCTCTGTAACAGCTCATTAGGATGAAATAGGCATTATTTAAAAAAAAAAAAAAAAAAAAAAAAAATGGGAAGTGATCAAGTTAATCTACTGCATTGTACATTTTCTCATTAGTTCCCTAGTGCTTTGATCAATGAAATGCCAGGGCAGTAATCAAGATTATTGTGAATCCAACCTAAGCAAGGTAATTCCTCGTTTTCTCTGACAGATGTGGAAGTTTCTGTTAAGGAAAAAATAGAGCTTTATTTGTTGCTAAAAGCTTAGAAAGGAGCAGTCAGTGGAATCAAGATGGAGCATGAAAATGTTCTGAAACTATTTGGTGTGTGCAGACCAGAGGGCAGGGGTTTGGGTAGAAGTAGCTTTTAGCTGAAGTTTATGTCCTCATTTAACTTTATGTAATATTCCCGTTAATATTAAGATGTAATTAAGATAGTCATTTAAAATCTTTATGAGGAAGCCAGATGAGAGAGATGTGTTGGAGTGTGTCCATTACACTAATGTTATGGACTTTTTCATGCATATTTCAACAAGACACTGACTGAAATATTGCACAAATTACAATGAGAATCTCACCACTGCTGCTTTCATCAACCAGAGATGTGTAACACTTGCAGAACTGAAAAAGAAAATAATGCCTTTCTGACCAGCCTGCTGTCATCTTTTAACTTTTATATAAAATTTTATTTGGGGACTTTAGCAGGATAAATTCTAGAAAAAGGATTGGCTATCATAACAATTCACCAAAATTAAAACGAATGGAATAATGACACTGGACACAGAGAAATTGATCATGTATGGAAGGTGCTCTGGGACTCTTATGCCAGTTAGTCTGAGCCCAGAGGCTGAATTAAAACAAGGAAAAAATGATGAAACCCTTTGCCAAAAATGCAGTTTTCAATTCTAAAAGATGCATATAATGAATATGGCAAAGGAATTTTCACCCCAAAAGCAAGTACTAGGAAGGCAAAAATAAAGTTGGGAAAAAAGAAATTGTTCTCAGAAGCAGGAGTAGTCCTGCAATTTCCAGTTGAAATGGCTGTGATGTGATGCTGAAGGACTGTTGAGCTTTCATCTGTGTAGAATCAGTCTGGGAGACTGACTGTCCTCTGCTCAGTCAAAGCCTACCCCAATGTTCCACTAACTACTGATGGGGAGATTCATGGAGTTTCTGACTCTCCAATCAGGTTTTTGTTGCTGTCTCCATTTGAACTGAGATTTTATTCAGCCAGCCCATCCTAAGCAGTGCTGCTCTCTGGGATATATTATGTTAGTGATGCTATTTCCTCCTCTTGGTGCTTCCATGTGCAAGAGGACATGAGAAAATTTTCTCCTTGTCTAAGACCTGGGTAGGCAGGGCCTTCCTCTGAAGCCAACTGATTTGGATACCATGCAGTGAGTCCTTATTTATACCCTTTTCCTGACACTGGAACGTGAACCTTTTTTCTGTTTTCTAGATACTCTATCAGTGCCTCCAACTGGTGCTTACCATGAACAGTCTTTCCTAAATCTAAGGGAAAGCAGTAAGACCTAAAACAGTCAACCTGTATAATTTATGCAGCTGCATTTTGCTTTATGGAATCCAGTCATTCAAAACTTCCTGCTAACTTTAGGCTGGAAATACTACCCCTGGAGCCTTCAGCCTTCATTTGTCTCTCCTTCAGTGAATATTGTAATTAATAAATATCCCAAAGCCCTTCTTCACCTTGATTTCTGACAGGGTAAGGAGTGCTGCCATGTATTAACACCCACAACAGATTGGGAAAAAAAAGAAAAGGAGGGGTAGTGGGGGAAAGATTAATGCTGCAATTTTATTGGTAATTAATATTCACAGTTCCAAGCTGCGTTGTCTTTTGGTTCACTTTGAAAAATGCAGAGCAAACAACAGGATGATAAGATTTATCATAGCTGGTGAATTCACAAGTAGAGCTGGCAAATATAATAATTGAAACTATGCTCCATAATGCATCTTCCTCATTCATGAGTTTTGATACCACCGTCCTGGCTTTGATTCATTGTTTATCTGGCCTGTGGAACAGCTTGCAGTAATTGCTGTATCCAGAGCACTACACTTGAGGCTAGAAGAGAGATCCATTTCACAGACAGCCACCCTCGGGCTTTCTCTACACTCTTGCCCCCCCTTTCCCACTCAGACATTAACTCATTGGTTTGCCATTTCATGGACGTATGTTCAGGCCCAAGATCACCACTTTCTGTACTCTGCCCCCTCATCTATTAATGAAAAGCATTATGCTACACAACTACACCCTGGGGAAGGAAATGTTCCTCTCTAGTCGCGACTGACAAAAGAAATCTACAGATTGATTAAAAGCAATATGTGGGGAATTAAGTAGGAAATGCAACGTGCATTACCTTGAATGGGTGTGATCTGTTTCTCGCTGGCTGGGATGCAGTGCATTAGCCTACGAGGAGAACTTTGGAGTGTGTTTGATTGGGAGGAGGCCATCAGAAGAATGGCCAGCATAAATTAGATAAGAAGGTAAAGAGCCACAGTGGTTTGGCTCATTGTCTGTAGATCATTGGTGAGGTCCATGGAATAGTTTCAGCTTAAGAAAGAGTCATGGCCTTCTGGCTTTGGTTTATTTTCGAGTCATCTGCCAGCATCCTCCCACACAGGAGTGGCAGGAGGTATGGGAAGGATGGACCAGGGCTGGTTCATAGTGGAGTGGATTGTTGTGGTGAGACCACCTTCCCAACACTGGCACCAAAGGGAAAGTACGGAAAATTATGTCTACTAGAGCATCTTCCCTGTCCTATTCCAAGGAAGAGAAGAGTTACTCCAATCCTCCTATTGCCTGCAGCAAATCCAAAAGACCTGAACTGTGTTATCCTTGTCCATGTTTGACAGCACCTCCCCAGAGCCATAGGGATATGTGGGAAATTCAAGGCTTCTCTAGCTGAGTTTAGGAGGTCACAAAATAGCAAAGAAATCCCCTCGTATTGACTGTGTTTGGATGGTTTCTACATGTCAAAATGTCATCAAAACTGACCTTTAGAGAAGTAAAATTTATTTATTTATTGCTGGCTCTCCCTGCAGAGTGGGTATGAAGCTCCTTAATCATAATTATTGTTCAGAGGATAATTAATCTGATAAAAGTATTCAATTAGATTATCTGAAGTAGACTGTGTAAGTGATTTTTGGCCCCCCAGAGTCTGAAATTGCAACTCTTACAAAACAATTTCCAAAAGGCCTATTTGATAATATCACTTCTGACTTGGAGGTCATGCCTCAGTTGCCCTATTGAAAAGCATCATCTTGGCATCTTGACTGGAGCTGGTGTTGGAAGAATCTGGGCAAGGGGTTTTAGCTCAGCATCAATGCAGTGAGGTCTTAATTCCCACTGAATTCAGGGCTGATATCTGACTTGCACACTGGGCAAGAGCTCAGGGCTGGTTTCTCCTTAGACACCAAGACGTGGAATTTGGGTGGCAGTGCCTTCAGATACAGCTGTTTCTTTTAATGCTTCCTATGAAGTATCCACCACATTTATCTCACCTCTCTGATTTGAAGCTCTTCTCAGAACCCCTTCTGAATGATGAAGTGGGTGGTTTAAAGTTTCTTGTTCAGCATGCAGCAGTGGGCATATATCATTGCCTTCAATATGCCAGTCATCTGAATGGATCTGGGGGCCAGGTCACAGCAATTCATTGTGGTTGTGGCCACCAAAACTTTGCCAAATTCTTCTGATTTCTCTAGCAGCTACTGTCTTCCCAAAAGGTTGTCCAAGTAGGGCAAAAGACATGTATGTGAGATCCTTCTATCAATGCAATTAGTTGGGTTTTTTATCTTTGCTGTACATTCCTTTCAAGTTCTTTGGCACTGAAGCTCCAGTTGCTCTACAGTGACTGATATTTCCATGTGACTTCTCTTTTCTTTGAAGAATTCATTACTGCCATGTATGTTTTCCAGAAAAGAGTCTTTTTTTAGCCTGTATTCTCAATGCCCAATACGGAGAGACATTGCAGTCAGAGGCAGCAGTGGGAAATTCCTCTCAATTGCTGATATTGTGCCCTTTTTATTCTCTTGGGAAGAGCAGAATCCTGTGTGGTCACCACTGACCAACATAACTGGTTTGCTCAACACAACTTAATGATCTTCTCATGGCAGTTTCCCTTCTTTTCAACTGTTCAGCTGCATTAACATTGTGGCAGATACCTTCTGTATAAATTCTTGGTGCAGGAATATTATTTAGCTGATTGGAGGACAGGTGTAATACCTGCATAGCTAGAGAGGGATCCCAGTGTCCAGGTCACAAGAAGTTTAAGACAGTTAATCTAGCAGTTACGTTTCTTAAGTAATTTCTTGGGTACCACTCTGAACACTGCGTTTTTGGACTTTGACAAATTTGGTTAATACACACAAAGTTAGTTTGGGTGCAAGTACTGTTGGGTTGACCTTGCTGAAAAAAAAACTAATGTATATCTTAGAAAGAGTCCTGTCTGTCTGCTACAAATCTTTGACAACTAAAAAATAAGCAGAAATTATGAGGCAATGGCTTTTTTTTAGAATGCAAGTCTATTCTGTCTTTCTTTTACAGAATGCACATTTCCTATAATGCAATCTGTCCTTTTTTCTCACTTTTTTTTTTTTTTTTTTTTTTTTTTTGGTAAGGTCAGGAGTGAACTGTGGAAGAAAAAAAATGCTTTATTTTTCCTCTTCCCTTGACTTGTTAAGATTTGTGTGGTTGGTTGTTGCCATTGAAGAGTATCAAGTAAAACTTGATCCTAGTGACATGATGGCAAAGGAAATAAATTGGAGCTGGATAGGTCAATGGGGAAAGGGAGGGGGGGCTTAACAGATGTTTCCAGTAGGCCAAAAGAATGTGGATACTGTCTCTTCAAGGTGCAATTTCTTACTTCAACAAACTGTTCATCTATGAGAAACAGGGATAAAAGTGTTCAATTTGGGACCTAAGGAGTTTATATGGAAATTCTTGGATTTCTTCCAAACACACATACATGTTGAAATTAAATTGTGAATCCTACTTTGGAGACTGAGCCTTCCTGCTCAGACAGAAGCGTGCGTGTATGCGTGTGTTTGTGAGTGTGTGTTGATGCTGTATCTCTTTTGGATCTCTTGACACTTTTTGGTGCATTTTTGTACTTCTTTGAATGTGCATATGTGGACTTACCGACGGTGTATTGACGGCATTCTAAAGGCCCTCAACAGCCTGAGATAGAGCAAAAATCTAAATTTCTACCCTGGTTGATACATTTTCTGTGCAGCACACAGAGCTTTAGGGGCATGGCATCTATTAAGAGGAGCTGCTTGGCTGTGGAGACTGCACTTGGAATTTACCTCCTGGAAGCTGTTTTGTCTACTTATTTCAGACCTCTAAACTTCAACATAGTTGTTGAGCTGGTCCTAGCAAATGAGAGTGATCAGGTCATAAGCATCAAGATGTGATTTGTTAAACCAGTGATAACTTGATTACAAAGAACCAAATTAAAGACTCTTTTGTGTTTTCATTTTTTTCCTGGCCTTCTCCGTCATGGGAGAGGATGCCTTCACACATGGCCTTAGAATGCCGTACTGGAGTCAGAATGCAACAACAGTCAAATGAAAATAAGATGTATTGCAGCTTACTTAAAGAATGAAAACTGTATCACACAAATGTTTACAAGTCCAAGTAGACAGCGAACCCCTGTACAATATGTAATTTATGCAAGGGATTGCATCTTTTTTTTGTAATGAATGCACTACGCAACCCTGTATATATTTTACAATGTCTTTACAGAGAAAAAAAAAAGAATCATTTACTGTAGTGTTGTAAAATAATGCACTTTTCTAATTTTTTCATTAAAAATCCTATGGCACGTTTTCAAATGTATATTGTTTCTTTTATATTGAATGTGGAAATGTTAACTTCCTGTAAAATTGCACTACAGAAGTAAAATCCACTGATGGAACTTATTTTGTTAAAGAAAAGTCCCTTGACAACCAACAGATGTTTATGATTATACAATATGTATGTGTGTGCATATATGTGTATATAGTGTATATGTAATGTATGTATATGTATATGCACACACACACATATATCAGTGATATGTGTATATATAAAATGATATAGGTCCAGATTTATATATGATTGTATTAATATAATATCTATAGATTGATAGATATATAGATATGTATATATATTCATACATACACACAAGAATCACAATGTACAAACCCAGAAAGGATTACTCATTAAATTTAAGGGGGTTGGGGGGCAGAAAGATGTCATATACAGAAGATATTTTGCATTGCAATAAAAGCTTTTTTGACAAAAGTACGTGCAGAGTGAAGTATGAACCTTCGTAAAATACCCAATGATGCTGTTGCCAAATGACTGCAGTTCAGAATAAGCAAAAAATAAACTGCTTAGAGGAAGCATAAGGGCAGAGTCAGTGCATAGTGGTCTGGAGTCAGCTATTGAGACTCCCCCCATCTTAACTTTGTGGAGCTAAAGGGCAGGACCTTAGGTTATCAAACTGAAAAGCATGACTTCTCCTGACTTGAGGAGATCAGTGTTCCACTCGTGAAACAATTAATCCGGTGCTGTCTAATAAAAGAGGGGAAGTGGGTCTCAGTGCTAATTTTAGCTGGCTGGTACTGCCTGGAGACACAAGCATGCTTCCTTGTTTGGGATGGAGCCTTGGGCAGCTTGTGCTGTTGCTGCCATCCAGTAAGTCACATGGGAAACCAGGGACAGGTCCTCACTTTTGTCCTAATGATGTGATTTTGTTGAGAAGTAATCTTTTAAGATCACTTAAAGAATCACCATCAAAGATATCCTAAGGAAAGGATTGGTATAAAATGACAGCATGACAAAGTTCATTGCCAAGATTCACTCTACCACCTCCGAGATGGTTAAGGCACACTGAGGGAAAGCAAACAAAAAAAAATATCCAGAGTTAATCAATCCAAGCCAAAATAAACCCAAAACTATCCATGTAGAGGTGGGGGTGGGGGGATGACACAAAAGGATAGAAAGGGTAAGGGGTAAAAAGGAACATGCCTGAAGGCCCAGCAGCACTTAACAGTATTTAAGCTTAACAGTACTTAAATTAAATTTAACAGCACCTTAGCACCTTAATTTATAACTTAAGTTAAACAACTCAGCAAAGGATTCACATAGGATTTACTGTGCCACAACAGTAACTTACTTACAGGCCTCACCTACAAATCCAAAGTGTCTATGAATCCAGGAGAGCAGCATTTCTCCCACATTTGCTATGGCATATGCACACTTGCATGCAGACTGACATGAAGAGTCTGTACAAGGTACCTGTGAAAAATTCCCCTTGAAGGTAGTGAAATACTCACTTCAGATGCCTTTGTATGCTCTCAGCAGGTGAAGGGTTGAGGATATCAAGCCAGGATCTGTCATTGTTCAGTAATGCCCCAAGGACAGCACACTTGAGAGGTCTCTATTTCAGGGAGGTGTCCAGGCAGGGGGAGGTGCTGGCCAGAGCCCTCTGTGGTCCAGGAGAGCTCAAAGGGTCTCATGTTGAGCAGCTGTTTATTGGGCCACAAGAGAGCCTTGGGCTTGGGCATAACAATGTTTCATCCTGGCTGCAGTTCAGGTCAGTGGCTTTCTTTGAAAGTCTGAGAACAAAAATATCATCCCACTTGGGCTGTTTTTCAGGAAAAAAAAAATAAATTCCAAGGCTGTTCATTAAGAAAAAAGCAGGAGTTCATTGACAGCACAAATACCTGGGAGCACACAGTGTTTCTGATAAACTCAAAAGGGGCACATCCCAGGTGCTGTTCATCAATACTGAGGCCTAATGAGCTTTTCTCAGAATATAATGTGCTCCGGGGTAGAAGGCACCACCACAACTGCTCTTACACGGGCTTCAACACACCCTACTAATTGGAAGAATTGCCAAAGTTATCAGAGTTAATATTTCACATTCAAAAAGCATCTCACTAATGGGAAGAATCCCCTCTTTTGTCCTTCTTGGTGATGCTGCGGCCAGAAGGTGTTCCCAGCTGCACAGTGACAGAGAGTGAGAGGTTTTATATTTCCTTCCAGCAGCCTTAATGAAAGGAAACATCTACATGAACAGTGAGAATTAACTATAACCATTAGAATAAATAGCTGGTTGCAGCGAATTTACCACGACATGCAGTGATGAAACAAAACCAACTACATGTTACGATATAATCATGGAATTGTTTGGATTGGAAGGGATCTTAAAGATCATCTCATTCCAGTCCCCTCCCATGGGCATGGGACACCTTCTACTTGACCAGGCTGCTCCAAGAGTCATCCAGCCTGGCCTTGAACACTTCCAGGGATAGAGCATCCACAGCTCTCCGGGCAACCTGTGCCAGGGCCTTCACCACCAACTATAATGAAACATTATAGAGACAGTTAGATGAGTTTGTTGTCATAGCCTTCTTCTGCTCTTGCTGTGTATGAAGTCTCACTTACAAATGAGTGAAGAGCCAAGAATTCTTGTGTGTTGGTACACAGTCAATGTTCTACACATCTTTATTTAGTGCCCGGCCTACATTAAAACAATAATAAAAGATGCATGTGATATCTTCATTTGCTGGTGAAGACAGGAGTACTTACGGCACTGAAAGGAGAAAAACAGCAGTAACCACAGAAAGATTCCTAAGCAATCTCATGTGTTTTTTGGGCTTCATCAGATAACATTCTTTACTGGGAGGGTAGTGAGTGGCACAGGTTGCCCAGAGAGGCTGTGAATGTCCCATCCCTGAAAATGTTCAAGGACAGATTGGATGAGGCTCTGAGCAATCTGGTCTAGAGAGTAGCATCCCTGCCCATTGCAGGAGGTTGGAACTAGGTGACCCTTAAGATCCTTTTCAAATCAAAATGATCCTATGATTTCTATGAACATCTCTATTAGCAGTTGAGATCAACTATTTCTTTCTTTTTGGAGTGGTATTTGAAAAGTATATTTTATCATGCACAGAAAAGCCAAAGTGTTGTTGAACCCCATTTGCTCCTTTTCCAAAAACCTTTCAGAGTAATTAATTAAGCAATCAATAATATAGACTAGAAGACAACATTTTAAAGGGCTCCAGATAGTGCAGGAGAATTTGAAGAAGGCTTTGCATGTTGAGCTTAACAACCACATGAATGTCAGATTTCAGGGGATGGGAGTAAAAATGAAGGAAAAAATCTTCTATCTTTCATCTATAGCTATAGATATTTTATAAATTTGAATCACAGTCTGACTTTTTAGGGTTTGGCTGCTGCCATGTGCAGGGGTCCTGTCTCAGAGGAGGAAAGGAATTAAGCATCCTGCAGCAAAATGCAAGAGCCTGCTCAGTACCTATCAACTGCCTGGTTGACAGCAAACCACACATTTCAGTCACTGAAAACAGGTTTGTGTCTGTAATCATGCTGTGACCAAATCTCTGCATCTTTCTCACCTAAGGTAATATCTTTAGTTCAGCTTGTCCACTGTATAAACAGTGACTTTTGAGAGGGAACAAATGAGGAAATTGTGCTGGAAATATACAAAATAATGAGCAGTATAGAAGAAATAAATGAGCTCTTTCCTGTTGTGCTCTCTCACTCTTCCAGGACAAAGCAATATCCAATTAAACAGAAACTAAAATATTTAGAACTGAGAGAAGAAAATATTTTTATTTCTGTTCCTTAAAAAAATATAAGTTTAGGAATAAAAAACCCCAACATATTTCTAGGATCTTCAGAGCCAGGAAAAAAGTCTGTTATTTTATTAAAAGGCAGAAAACAAAAGCTCTGGAAGACCTGGAATCAGTGTGTCGGTCCAAATTCAGCCACTGAAAGAGGAATAAAAGACTGTTTTGCTGCTGGGACATGATTCTGCCCCTCTCCTCTGCTCTTGTGGATCCCACCTAGAACAAGCAGTGTGCCCAGCCCTGGAGCCCCCAACTTTAGAAGGATGTGGACCTGCTGGAGTGAGTCCAGAGGAGAACACAGAGATGATCAAAAGGCTGGAGCACCTCAGCTATGAATTCTGGTTAAGAGGGACTTGAGGTGGTTCAGCCTGAAGAAGAAAAGGCTCCTGGGAGATTTTAGTGCCTCTTCCAAACCTAAAGGGGCTACTAGGAGAGCTGGAGGTACAGGAGAGCTGGAGAGGAGCAAGGCAGTGACAGGACAAGATGGAATGGCTTTAAAGTGAAAGAGATTTAAACTGATACAATGAAAAAAACTTTTACCATGAGGGTGGTGAGGCCCTAGAACAGGTTGTGTCAGAGGCTGAATGTTGTAATTTATGGCTTAAACATCTTTGTGAAGGACCTTTGCCTGTTATAGCAAAACTGCATTAAAAAACTGCAGAGAAGACCACCACACCTGGAACAGGCCTTCTGAGTGAGGCCCTGAACTGCTGGTTGATGGAGATAAGATAAAGCAACAGCTCAGGGCTGGGGGAGAAGAATGCATTCACAAAGCACAATCCTAGCACCTTCAGGGTGGAGAACCACAGCCTTGGGGCTAACAGCTGCCAGGTCACACTGACCCTCACACCAAAGGGTGGGGGGAGAGGTTTTGTGTGTGTGTTGGAAAGCCTCTGGTCAGAGGCACAGTGACCACCCACCCTCCACTGTGCAGAAGAGATCAGCTGAGGGCCCCTTCACCCCAGGGAATGGATACCTCTGGGTATCCACAGCAGAGGGGCTGTCATGACCCATCAAAGGCCCCTCCAAAGGAGTCCCCAGACCCTGCACCAGACCACTGCAGATGATGCAACAGACCCTCAGCCTTGCAAGGGACAGTGTCAAATCTAGCCCCCTTAAGGGAGGCACCTGGGTCTTCCTACCTGCCCAAAAATGGATATTAATCCATGGGATTCTATACTTCACAGTTTGGTGCAGCAACAGTGACAGGGACCCTCACCAGCAAGACCAGATGGAAAGGAGTAACGAGATGTCGCTGGGACCCTCGGATGGGTGATATGCTTCTGATGCATTAAGTTTTAGCTTTTATATTTTTCATATTCTGTGCTCTTTTAGTGTGTGGTTCTGGGCTTCATATTAAGTGTTGGTAGACTCTCTTCACAGAGTAGGTAGACAAAACAATTCCTTTTCTAGCTTGGGACCAACTGATACAAATTTCAGGCCCAAGAGCATAAACAACAGTGAATTGAAGAGAGAAAGACAAGGATGGAACTTCATAACCTGAAGCTATAATTGGATAATTAACGCCAATATGCTAATGGACCAAAAAGTTATAAAAGTGGGATCTAGTAACCGGGCATCCATTTTGTGACCATTTTGGGGTTCACCCTGGGTGCAGCATGGCCAGGCTCTTGGACTACCCAGGTCTATCCATTGAGGCCTTTTAATAAATACCTACTTTATCCTTTTGCTCTGTCTAGTCTCTGTTCCAGCCTTTCTAGGCATCACTTCCACCTAACCCCTGTCACTCTCTTTCCCCCCACTCCCCATGCACATTTCTTTCCCTATTTCTTTCTTTATTTCTTTTCTCTTTGCCTCTTTTACTTTTAAATAAAATATATCAATTTTTTGGCACCAACATCTAACCTTATTTGGTTTTAATCACATGTTTTGGGCATATTTCAAACCTTTCTGGGTCTGATCCACTTTATTCACAGAGGCTTAGCTTTCTTTGCTCTTCTGAGTTTAAACTGGTTCATAACTGGTTTCCCAGAGAAGCTCTGGCTGCCCCATCCCTGGAAGTGTTCAAGGCCAGGGTGGATGGGGCTTGGAGCAGCCTGTCTAGTAGAAGGTGTCCCTGCCCATGTCAGGGGGGGCTGGAATGAGATGATCTTTAGGGTCTTCAAACCCAACCATTTCATGATTTTATGATTACATTCAGACTACCCTGGCCTCCAGAATTTTACTGCTGGGAAATGCTGGGTGTTGAAGAAAAGGAAGAAAACATCCTTGTAGATGAAGCCAATGAACTGTGCCACTTTCATAGTGGCTGTGGCTGAAAGCTCTTGGCTTTAACACTTGTCATGGATTCAGATGACCTGTCCTGACTTAGGTCTAGGGTTATTTCTTCCAGGTCTAGCTAAGGTGGGAATGTGTCACCTGGTTTCTAAGGTGGAAATGCTAGAGATAGAAACTACTAACCTATACCACCCCAGTCTATACCAAGTTAATCTTTCCCTTCTACCTTTTAGTCAGGATTGAGAGGCAGAAAAAACCCTTCTATTTTATTATCAGTTTTGCTCCTACATACCTCCTGCATTAATGGTCTTGTGTCACAATAGACCCCAATTTCACTCTGGAAGTTCAGGTTAGATGAATGAACTTAGTATTTCCAAAGGGAGCAACCAACAACTGTGATATTCAAATTTAGGTTTGAATAAAACGAGATCATATCGTATGTTGTGGTCCTTCTCTCCACAAAAGCCAGCAGCTGATTTTTCAAGGAAGAACAGTTTACTCCATCCTCTGGTGTCCTGTGCTGCCCAGTGAATTGGGAGCAACAGCTTTTATCTGTTTCAGTGTTGTAGTGTCTGATGAGTGTTAGCAGCTGCATTTTGAATAGCTGGTTGCAGAGGAAAACTGCAAGATGATGACACCTGTGGAGTTTTAGGACAGAGATTTGCTGTGTTGTACACAGAAATGAGAGAGGGAAAAGGCCAACTCACAACACAAGTGACTTTGATCTCAAACTATGAGTTATGCCTCTTGCTGTCTCATGTTGCTATGCTTTTCTTTTGTTATTTCTACTTCATAAAGTGTAAGAAATTCCGTGTATAAAAACAGAGCTGCTAAGACAATTGAAATAAATTTACCAAGAGATTAAAGGAGACAAGGAGCAGAGATGAACCAGGAAGACAATGTCCCTCAATACTAGATTCATATAGCCATTGTGAAACACTGCACAGTAGAAATTATCCCAGTTTGTCTTCATGTGTTAGTCTGTCTCTGTGTTGTGCACGGGCTCTGACTAACATGGTATGGATTCTGCATTTCATAGTTATTCTGATAGCAACTCATTGAATTTATATTACTGTAAACAAGAGGAATATTTGGACTGAGGGGTTAAAATAATCCATATTTTGGTGCAGAAGCCTGTGGGATGCAATGGAACAAACTGATGAGTGGTAGTGTCAAAGCCAACACCACTGAGATAGGTCTCAGATGAATACAGATGTGGTGAAAAATAATGAAAGGGTAGGACAGCAGTTAACAGAGTCTGATTCTCTTCTCCTTGGCTTTGATTTCATGCTCACGACATACTTCTCTTCATAATGCTAATACAATTTTACTTATTCTTTTTTCCTTCCAGAAATGTCTTCAGAAAAGACTTTTCTACTCATGTTGTAAATTTACCTGTCCAGAAGTTGTGGTCATCAAGAAAGAACCCTCCTGCAACTATAAAACATGTAGATAGTGGATGTGGATGCTAATAGCTTCTGGCTCATTAGCACAAGAGCAAGTATCTGTAGGAGGTAATTGCTGTAAGGGTAATAATGTAGGAAACAGCCAAAACATCGATCTCTGTGTGAAGGTTAATCCCCAGGTGCTAAATCATTTGAATTAATCACCCAGCACTGCAGGCAATGATTAGTGTCTGCTCCCCGGAGGGAAAGGGATGGAGAGAGAGAGGAAGGAATCTAGAACGAAGAAAATCATCAAGTGTTTGTTCACCTTCTTGCAACAGCCTGTAGGCCAAAAGGGCTTTGCCAGACTTGACCTTGTCAGGAATCCTACTGCAAACAAGTCAATCAAGTCTGGCAGATCTGCTACCAAGAAGAACAAGGGATGACCAGATGCTGTTCAAGTGAAAGAGAAAGCTCTGGGAGGCCTCTTGGGCAGTGGATTCCCAAACACAATTGATTGCACTTGAATAATTTGAGGATGATTTTGGCCTTCCTTTGATCATTTAAATCCATCCCATATTGATAGTGGAAGCAAGGGTCTCACCATTGAGTGAGCATGTAGTTTCTTTTAGCAGATAAATTTTCAAATTTGCCATTTCTTCCTTATGCTTCATTAGGTAATGTGACATGGTCCAGGGCTGAATGAGTTGTAGAGACAGAAAGACTCAGTCATCATGCAATGATAAAAAGAAAATAGTCATATTTTGTATATCTTGGTCTTTAGTGGAACAGCTGAAGGAAGTGATGTTCTGAAGATGTTCCTGAGCTCATCCAGAAGTCTCACAGACAGAGAGACACAACAAGGGTTCACATCCATCATGAGGTCAGGGTCTTACCGAGCTGTTGTGTAGCAGCTGAGCTGTAAAACTGGCACTCAGGTCTCTCTTCAGCCCACAGCCATGCTGTGTGGAGTTTCCAGTCAGTTCTGATGGAGTGTGTATTTCTGGACAAATACATAGAGGTGTTCTACCTCAGATTTATGGGGAACTACACGGCTGCTCTAGTCCAGCTAATCCTCTATAGGAAATTGATGTATAAGAGATTATATTCCTTCAATGACCTTTTCACAGAGTCAATCCTTACACAGGTTCAAATCACAGAGACAGTTTAACCAACCCAGCAGTTCCTAGCAGGGAGAGCTGAGGGGTGAAGGTCTAAAAGAGGCTGTGATGGACTGACCTCAGCCTCATTCCCATTCCTGTCCTCAGGAGATGGGAATGAAGAGGTGAAGGCAGCACTGGGAAAGGTATGGGGGGAAGGTGCCGTTTCAGTTTGTTTGTCATAATCCAGATTTACTTTAACTTGCAATAAGTTAGTTACCTTGGTTTGGGGTACTTTGCCCATGACAGTAACGGATAAGTCATCTCCTTGTCTCTATTCACAAGATTTCTGGTCTTTGGTTTTGGCTTTTTTTCTCCCCCCCCCATTGTGTCCTGTTGAGAAGTGGAAGAGCAGCTGAGTGGGTGTTTGTCTCTTAGGTAAGGTTAACTCACCACAGCACCAATGTGGAAACAGCTTGGTCTGACTTTAGTGTTGTCCCAATTTTAAGAAGGAGTCTGGGCTAGAGACACCCTGAAGTACCTCCCAGCCTGAACAAGACTCTGACTCTGTGTTTGAATCAGTGTAACATGAAGCACACACCTGCAATCATAACTTACCCCATAGATACAATAACAGTGACTTAAATATAGTCTCTCAGTATCAACAACATTTCTCCAGACACAAAGTACCTGTCTCTCCAAATGGACACAGTAGAAGATTTGACCTGGTGTCCATGAATGAGGAGGAAGCTTAAACAAAGCATAATCTAAGCACACTTTAAATAAATCTTGTGTAAATCTTAGTCACCCATGGACATTTTCATAGCACCCTGGATTTACCTAGTAATGATCATTCATACCTATCTTCCAAGTGGGCCCAAAACATTGGACATGCAGCAGCTTCAGTGCCTCCCAGGGAGAGCTGTGCAGGCTCAGGTAGGGACACATTAATCATTGAGGACAGCCAGGTGACGGATGGCTGAGTGAACAGGGCACAGCAGGCTTTCCTTCCCAGACAAGCCTGTGATAAGCAGGAGCCAAGCTTGTAAGGACATGATAATTAGTGTATCTGTCTGATTACCAGAGAAACAGCAACAGAAGACACAATCTGGTTGCAACTGCTTCCTGAGCACCTTTTCCCTGCAACAGCTCTGGGAGAGGCAAAGTCAGACAGGAGATGGATGGCCCTGCTAAGGCTGCGGCCCCGTGAGCTGTTTGTGAAGCAGCATTATGTGCAGAGTGCAAGACCTAGGAAGTCTTGCTGCTCCCTCTGCTTCTAGAGGAAGTGGTGACCCTGTACCTAAAGAAAAGTTGTAACCCAGCCTCTCCTGGCCGACCTGAGCCTGTGGAAATTCATAATCTCTTTAACCAATGATTGAGGAAAGGGCTGTTGAGA
The DNA here is from genome assembly GCA_018697195.1 of Certhia americana. Lineage (NCBI taxonomy): Eukaryota > Metazoa > Chordata > Aves > Passeriformes > Certhiidae > Certhia > Certhia americana. The sequence continues at coordinate 148,884,478 of CM031858.1, read as the reverse complement.
TCAGGGGCAAAGAAACAACTGCACTTATCAGTATGGCCAGATCTTTTCTCTCCCCTGGAAAGTTCTCTCTGTCAGAAGTTCTGTGGTGTGTCTGGATTATCTCCCCTGGTGACAGGAAATTTCCTTGTGTAGCAAAACACTGATGTCAGTGCAGAGAGCAAAGCCCCACCTCAGAGACTGGTTGTTGACAGGCAAATGCCTGGGTCATAAAACCAATTTGAAAATTTTGACAAAAGTTTTCTTCAGCAGAAATCTCAATGAGAAAGATCAAGAATCTGAAAAGAGATTATCTGCCTTAGGCTTAGGTCTCTGCAGTGACATATAACAGGAAGGGGATCTGAGATCCTGTACAGATCTCAGTAGGAAGAAATGGTTCCTTACACAGACCCATCATCTCCTCCAGCTAGCTGAGTTAGATGTTATAGCTCCTTATCTCCAGTGGCTTTATCAAGAACTATACTCTGGTGTCCATTATTAGAAGGCAATGTGAAAAAATCCCAGTCACAACAGCTGAGAGCCCAATGCCGCTGCAAACAGAGGACTCAGCCCTCCAGTTCAGTGGTTCTTGACTCAATTAATCCACAGTAAAAATGACCACAGAGGGAAAAATTATACTGGTGTGATTGTGAAGACTCTCCTACATAGTCCTATCATAAATAAAAAATTACCTTTCCCCCAAAATAGCTGGAGGTTGTGACTTATAGAGCCTAAATTCTGTTCCAGCAGCTAGTTTCACAGTTCTGCTTGTCTCCAAGTACATGTTACCTTCCATTTGGGTTCAGACTGTTCTTTATCTGTGCCATCCCTGGCTGAAGGACAAGGATGTTTCTTATCACCTTCTGTACAGGAAGCTACCCAAAAACTCATGCACCACCTCCAGGGATGCTTCTGAGGGGATACACTGCGGCAGTGATTTATTGCTACAGAAGAAAAAAAAAGATATTTGCATTCAATTTTCAATAAGCAGATGGCACACAGCTTTTTTTATACCGCAGTAAATTTTGAAGTCCCTACTGAAAAATAAGAAAAGCAAGTGTATTTGCTTTTATTTCAAACTTTCCCTGTTTCCATGGCAATATCCCAGTGAGGTACCAAGAGTAGATGCTGGGATATGAGGTATGAAACAGTTCTTTCTCTCTGCATCATGAAAGGCAATGCTGAGATCCATGCGTAAAGAGAAGCAGATTGGGAATGACATGGGGACATTGTAGAATTATTACACAGAGGAGGAGAAAATGTCAGCACCCTGTAAATCCACAGAGGAAAAGGTAGATTTGTCCCTTTGTTTTAGCCCAGGGCAATTCAATTGATTTTCAATAGGCCTGTACCAGCACTAAAAAGATGGGACCATTCCTTTGTGGTATGGGTGGCTGGATGGAGCCAGACTCCAGCTGGAGCTGTGCAGCAAAAGGATATGCAGCAACAGACATGGACAGCAGAAAGTGAAATCCAGGGAAAAAAGCATCACAAAGAGAATGGTCAAATCCTGGAACAGGTTGCCCCAGTGCTAACCTTGAAATAATCAAAGTCTGACTGGAAAAGTTCTTCAGCAGTTTGATCTAATTTTGAAGTTTTCTCTGCTTTATTCAGAGGTTAGATATCAAGTTCCATTTTCACTCTAAATTGTTCCATTATTTTATGTTTCCCTGTCATTGGTACTTCAAGAAGCTTCCTTTTTCCTTTCACACTGTATATTTAGCCTAGTCTGTAGGAAAGGTAAATTAAATGATCCTACTTTTGTTGCATCCTTTTGCAGATCATTTTGTTTCATAGGTTTTTGTTTATAATGAGTAGGAAAGCCAAATTTCTCCACTTCTCCCTTCTCCTCAGGTTTAACACTGCCCTTGGCTGACACTCAGAATGCACCTGACTGAGCTCTTTATTTACTGTTTACTTCAGTAATTGGAGGTCTTTGATACCACAGCAACCAGAAATGTGTCACATCTTCAGACAAAATGTGTCACCCAAGCACCATTAGCCAGTTGAGCAATATAACAGGATCATATGATAATTCACTTTGGAAAGGACCTTAGGAGATCATCCAGTCCAGCCTTGTGCCTGGAACAGGACATGGTGAAGGTTGATTTATACAGACTCACTGATTCAGGGAAGGGTGTGGAGTAGAATCAACAAATCAGAGGATCAGAGTTATAACAGGCATTGGGTGGTTTTCTCTGATAACAGTGAAAATATATGCAGTGATCTGGTGGTGGTGGTAGTAGTAGTAATATGTATTGAAGTCCTAAGCCTTTAGATAGAAAAACATTTCCTTGTTATGATCTAGGTGGGGAAATAAACTAAATGTTAATTAAAAGAAGTATATTGGAATAAATATATTATATTGGATATAATAATATATTATATATATTATTATAATATTATATTATTATATATTATAATATTATGTTATTATAATATTATTGTTATATATATCCCAATATAATATATTGGAATTTTACAAAATCACAAATTACATGACCTTTCTGAAAGATTCATCCTGATCACACAGTTGGAAAACATTCTTACTGCCCTCAATCCCAGGCCAGTTCCTTACAGCTATGACCACTCTTCTCTCTAATGATAGTTTTTGTTCTCCAAGGGGCAGGTTTGCCCCAGCAGCATTCACAAAAGCTTAGGATCCTTCAGTGGGGAAGATGAAAAGACGAAGATTTTTCCTGTGCCTTGGGAAAGAAATTGAGATCTCTTTTTAACTTCTTGTATGTGGGAAACCTGAAGGTTATTCTTTAAGTGAGTCAAACCCATGAATATGCATTTTTTTTTCTAACTTTCAAGTTGGGCCAAGCTTTCAAGTGGACAAGACTTCAGTAGCACTGTCTCTGTTGTTAATGTGGGGGCAAATGAATGAATGAAAATCTCCACACCACAATGTGAAGCCATCTGTAGCTCTCTCCTCACAGTAAATTCCTAGGATCAGCCCTTACAAATTCACCTATAGTGACAGGCCACCTTTTGTAATAACTCTAAACTGGCTACCAAGAGGAAAAGTAGCTGATTTTCTGAATTCTACCAGTCAAAGTCTGTCCTGCTATGGGTCCCAATAAGTCTGGTGGGTTCCCTTTGTTCGTATTCTTACTGTACTTATTTAATTATTTTCATGTTTTCATTGCTGTATTCCCATCAGTCCCTCATGGAACAGCCACTGCTCTGTGCTTTGATTGGTAACTCTGATCACTGAGTGTGTTTCCTTCTTTAGTTACTCCTGGAAGAGACCTGGCTGGGATGCTCCCACCTTCCCTGTGCTTCTACCCAGAGGCTGACACAGGCTGGAAATGTTTCCTTTTGTGAAGGGATCCTAAAACAAATGATGACATTGATTATAGTGAGTAGTTTAAGTATAATCTGAGCTTACTTTTCCAGAGCGGGAGGCACTAGCAGGGGTCTGAGGTTCTGCTAAGCCTTTTCACCCATCACAGGAAGCACTAAAGGATTCCCATGGGTCTAAAGCTCAGAGAGGGCAAAATAAATTCTTGGCCTGCAGAATGATCCATCAGAAAAGTGAGACTGAAATCCACTTGGCACAGCTCTAGCTCATGATAAAGGAACTATGTCTTCATCTCTAGTGCAAAAGAAAACCACAGCTTTTGAAGTGGGCAGCAATCCATGTCACTGGCAGTATCTGAGTTCTGCAAATGATTTGGTTGAGAACACCTTAGTGTTTGAGAAGAAATTTATAAAGAGCCCAAGTCTTGTTCTGATTTCAGGAAAGGCATTTGTAGATTCAGCTGACATTCTCTGTGATCCAACTAGGTCTGGAGGCTCGGTGTGTTTTAGCAAAAATCTGGAAGTATCTGGCTAGACACGTCCTGTTTGAACACTGACCACCCTCCAGGAGTACCCCAAACACCAGACAGCACCAACTGTTCTGTAACTCTTTAGGAAAATAAATGCTTGCAGCATTCACTTTCCTCTGTAGCAACAGATGGCTTGAGACTGCCACAAGTAAGAATTCATAATGAGGTCCTTCCAGAGGAGCTCCTGCAAAGGGCAGAGGAGGGAGAGAAATGTGTCCTAGATTCAAAAAAGTACTCATCTACCCTCATGCTGTCCTCCAGCTGTAAAGGGAGAAGCAGAATCTCACTTCCTTCTTGCAGAGATTAATCTCATTCAGTAAGCTAAACCAATCAGACAATTACAAAACCAAATAGAGTTTTTTAAAAAGACATGAGCTATAAGGTGGCTTGTTTTCAAAGTTCATTGTTGGTATATATTTGTGGCATGAGGAGGACTGGGATGGAACTTTCATATTTGCAGAAGAAATAATGTGTAAGTGGAGGGCTGTGCAGAGAGTGTGAAGCAGAGAGACACCTTTGCCATCTCTGCTGAAATCTCAGAATTTCAATAGTAATAATATTAACACAGACAGAGGCTGAAATAAAATGTATGCACCAGGGCTTTGATATTTAAATATGGTATTTTCAGTGAGCAGTAGAGGATAATGAGATGTGACAGGGAGAGCAATTCTCAGAACCAAAACTAATAAGGAATTTAGACCCCTGAAGTTACATTGTGGGATATCTAATTTTCACTCTTCTGGCTCTAAGAGTAGAACTGAGAAGGCCTGCTTGAGATATACAAGTGTCCTACGCTATGTACACAAAATTGTGAGTTATATTTGAGAGAACAGAGGGTTCTTCTGCCTTTTACAGTGACCTCAGCAGGCTGAAGTAATGGGCTGAACAGTGTTCCCTTTGCTGAAATTCATGAAGCTCTAAGTCCTACCCCTTGGGGTGGAATAACCCCAGGCACCAGGAGCAAGTGGCTGGAAAGCAGCTTTGCAGAAAAAAACATAGAGGTCCTGCACAAGTTGTACAGGAGCTGGCAATGTGCCCTTACAGCAAAAAGAAAAGGCCAACAGCCTCCAGTGCTGCATTAGGCAGAGTGTTGGCAGCAGATCAATGGAGATGGTTCTTCACCTCCATCCAGCACTGGTGGGAACTCCCAGGAGTGCTGTGTCAGTGCTGGGCTCCTCAGCAGAACAGAGACAAGGACATGCTGGAGCGAGTCCAGTAAAGGGCCACAATGATGGGTCAGGTGTTGGAGCACCTGACATATGATCAGAAACTGAGAACATATCCTGAGGAAGAGAAAGTTCAGGGGGATCTTCCCCATGTGTATAAATATTTGGTGAGGTGAAGTAAAGAAGATGGAGGCATCTTGCAGTGTCCAAGATGTCCTCACTGGTGTCTAGTGACAAGACAAATGGAAATGGCAGAAACTGAAATAGAGGAAATTCCATTTGACTATAAGAGAAAACATATCTCTTGGAAGAAGGGAAGTTGAGGGGGCACAGACTCTGGAACACGTCACCCAGTGAGTCTGTGGACTGTATCCAAAATCAGAAAGGACATGGCCCTGAGCAAATTCCTCTAGCATCATGATGCCCAATCCTATGGACTTAGAGAATGAGCTTTTTAAAATGCAAATGGACAATAAAGTCCAAAATTTTAGAGAATAAATACACTTTGAAAGAGGTGAGATATAAGCTGTCCATTTGCAAATTATATGCCAAAAGGAGAAATTCCACAGAGAGTAATGGGCTTCTCTGCACTCACTGTTCAAAGAACTGAATATCAGTGAGTTCTGAGAGAGAGTCCTGGTCAGAGTTTCTCTTCAGACACAGTATTTTCTGATGGCATTTTCATATTTGCCACAAAGAATGTCACCAGCTGGGCTGCCATGTGATTGGGGGGTGGGGGTGGTGATGGTGGGTAGAGTGGGACCAGAATGGTTCTGCTGATTCCCCTCAAAACTAGAATTCATGGATCATTTAATCACAAATTCCCTAACAGCTCAGTGCAGTCTTGATCAAAATGCAACCGTAGGCCATACACATCAGTAACATTTATTTAGCTGGATAAAATGTGGTCGTCAATTTACATGGCCCTGTGGGAACTGGGGAGGAATGATGAGCTTTCACTCTGGCATTTGACTGTAGCTGTTGTGGAGGGAGATAATTTTCTTTTACAGTGACTTAATAATTTATCCCCTGACCAGAGAACTATTCATTAAATAACTGTATTGTCCATCTGGATAAACAGAAATCACACTAATCTATGTCCGAAAGGCATTACCAAATGCTAGTGGGGCCAGACCATGGTGTGGGGGTGGGATGCTGCAACACTCTTCTTGACTGAGTAAGAAATTGTTGGATCTCAAGAAACTGCAGACTTAAATTATGAAAGAGCAAAGGGATCTATGCATGGGTTGCCTTTTGTGAGGCAGCCAGATGGTGAATGGGTTGTGCAAGTCCTTGAATAAGAAGCCTGAGAAGCATCTTTCAGCTTATTAGCTGAATCACAGAGTGTGAAAGAAACTTTGAAACCTGCTAGACTAGAAAGTAGCATATTTATAGAAATGTCTCTGTGAACTGCATTATCTATTCCAGCACTGCACACTATGCCTGGTATTACTACTATTTGTTCTTACCTTAGTGCAGCTTGAAATGAAGAGATTTAGAGATAATGGGCTAATACCAAGACTTTCCATCCTTTTGTCATGCCAGGCCATAAAATAAAGATACTGAGATGGTCTAACAGTACTCAATTAATGGAAAGTCCCAAGAATATGTAGCCCCCCTCACCTGCAGCATTGTATACAGGAGAAAGGAGAATCTTCTCATGGCCACCAGTGAGCCAGAAGGTCTTTGATGTGCAGCAGAGAAAGGAGCTTTGTGTTGGGACCACTGAGTCTGCAAGGGCTCTGAGGTAAGACTGCAGAGACAAAGAAAACAGGCTGATACAGCAGGAAGAGACTTGTTGCACTGAGACGGTGTCCTGAGAACATGGTCCTCTTCTGGGAGGAGTAGCTTGGCCCAGAGCCCAAAGAGCAGGAGTAGCCCATGAACAGTCTGGTTTTAGGGAGGCTGCAGTTCATTTATTTCAATTTGCCTGAGAAAAAATGTCAGTGAGTGCAGCACCTGCCACAGAGGCTATCCTGCTTTTCCATAAGGCAGTTTTGGAGCAGATTCTGTTACCATAAAACAAAAGTAGTTGGCTATATCAGTATGGATGCATATTCTATAAAACTTTTAGCTCTTTCCCTGAGTGTCTCTGTACATTTCTTGGTGCTAAGGTTAAGAAGGTTGAGGATAGTGTGAGAAACAGTTAAATCCTTAATCAGTCAAAGCCGATTCAGTAAGAAACAGATCAGTGCAGTGCAGAGGATTAGTCCTAGCAAAGGTCCACAGCACTGCAGAAAAACCAGCTCCCATGGTCTTCAGATATGCTGATAACTCTCCCTGTAGTGAACCAAATGTCCTGGCAAATAATTCCCTTGAGCAGAAGTCCTCAGGGAAATGAAGCACTGGAGAGGTTATGAACTGGCTCCATGTCTGTTTCTCCTCACACTGGGCAGGGTGGGTGGGACTCAGCACACAGGGCGATGAGTGGGGTTGGGGATGGGACAAGGCAGGGATGTACCAGACCCAGAGCATCCCCTTTCTGGGTGGGGAACAGCTTGCTGCCAGCACAGCTGGGTGGGCTCTACTCAGGAAGCTCCTTGGTGGAACAGGGTCTTGCTCTGCCCTGCTGGGATGGAAGGAGAAGGAACAGTGGAGAGGCCCCTTTCTGCAAGAGCTCTATTCATCACTGAAAAGCCTTTATCTCAAGTCTTTTCTTACTGTGTGGTATCAATTAACACACCTGTGCCCTCTGGCAAAATAGCTCCTGCTCTTCTCCCCACATCCCACACCCACCAGCTGTTTTCAAAGTCACTGCTTTTCCCACCAAATTGCTGCCACATGGAGGAGGGGAATCAGCATAATACGTGTAACCTTTGTAAATGTTTTAAATCAGGTCTGTTTTGTGGCCACATCTTGTTGGTGGGGGGAGGATTTGGGGGATTATTATGTTTCAGCACAGCAGTATGTTATAATGACACAGTATCATGAGTGACTGCTTGGGGTGCTGCTCTACTCCTGTCTTCTGCCATCACTCAGGGCTGGAGAAGTTTTATAAAGAATTAAGATCTGTTATGCCAGTAGGAAGTATCTGGCCACTGTAGAGAAATATTGTTCTGTGGGTGTTGCAAACTGGGATAGCTGTTGATGTGGTGATGGCAAAGAGGCAGGAAGGGCCTTTGTATGGATTCCACAGAGATGTTTATTCCAGCCACATGCACAGATTGTCCAGGGTAAGATGCAGGGCTCATAGGAAGGGCCCAGGTTCAAGTACATGGGTTGTGGGGGCTGGGAGAGTATCAGGGACCAATTGTCAGGCGGTATAGGGGCAGTACAAAGGTGGGTTTGGGGTATGTGAGCCAATGGGGAAATTGGGAGGGAGTGGCTGAGGGACACAGGGACAGAGAGCGGGTTAACAAGGCTGACTGAGGGAGCAGAACAGAGGTACATTGGCATAACAGAACAGGGGATCCTGTCAGAGAAGCCTCTTGTGTCTTCCTAACTCAGGGAATGCCTCTCAGGGTTCAGGGTCCACTGACCTCCACATATGGAGTTTTTTTTTTTTTTTTTTTTTCTTTAGATTTGTTCCTTTAAAAGCAGTTGTGTCAGGTCAAAAGCTGCTCCTTTGTGGAAAAAAGGTTAGATAAAACAGTTTAAAACTCGGAACTGAGGAGATAAATCTCTACCTCACAGGCTTCCCCTGAAACCACACGGGACCCTTCGTATTTGTTTTTGAATGTCTGTACTCTGATGAAATCAAAACCAAAGCCACATCTCCCGGGGCACAGGCAATGCTTGTGTTCCCTCACACATAACCAGCGCTGCTGAGCAGAGCATCTCCATCCACCCCAAACACAGCTGCAGATTCAATGGACAGAGGCATTCCTTGATGTCAGGGAACTTTCAAGTCACAAATTCTAGGTCTGATATGATTTTTGCAGGTCTCTGCAGACTTAGAAACACCTCCTGATCTCTCCCTGTTTCAAGTCACCTGAACCCATGCAAATAGCAGAGGAGATTCAGCAGCCTGTTCCCTGGAGCTGGGTCTGGCTCCAAACTATTGAATGCCAGGGTTGGCAGCACTGGATACAATCCCTCCTCCCACTTTATTATGTGGTGCAAAGGGGGTTTAGAGAGGTGTTTTACATACAATGCTTGTCAAACTACTGAAGCAGCTGATGTTTAGCTGTCTGAGAAGAGTAAAATGCAACACCCAAAATCATTAAAGTACTTTAAGTTATAAATTCAAGCAGCACTGTAAGCAGAGGGGAACTAAAACCAAGACCTCATAGCCAAACCCAAATTTTGTGTGTCTGGGCATGTAGAATTCTGGGCTATGTTGGATTTTGCTTCCTCAGTGAGTATTTTATGGGTAGGGCTGAGTTTTCTGCCTCAAAATTATTTTTTACCCAGCCAGGATTTGGTCTAGTTTGTTAAATGCGATACAGGTTGTCCAAAGAGTATCATGTGCTTCACCCAGACTTGCACATTTTTAACTTGTTTATCTCCCTTCTGCAAGATAAATATTCAGCTTTTGCACTAGTGGGTGGATAAATTTTCCCCAAAGAGCCAAACTCAGCTCTGGGAAATGAGCTTGCGGCAACATCCCTGAATAGGGCTGACAGGGGTGGGAAGGATGGGACCTTTTTGACCATGTAGGTGTTTGAGTTATTGGGGAATTTAATTTCTTTTCACTAAGCACTCCCTTCCTTTCTGTGGAATTTATTTTTTCAGTTGCTATTTAAAGTAATGCAAAGTGCCTAACATAGCTATTAGTATCCAAGCTTGCTGCAAGTATTAATGGATAATTGAAGCAGTAATGCAAGTGAATGGGAGCATCCTCCAGCCTGTAATTGACTGATGTCCACAATTCTACAGAAACTCATAGATCACCAGCTGGTCCAAGGTCTACTGGGGAGGAGGAAAACCCACCTACATACACAAACATAGATTCTGTCTTGTTTTAGGGCTTCCTGGAGCTTGCGTTGACATTTGAATGAAAAATATTATTTCTGAAAATAATAATTTCGGTAGTTAAAAAGAAATATAGGAAGGCAATGCAATATCCCTGCAGGTGCAGATAACCTTCTGGGACTTACACCTGGGACAGAGAAGGTAAAGCATAACTCCCAGACAATGGAGAAAAGATGAAAAAAATTCTGAAGAGCTTTCATCAAAGAAAATTGAATCTAGGGGATGAATTTGCCCCATAAATCTAGGAGTAAAAATAGCTGAGGCTGACTGATAGTGGTCTAAAAAATGAGTTCAGTTAGAATGGTCACAGCTGTGATGGATAGGGGAGCTGCTTCTTATCAGGTCAGGCCAGTAATGGAAAGGCAATGGGATAATCATCAAATAATTCTTTTTACTACCTATCAGTTACACATAAGTGGTTGCCTTACAGAGCCAGTTAACTGGTGACAGTAAATCTGAGTAGAGTCTGCACGCTTCAAATGAGAATCTCCTTGTGCTCCTCCCTTACTCGTTGGAGTGCATTTTGTTTTTCCATCTCTGATGCTGCTGGGTTAGCTCTAAGTGCTGTTGCTGTCCTGGTACCTATGAGAATTTTAGGGATGCCACAGTCATTTCAAGCAGACATGCATCACCAGCAAGCCCCCCTCCCCAGACTGAACTGGCTTTGCCAGTGCAGCTAAACTGAGATCCCTTAAGAGATTTATTTTTCAGATAAAAGCTGATCTCATGACTCTGGCTACTAAGAATAATGCTCCTTTTACCGTTGTTACTACTACCAATACTACCACTGCTACAGGTGGTACAGCATAACCAGTAGTGCTAGTGGTAAAAGCAAAAAGGAATAATCATAGTGAAGACATTTCCTACATTCTCCCTGAGTACTAAAACTCCCCTGGCAAGAATAAAAACATGGCATGACTGGTCAGCACCATCTGACCTTTGATGTCTGTGGTTTAACCATGCAGGGGTTTCTGGGGGTGTCATGTTGGAGCTTTGCTGTGGGGTTGCCTTTAAAATGAGGCTGAAGAGGGTGGAGAGGGTGTGTGTGAAAATAAATCACCTGATGGGGCAGGTAGTGTTGGGGCTGTGAGCAATTGCATCAAAGCATTAGAGTTTGTGATAAAATTGTGAACATAGTTCATAAAGATGTGGAATATGTCTCTGAAGATCACTTAAAATTTTCAAAGCAGAAATGATGCCCATATAGGCAATTACTTGGTAGCTCCCTGTGTTTCCAAGTTGAAATATACTTGTGTTTTGTAAAACATTGGCCTTTACAGTATTCTGAGTCACCTGTTGTGCTGAGGCATGGTGCATGCGTAGAACAGCCAGGTCAGGATCTTTTCTGACTCCTGACGCTGATTGTTTTCACTTTAAATGAGATAAATCCAGAATTAGACAGTAATGGTAGCTACTGATATAGCACAGTCACAGTTGATTCTGCTACTTAGGAAAGTCTTCAGAAAATTTTTGGCTAATGAGATGCTCTTGGTAATAGAGGGTTTCATCCACCAGTGAAGTTACCAGGTATCTGAAGCAAATGGAAACCTGCAGCCATGCTGTCCTCAGCTGCAGAGTGAAGGAGCTGATTTTCTACTGAAAAGGGGCTGGAGTTTTTTTATTGCTTAGTAAATTCTTCAGTGGAGTCCTAATTTTATTTAGGGTTTTTTCATGAAAGGGAAATGTTGACTTATTTTTGTCTCCTCTTTTTAACACTAAAAATAATTGCTGGAAGAAAAATACCATTTGCTTCCTAATGATGTTATCTTTCTACTCTTCATCAGTCAATCCTGACCTTCAGAGTTTCAGCTATTCACAACTTTGCAGTATTGCTTCCAAAACACCACACTACTCAGTGAAGCTTGAGCTATCTCATGAGTTTAATTAATTATGTGACTTAAAGGAAAACATGGTTCCAGTTTCCCTCATGCCATGTCACACTGTGCATCTGTCAAAGAGGCAGTGGGAGTCTTCCAAGAAATGCTTGCCCTATTATTCAGAAAGCCAAGCCCTTTTGTTTCCTTCAATGGCAGCTTGACTTAATAATTAATGCCTAGCACTATGTAAACACGAGTTAATGAACCCTCAGGCTACCCTAAGGCTAAGGATTAGCATTTCCCTCACACAAGTGAGAGACTGGGCCACAGCAAACCCCATTGTGTCTTCTTTTCTGCTTATGGTGGCCCAGGAAACTTCAGGGCTCTGATGCCCCTGTAGAAGAAACTGGCTTTAGGCAATGAATTGAAACAGGAGTTTTTTTCATTCAGGAACAATATGAAGAAACACTGAGTATAGTGGCTCTGTGCTTCTGGACTCTGTGCTTGCTGGTAGACTAGAAGGCCATAAACAGAAACAGGCAGGAATTCAACTGCTGTAAGGGGCTGGCTAATATAAATTCAGTTTCCATGTCAAAATCATTCTTAAGGGAACATTACTCTCATGGCCTCCTTGACCTTTCTGAAAGTTTGATGTCATAGACTGAGATACACAGTGATTAGTCAGGCTTGTCACTCCCTCTCATCTCATAAATCAAGAGAAATGAAGGATCCTTGAAAAATTCAATAGCAAAGAGCAGGTGCCAAAGTGAAACAGGACTCGGGTCAAGGAAAAGAATCCTGCCTGAAATAATAAAGAAAAATTTTAGTCAGATAATAAGCCCTTGAGCCTTTCCTTCTAAGAGTACAAGACACCAGAATACCAGAAGCAGGAGTCTCCTGCTCCACAGAATAAGTCCATGGAGTTTAGAAAGATGCAGATGATGCCTTTTCTCTTCCCCTTCATACTTACAAAAAGCCCTAAACAATCACCAGTGTTCCTGTGCCATAAGATTTTCAAAAAGATAATACCATACTCACACTTCAAACCTACTGATAAGATGAACAGGAAAAATCTGGTTTCAAACACCTGGTCCATAGTCTTGCTTTGGCCTAGCTCTGTGGATGGCTCACCAGCTGAAGCTGATGGACAAATACTGGGTTTTTTGGAGCATGTCTCTGGAGGAAACTTGCATTCCCAAGGCACATAGGTTCAGTGAGGCCTGATCAGTGGTTTTCAGTATGCTGATGATTGAACAATAATTAAAAGTGTCTGCAAGGATAAAGGGAAATATTTCCTATCTTCTACAGCTTTGTTTCTGTGCCTGATCCCAGGAGGTTTATTTCCCTGGTTCATAGAGCATCACAGCTGCAGTCTTTGTCATCAAATCATTGCTGACATAGACATCTCAGAGCTCAAAGCTATGTCCAGCTCTGGTGTCTCTGAAAACATTATTCAGCCAAGGAAGTTTTTGAATAGAAAGGATATTTTCACATTCATAAAAACAGGAGGCTTCTCTATTACAGGTTTTTTTCCAGTATTTTCTGCAAAATGGTGTTCTCATCCATTAATGGGAGACATGCAGACCTCTGTAAACACATTCCATAGCCTGGAGAAAAGGAGACTCAGGACAGACCTTATCATTCTCTACAACATCTGAAAGGCAGTTATAGCCATGTGGTGTTGGCCTCTTCTCCCAGAAGATTAGTGACAGGATGTCATAGTTTTGGTTTGCCAATTTGAAATTTCCCAATCAAGAGCAAAGCAGGCTTAAACTTAAAAGGAATAAAACTTTATTAACTAACAATAAAAAAAAAAAAAAAAAAAAAAAAAAAAAAAAAGCACCAAAAAAAACCAACCGAAGAATCAGAATGAAGCCTTCAAAAGACTCCTCCTTCCCCCACCAACTATTCACTTTTTACTCCAATATAAAAAGACAAAACTTGGGATTCTCAGTCAGTTATCACCCTTAAAATATTCATTTCTCAATTCATCATGGAGAAAGGAGTCTCTCTTGAATACCACAGAGATTTTTCACAAGATACCAGTTTCTTGTTCTTACACTTCAGGAATGGCCCACCCGGGATAAGAAATGTTGCCACTGTGAAGCCCCTCCCATGAGAAAACCTGCCACTGCTGCTAATGGACCATATCAGCTTATTAGGGTACAGTTTAAGGATGCTTTTGTAGTATGAAACAAGAGTTCTCTTCATCTCAAGAAACAGAGGTCATCTTCTCTCAATGGGCAGAGGGCATCATCTCTCATTTTCTTGGTCTTCCTCTGTGCAGTTTCTCCAGTAGATCACAAATACATTCACTCACACCTATGACTAGAACTTTGCATTTCCCTAAAAAGTATTTCATATGTTGCAGGGTTTTAGTCCATTCTTTATGGCCTTACAAGAGAAGTCCAACCTAACTAGGCCACTCCTTCAATCTTTCTTTCCATTTAAGATTCTTCTCTCACTTCTTCTGACATTAGGTCTCATGCTGTGTCTTTTTAAATTTCATCTGGTCTCTTCTTTCTCTCACTGGGTAAGATTCATGCCTTTGACGTTTCATTTGGTTAGGAAAGAATTAACATCAGGGCACAGCCAGGTTAGGGCAGACACTTGGTGCATTGTAGCTGTGTTGGAGCTGGGCCAGGATCTCAAGGCCTGCTGCTGTTTCCAGTTCCAGCTTTGCTGAGAGAGGGAGGTTAGGATCTTTTCTTCAGCTCGGTCAGGCTTCAGATATCTTGCACCAGGGCTGATCACCTCCCTTTCCCTGCTCGGCGGACACAGGGCCTGGCTCAGCCCCCGGTTTGCTGCATGGGGCCATCCTGGTTTAGCAAATTTCAGCAGCCAGGACTGGACTGAGCCTTCCTCCCTCACCTCACTTCCTCCCCTTCCCCTTTTCCTGCCAGGGGTGCTGGGGGAGGGCAGGGGGAACCTCAGCCCAGCCATGAGGAACAGCCGGGCCGAGGTTCTCAACCCACCTCACCACAAACCAGAAGAGCCTATTTCCGGAATCTCACCTCAAAATGTGTTTTCACTTCAGGTGTATCCACCCTTTTCATTGGTTTAATCAGGTGTCAATATTAAAAAACTGTTCAATCATGACTAAACCACAACACAGGACAAGGGGAGATGGCCTCAAGCTGCACCAGGAGAGCTTCACGTTGGACATCAGGAAGAATTTCTTTATGGAAAGAGTTGTCAAGCATTGGAATGGGCTGTCCAAGGTGGTGGTGAAGTCACCAACCCTGCAGGTGTTCAAGAAATGGCTGAATGTGATACTTAGTGCCATGGTTTAATTGACAAGGTCTCTTTCAATTTTAATGATTTTATGATTCTCATTTTAAGAAGCAATGAGTACCAGTGGTTTAACCAAGTCATCCAAAGCTCTGGCAGAGCCAATAATTGGATCCACATCTTCCAATATCTTCCTGCTTTTGCACATCTGGACAGACATAAAACTGAACCAGGGTTATGAGTCTGTGCACATTCATCCCTCTTTTTCAATGTCATCAGAAGCTTCAATGCCACAGTCAAAGCTCTCCTTTCTTATCAGGCTGTGGATGCAAAGCTTGGCAAGGAAGGGCCAGCAGGGGAAGGGGATACCTCTTCTTCAAAGCAGCTTAATCCTACCAGGGAATTGCTTCTGAGCCCAGTGCTGAATGTCATCCTGCCCTGCCCGCCTCAGCACTCTGCTGAGGAGTAACTCCATGGCTTAAGCTTCTCCCTGTGACTTGGGATTCTCCCCAGTGATTACAGTGATGATGCAGCAGCAGCAGCTCACCACTGACTCATTCATCGACGTCTCTGAGAGAAGCAGGGGCAGGAGGGAGACCTGCATTTCTTTCATTAATATTCCAGAATTTCTGTGAAGATGGTGAGAAATGCCTGAGACTGCCTGCATGTTGTGGGAGAGAAACATTCACCTTTGCTTCCTGTGGGAAGCTGCCTGTGGCATCCCCTACCCCTCTGAGTCAGAGCTGGATCTTCTCTTTATTTGTTCTAATGGACATAGGGAAATGCTTCATGTGGGAAAATGGGAAATGAAAATAAATTCAAAGGACAGTCACTGGCACAGTGGAGAATAGTGTAGCTTTCCACACATCACAAGGGAAAATAAAACTTAGAACCATCAGCATTAGTAATGTATATGTGTGCCAAAGCAGCATGAGCAACCATGAAGAGCTGCATGTTGCACAGCTTTCCCCAGGTCTCTGTGGCAGTTGCCATGGGAGGTCTAATAGCTCTCCTTTGTCTCAAGCTGAATTAAAAAGGGCCTCTTTTGTCAGTTCATGTGTTACTACAATGTTCCCAGTACCCTGGTTGCTTGTCTGCAAAGCTACCATGCAGAAGAGCCTCCTGGAATACTTATCTTGGTGTCTGACATGGTTTTGCCCTGAACATATTGTGCCTCTGCAAATTATAATCCGATTTGAAAGTGATGCTTATCTAAAGTGGGCTAAATGACTGACAGTTCATAATCCTGGACTTCAATAAAAGAGAAGGCATCAGGTGCACAATATCTCTCTGTCCATGTAGAGTTACAGTCTGTCAAGGGCCCTTATTTGGGAGAAGGGATTGAATTCCTTGTGTGTAGCACAGACATCATCGCTTGCATGATCCCTAGGCTTTCAAGTCATTACACTACTGACTGCTCCACTTCTCAAGCAACTTTTCAGCTTCATTTCTGTGCCTGATCCCAGGAGGTTTATTTCTCTGGTTCGCAGAGCATCACAGCTGCAGTCTTCGTCATCAAACCATTGCTGACGTTGATCGACATCTGAGTTCAAAGCTCTGTCCAGCTCTGGTGTCTCTGCAAACAAAATTCAGCCAAGGGTTTTTTTTTTTTTTTAATAGAAAGAATATTTTCACATTCATGAAAAAAGAAGGCTTCTTGCCTGCAGGGTTTTTGTTTCAGTATTTTATGCAAAGTGGGGTTCTCATCCATTAATGGTAGTCATTCAGGCATCCATACACACACTTTTGTTAGTACAGTGGTCAAACATCTGGAAGACAGCCTCAGTGTGCTTGTGATGACCTGCACTGTCTCTTTCTGTCAGCAGGTGGATGATGCAGTGCCTGGGAGGGAGAGTTGTGGAGATGTTGCTGGTGGAGAGTTTCTGATAACTGAGAAGCAAGTCCAGGCTGGATGAGGGTCTAGTCAACCTCGTCTAATGGAAGCTGTTTCTGCCCATGGCAGAAGGGTTGGAATGAGATGATCCTTAAGGTCCCTTTCAAACTAAATCAATCTACAGTTCTATGAATCTGTGACCCTTGCTGCTCTACGAGCTCCTGTGGTAACAGTGAACTTGGGAACAATCTGGAAGGGCAGCAGATAAATTGTGGATAAGTCTGTCTACACAGACTTGCCGTGACTTGCCACAATTTTGAGTTCTCAAAGGAATTTTCTTCAGTGCAAGGAAATGCAAAATTTGTCTTGTATATACAGGAAGCAATGCTTAGTGCTGCAGAGCAGCAGCAATTGTATTTGGTTATAAAGGCCTTGTGACTATCAAGCAAGGGGAGAGCAACATTCTGCAGGAGCAGACAGATGAAGAATGACTAAGTCTGTTCTGGAGATTTGGGTTGAATGTAAGCTTTGTTGCACCCAGGAATCCTAGAATTGTATGAGGCCTGCAGGAGTTCAGGGCCCCCTCACATTACTGAGTGCAGTAACCTACAGACACTGCTGAGCTGAGTTCAGTGAGTGCCTAAGCTTCAGATAGACACTGGACTGGCTGCTGAGGACATTGCCATATTTTGCATAAACAACCTCCTTCTCCAAAGCTGGACAACCTTGAATAACCTTTCCCAGGCTGCTCTCTGAGTGCTTTTGAGTCTTTTCATTTTGCAATCTGGAAAGAAGACAAGTGTTTCTAGTTCTAGGCTGATACTGTCCAGATGCATAATGGAAACCACGTATTTTGTTTCTGCTCCTCTGGTTGTGGCCCATAAGATGTATTGAAACAGGTCTCAAAAAAGCTGCATTTAAGAGGAGAAGAACAGAATAAAAATATTTTGCCTCAAGTGCACTCCTGACATGAATTTGTCTTCCTCTGCTTTGGGCACTGCCCTTGTGGCATTCATGGAGTGTTTATACTCCACTGCTTCAGGACATAGGAATGACGTATTCTACTTGTGAGACCAAATTTATTCATATTATCCATCAGTATCCTGCAAGGATGACTTCCCTACCTCCTGCAGATCCCACCTCTGTCTTCTTGTGTTAGAGCTCTGCAAGACATCAGATTTCAAACCACCTCTTGCAGAAAGTCTTGTCCAAAACCAGGTAACAATGGGATGAAATCCCAAATTTTATGAGGTTTAATTTTTATGGCAAGCAGATGTGATTCCTCCAAAGATATTTGCTTGACAATGATATAATAGAATATATATATATATGTATATATATAAAATAGCTATAATAGAATTTTGGAAATAAATTATCTGGAGATTAACTTATTGATTAAAGGGAGAATGAGGTGAGGTTATCAAACCTGAGGTAGGGCTGTCCCTGGAGATGGGAGTTGTAAAGTCTGTATCTGGAAGAAGATTTGGAGTTTCCATTTAACCCAGTAAAGGATTCAGGGAGAAGTTCAGGTTAGCTGTATTATTCATGAATGGCTCTTATCCTCCTGTTCTGTTTATATACAGATTTTTACAGAAAATTATGAGTTTGAGAGTTATAAAAGACTTAATGATCTGCACATCCCACTATAAATCCAGGTTGCCTTAGTTACAATCTGGCTAACTGCACAGGTGAGGGGAAAGAGAGACTGAAAGAGAAAGACAGAGATTAGTACTAATACATTTTTTAAATCCAGAAAGATCTTGTGAATTCTAATGCTGTGATATGATAGAAAGCTTTCAAGTCCTGCATAATACAAGAGGACTATGAAAGCAAGGATTTGGACTGGCAGCTCTTTAACAAGAACACACTGGTGGGTCTTTTTGCTAAGAACATCATTAATTGCCTAATGAAAAGTTCCAGCAGAGCTAATACACAGCCAGTTCTTGACTATTTTCTGTATTTGGGTTGAGGAGCTCTGTCTTTCTTGGTAATAAAATGTGCTTCAGGCATGGGGTAATCAAGTGACTGAATTGTAAAGACTGGACACAGAATGTCATGATCTGGTCCTTGACTGGTCTGATTTAGGGTAAATGGAGGCACAGGGAGAAAACACATCTTCCCTAAAAGGAACTGTCTGCTTGAACAAAGCAGGCTGGAAGGGTGGCACTTTTGAATTTTTGTCACACAGCTGTGAGTCACATATTAGTTGACTTTTCTTAGAGCAAGTCCCAGCTGACAGAACCAACAGCAAAGACTTGACATCCTCAGCCTTCATTTGAAAAGGCAAAAGAGGAGATAAAATCAAATACTCCTAGCATCTGCTGTTGTGAAGGAAAGTTTACATGAATGGAGGTCCCTTCCTGTGGGAAGAAGGGCCAGCACTTCATAAAAGCTGTTATTAAAAGCCAAGCTCATAATCTCTGTGAGAACAGAGTCATTTCTTTGTGAGCAGCACTGCTAGTAGTGTAGATGCCTTAGTCCTAGTGCTTTCCTAATTCCACTACCCTGTGCATACAAAGTAAACTAAATTTGCTGCTGTTTTGTTTTTGTTTGTGTAGGATTTTTTTGATTGTTGTTGCTTTGTTTTGTTCTGGGTTTTTTTTTGTTTTTTTTTGTTTTTTTGTTTTTTTTTTAAATAAGGCAAAATGCACCTAAGCGGGAAGAAGTTTGTAAACAAAATAGAAGTGTCTGTCCCATGGCTGTTCTTTCCACACAATCTGGAACAGTATTCATGGCTCATTAGGCCCATGGCTTGCCTTTTTGGTTAAATTCTAATGAGTAATATGATTACACAGGTTGAGAGCTGGGTACTGACTTTTGTGGGACTATAAGCCTTCAGGGATGCCAAATACAGATGTTTGCAGTCATTCTTCTCTAAAAGATGCTCTGGGGATCTTGGATATTAGTGATGATAGCTTCTGTGTCCTGATGAAAATAGTTTCTCTAAATTAGAATGAGGAAAATGTGTAGAAAAAATAACACCTTTTTTAAATTTTTAGTCTGAATTTATACTGAAATGAATAGAAAAGATGGCTGTGTGGGCACACTGATTGATAGTATCCTCTAACCCCTATAAATTTTAACCTGATGGTCAAATTCTCTTCCTTCTTCTGCACTGGTGTGGCCTCACCTCGAGTCCTGTGTGCAGCTTTGGGCACCACAATGTAAAAAGACATTAAGCCACTAGAGAGTGTCCAAAGCAGAGCAAGGAGGATGTTGAAGGGTCTAGAAGAGAAGCTGTATGAGGAGTGGCTGGGGTTGCTTGGTCTGTTCAGGCTGGAGAAGACGAGAGTGAGGGGAGACCCCATAATGGTCTTCAACATCCTCGCAAGGGGATGAAGCTGAGCGTGAAGCTGAGTTAGGGGAGTTTCAGTTGGATGGCTTGAAAATTTTCACCCAGAGGGTTGGGCACTGGAACAAGCTCCCCAGAGAAGTGGGGAATTCAGCCCCATGTCTGACAAAATTTGAGAAATGTTTGACAAGGCTCTCAGGCACATGGTGTGACCCTTGGGCTGTCCTGCATAGGGCCAGGAGTCACTCTTGATCCTGATGGGTCCTTTCCAGCTCAGCATACTCTGTGATTTCATGGCTCTAAGATTCTTCTTGTCTGGTGCTACTTGCTGAGCATGAAGCCATTTGGTGTGGGACACTCCTTTGGTCAGCTCTTGTCCACTGTCCTGTCTGTGTCCCATCCCAGCTTCCTGTGCACTCCAGCCTACTCAGTGGCAGGACAACAGGAGAAGCAGAAAGACACTTGATGCTGTGTAATCACTACTCAGCAATAGCTAAAATATCTCTGTGTTATTGACATCATTTTCATCATAAATATATCACCACATGAGCTACTATGAAGAAAATGAACTCTATCCTTGCTCGAATCAACATACTTATTAAGGAACTTGAATTTTGTGTGTTGACTAAAAAATGCTCCAGATCTCTTTTCACACTGGTATTCACAGCAATGATCCATAACAAGTAACAAAAGCAGAAATGCTAAGTTGATGTGTTTCAAGGAAGGAAGAAGGAGCCTCCATTCAGATCCTGTAAGAAGGTGAAAGGAGGACTTTGGCACACGCTTTTTCTGCAGTAACTCTGCTTGGTGATATAAGTTTTCAACATAATACTCTTTCAAAAAACCTGTACTTGGTCAAGCATGTACTTCTTAGGATAATAAGAGTAAACCAACTCTTTTGGCTTATTGAAGTGCATATTGAAGGCAGAGTTATTTGGGTTCACCCACAGGCAGAACACTTGGACATCAATCTTTATTCTCAGTTCTGGCATTGGCAATGTGTTTCCTCAGGGCTTCTTTTTACCCTTCTCCATGGTGAGTGCAATCATAACTGACCTGTCTCAGGTCTTGAGATTTCAAAATGTAACCAAGAAATCTTTATTCTCACTGGTCACGGAACTAGGTTGGGTCAAATATTAGATTGAAATACAGAGTGGAGTACAAAATAGCACTTATTACTTTCTCCATGGAGCTCAGTTTCCTTTTTAGACTTATGTCTGAAATATACTGGACAGATAATTTTTCTAGCAGTGCTAACTATAGATGAGTAATTCTGATGGTCTTTAAAAATAGCTCAGGCAAAAAACTCCCCATCTACACAACTAATGCACTTACAACCATGGCATCTTGAAATTCTCTGGTTTCTTTTAAGGGGTCTCTATTCCAGCATTTGAAATTTACTGAAACAATAAATATGACAACATTGCCATTTCTGATGGGTGAGGAGCTCAGGACTGGTTAGTGTTAATTTACTTCTTGAGGTGGCTTGAATTTTGATAAAAAATGTGGTGTTTTGCTGTTGCTGTTTCAGTTTGCTGGCTGAGCATTTTTTAAATGCCTACTGCCTCTGCTCAGCAGTATGAAAGCATGATTGCTTTTTATTGCCATTCTCTTCCAGCACAAGATTGTGTCTGTGTCTCTTACAGACTTGTCAATCTGAAAACTTCATTTGTAATTTGCCAGAAGCCCTCAGGGCATATTTCTTGCAGTAGTCTACCCGCTGTCTCACAGGAGAAGAAAGAGATTTACCTTTGGCTGTGTGGGATGGTAGAGAACCAGCCTGCATCCTCCTGTGAAGGTTCTGCAGGGGCTGGTGATGATGTAGGTGGGCTGCGTGTTTTTCCTTCTGTCCCATTTTCAGTGGGACTATGACAGCAAGCTGCAGGATTCCAGGGCAATCCTATAGTTCAGAGACTTGTATTTGCTCTTCTGGGGGCTGTGGCACTGCCTGAAATCAATCCTCTGCTCATCCCAAAGCTTTTCCCTTCTTCTTCCTTACAGTCCTCTGGCTCCTCATCACATTTTCACTCCTAGCTGGGTTCTGGGCCCTTTTGTTTCTCTTGGCTGCCTGGGCACCATCCTATTTTCAGTCCCATAACTGCCCCTACCAGCAAAGGAAGCAACCTCAAGAAAAAATTGGCTCAAAACCTGGGATGGATTGTTCTTGCTAGACTGAAAGTTCTAGAAGGACTGAAAGACTTTGTGCAATATACTCTGCTGAAACTGCAGCTCCAGGCACAAGGAGAGTGGACAGGACACTGGTAAGTGAAGCGTGGAGGTGACCATGAGGGTGCTAGAGAATTACCATGAAAACTGAAGTAATTTAAATCTTTGAAAGATTTACTTCCCTAGATTTACTTTAAATTACTTCATATCTGCTTCTTCCCTCTGTGTTATTCCTTCGAACAGCAGAAGCAATTTTGCTGAAATTTCCTAAGGACCCTGCTTTTCCACAATCAGAGCATATATTTAAGGGAAGATGTTTAAATGTTCCAAACTTGCTGTTTGCGAATAACAGGGTGTGATAAGAGACTTTCTATTGATCTCAGTGGAACTTGAGGACAAAGAGAGAAGGCTGAGGCAGAAACACAAGGGACAAAGAGGAGAGATCAGTAAAAATGTGCAACATGAGTGAACACTTTCTGCCCTGCCTAGATGGCTCGCTTTTGCTTGCTTTCCTCCAGAAAATGAAAGGTGCCTTTTTTTCACTCTGCAAGTACAGCCTGTGTCTCACTGAAGATGTTGAAATGGGGGAAGGGAAGGTTCACAGAAGAACTGAGAAGTGAAGCGAAAATTCTGCTCATTATTCATTTCTGTGGTTGAAACTTGAAATCTAAGGTCCAAATGTCATTTAAAGGATTGTGATTAAAGCTTAGGGTGTTTCTTAAGGATTTCTGCATACAGAGATGAGTAAGGGTACCACACAGCACTTGCAGAAGTACCAAAGAAGGATGGGTGCCTACTCCTTTACAATTCTCTTTTTAGGTTCTTTTGTCGATCATACTGAGTACCTATCCCATATTTAATATGCCTTTGTAGACCTTATGCAAGCCTGTATTCACCAAATTCCTTTGCTTGGTTACAAAGTAGGCAGTTATTTTCAGCAATAAGCAATGAGAACAGCAGATGCTTTTGATCAATATTTCCCCAGAATAATTTTCATTCTATAAACTGCTTTATCATTCCACTAATGCCAGCAGACCTTTAGGGAAAACAAAGCACCAGGGCATTGCTAATACTGAGCATTCCCTGTGAGTGTTCTGTTCTGGGGTCACTTTTGTATGAACTGTGTCTCACTTTATCCAACACAATTCTGAGCTGGTACCCAGCCACTGAAGCCTCTTTCTATGACATCTTCTCATTTTGCCACTTCTATTTCTCACTTCCCTTAAAAAATGTGCACTTCAGAACTCAGTTATTCTCTACTTTGGGAAGTCTGAATCCAGAAATCATGTAGGTGCATCCTTTTTTTCGCCTCTCAGATGAATTTATTTGAAATAACAGTATAATTTTTTTTCTGAAGTTTTAGATGTATCTATGCATCTGTATATCTATATATTTATATCTTTCCCCATTCTGTGGGCTATTTTTAGATGCTACTTCTGAGTACCATGAGCTACAGCATGTGAACAGGTTGATGTATATTGCCTTTTCTTGTTTCTCATCTTCTACTGCAGCTGTAAAGAAGAATGTAGCTTGAAATAAATCTGAGTTACTCACATTATGATTACTTGGTAGAGTCAATCAGTTTTCAAAAAAAGTTTTGATTGATTTTATACAAGAAAGTAACTCTCTAGATAGAGGACTAAATGGAGAGAAGTCAGATTTATGATTGTATTTGTCTGTATCTCTTTATAGAGCTGCCTGAGTCTCAGACACTGAAAAAAACCCAAAGCAAACCCAAGCAAAATAGTTGAAAACAATGCCTAAAAAAAGTCTTGAGTAGCTACCAAATTACACCTTTGAAGAAAATGAAGGCTTGTAGATATTTCTTTAGCTTAATGATTCTCAAGCATTAAGTTACAAGTAAAGAACCTGGTTCCTCTTGTGCTCTATGAAATGTGCAGAGGCCTTTGTTGATGAAAGTCCATGTGGGTTTCACATTTTTACTGCACATTTTTTTCTGTTTATCTCCCTCAAAGCTTCTTCCTCTTCCACACCCATGTAACATCTCGTGTGGCACTTAATTAGGAAGATAACCTGAGACCTCATTATTCTGCTCTGTGCTGTTTCGGAGTTAGTTTTCTTCACAGTATCTGGTTTGGTGTCATGTTTTTGATTTGTGATGACAAGAGTACAGGTTACACAGTGATGCATAAGATATTAAAATTACAGGACAGATGAACCAAACTATCACTTTTTGCAACCACCTGAAAGGTGGGGGGTGGGCTGTTCTCCCAGGCAGTAGGTGAGGGAATGAGAGGAGATGGCCTCAAATTGCACTAGGAGAGGTTCAGGTTGGACATCAGGAAGAATTTTTCCACTGAAAGGGTGGTCGAACATTGGAATGGGCTGCCCAGTGAGATGGTGGAGTCACTGTCACTGGAGGTGTTTAAAGGAAGTACTTAACAGCTGGACTCGATGATCCTTGTGGGTCCCTTCCAACTCAGAATAGTCTGTGATTCTGACATTCAAAAATCTGTCTGCTGATGGGACACAGTGAACAAATTCTTATTTTGCTCTGCCTGTGCACAGTTTTTGTCTGTTTGTCTGTTAAGCTGTCTTTATCTCAACCCATGAATTTTCTGACTTTCACCCTTGCAATTCTCTCCCCATCCAACTGGAAGGGAGTGGCTGCATGTCTCTGTGGTGCTCAGGTTCCTACTGGGATTAACCCAAGATATTCTTCCCATTTCCATGTTCTTTTACCGCTGTGCAGCTGAGCAAGCTCAGCTTGGCAAAAGTGTTCTGATGGCTCTGAAGGTGGGAAATGAAGAACGGTTGGACAGCTGTAAGAGGAGTAAAGAGCTACAGGAATGCTTGCTGGGTGTTGCACTGGAACTTGAATGTGGATGTGAGTGTGTTACCAGAGGCTATTTGTAAGAAGTTGGGCTGAAAGTCTTTTTGGGGAGGAAATAAGCAAATCACATGGTCACAAGAAGATAAATAGCTGAAGGACAGGTCTGTAGCAGCCAGAGGGTGCAACTTATTTGTGTGGAAGAAAGTGGAACTGGACATTCCCAAGTTACTAGAAAAAGAATGAGGTGGGAGAGGTTGATACGAAGAAGAGGTAAAAGAAGGTGGGATGTGTCTTTATGTAACCTTTACAGAAGCCTCTCCTGACTTCCATGCCCACCCTAGATATTCTCTTGTGGTGTTTCTCCACATCATATCTGTCAGCCTCTGTTCTAGTTATCCTAGAATGAAGACAAGAAAACTGCACTCAGCACTGCAGTAGTGGTTCCTCCAGTGTTAGTAAAAAAAAATAAGCAATTCTTCACTTCTACTGCTGTTTATGTTCTTGTATGAGTACATCTTATATCTGAGTGGAGGGAAGAAAAAGATACACCAACCAAACCATTGTAATCTCTCAGCAAAGTTCTTAATGAGTGTTCCTTGCAAAGAAAGAAAGAAATGAAACCCACTATGTTTTCTTCCTTTGTTTCCTTCTGCAATTTTCCAAGAAGCATTGCCCTACACATTATCAGCACTATAAATCTAATACTCCTTAGAAACACTTGTTTAAGAGATAAGAGCCAGGGACAAAAATATATAAAAATTTAATGCTGGGTCTGCAGCACTGCTTTACAACAGATCATAGGAGGGATTTGTTTTTCTATATTTCTCCTCTCAGGGAATTCATAGCTTTTGCTATGACAGATAAAAATATTTTTAATAATCTTGCAACAAAGAATTTGGTGTGTGGTCCTTAAAACTAAGGCAAGACAAAATCTTCTCTGCTTCAGGAACATGACTGATCAAAGAATGCACCTGAAATGCATCTCCGGTGCTGCCAGGTGCAATTCCACTTATTGGAGGCTCACTCTTATCATATGAGTGCAGAAAAACAAGCAACACTTAATGCATTCATGTCCTGTCCCTTTTTTACACTTTGTTTCCCGTTCTTATTATGAAGCATTGTCAGACAACTGGATCTCTGTACTTCATGGTTCATTAGCCCCCTTGCCAAAGCACTCACAGGATTACTAAGAGCCAAGGCAGATTCACTATTTGCACAAACACACACACACATGCACACAGGCCATTTAGATAGAATTATTATTCATAAATTACTCTTAATTAGACTGTTCATCGGTCTGAGTGATTGTGCTCCCCTGTTATAAGTCGAACTAAATTGCTTCTTGAAATTCATTACCATTGCTTGTTTTGCATGTGTGTTTCCCCCTGTGGTTTCAAAATAACACCATCTTATTGCTGGAACATTTGATAAGATTTTGATGTTGCTCAGCCTGGTGTTAACTCCATAATCCTGGCTGCTGCCCCAGTCAAGGCTCTTCACCTTTCTTAAGAGGGGAACAGTATAGGACGAGATTGTATTGAGAAAAAATGGCTCACAGGGAAATAAAATTATTGGGAACCACCTTGGCTTGCATTCTCAGAGGTTTCATACATGTGGATCACATCTGCATTCCAGGCTGAGCCTCACACTTCCAGCAGTCTCTTTGAAAGGTGGCTCCTGTCTTAAGGAGGGTGGTTATGTCACTATTGCATTTAAGACACTTAGATCCTGAAGATGAGAAGGATTAATCTGCCTTTGGCATTTCCCTTCTCCTAGCATGTGTGCTCTTGGCTTTCTTGTGTGGCTTTTATCGATCCCATTCAGAAAAATCCTTTCCCTGTGCTGACACCCTGAGCACTTTCCCAAGTGCAAGGTTTCTACTATAAAACCACCCACCAAAATAGGATTTGCCATTCTGAATATCACAGTGGCTGAACGAACGTTTGGGAAGTTTTGGCTGGAGACACAGGGTCAGTACAGAGGGTGGGGGGAGTAATTTGCTTTTGCTATGGGCTGCCTCATAGAATTTAATGCCTTCTCTTCACAATGAAGTCTCTGCAAGCAGTCCAGGCTCCTCTCTGTGGAAATAGAGTCTTTGGATCTGGCACCTGCAGAGACAGCTGGATTTTTCCCCACATTTTTCACTAGAAAGTGCCTATCTGTGATGCCTTTACCTGGGCAGTCAGTTTACCCTCTTCTCCATCTTCCTTAGCAGACTCCACCATCAAATGTTTTATGGTTTTTTTGCTTGTGACACACTAAGGAAAGAGGCAAGTAATCTCTTGGGAAAAAAAAAAATGCAAAAAAATTACAAGCAGCCAAGGAAAAGAAAAGGCAAAACAAATCCTCCCACCGAAGCGGAGATCTCAGAGCTCATTTATTTCAACTTTCAACTTACACTGAGATTTTCCAATTTGCTGACGTTGAAAAGTACATTGAATCTTGGCTGAAGTACAAGTTCTAAAACACTTATTATTTTTTTTAAGCAGAATTTATATCCACAGTTGCACGGGAGACAGATAAAAGAGCAGGCAGATGAAGTCTGCCCTATCCAGGGCAGGGAATTTGCAAGCACTGTGATAAATTTTAGAGGAGAGTTGTTTTCTTTGAATTTCAGTTGTATTGTGGTATTGAAGACTTTCAAAGCTAATTTCCTTGTTGTCAGGACTGTGAGGGAGGAAGGAGACATTGCTGGGCTATTTACTTCATTGCTACATTTCCCTTCCTTCTGCTTTCAGCATCTGGAATCTTTCTTGATGACTCCCAGCTTGTCTAACTGTGATATTAAAGTGTTCTGCCAATCTATTAACTCTCATCAAACAGGGCTTCCAGGTGCAAGAAGAACCACAGATCTACTATCTAAAGTTTGTTCTTCACTCTGCTGTGTTTTAAACTTGCTTTTTCTCCACTTGAGAACTACTTCAGCTACTTGCCATGTATTCGACTCAGCTGAGCCCCAGCAACACAGCAGGAACCAAACACTGGGCAAACCAAATTAAGGGTCTGACTCACAGTTGCTCTGAGGAGCAAGCTGAGAGGTTATGACTGATCCTTGTGGCTTGGTTCAAGCAATATTTGTCCACATAAGGAGAAGGACTTGCTGTGCTGTGGTTGCCTACCTAGCCTCAATGCCATACTCTGATGCTGGGCTTCATGGGGTTAGTGAAGGGTAGCAGGCTCATTTCCTAGTTAAGAAGAAAACTTTATACTTTTCTGTGTTTGCATAATGCTCACATGGATTTTTCCTGATCTTCATCTGCTGAAGATGATCAGAGCTCTGCCGCTGCCCTTCCTACTCAACAAGGCACCTCTGGAGTTCATCTCTGAGACCATAGTTTGAAGAAATGAAGTTGAACCTACCCCTCAGTCCTGTCTTTAAACAATGAAGTTATGAATATCCTGTAAGACTCACAAAATCTGCATTTCCTCTACCTGTATAGTTTTCCTTCAAGTTGTTCTGCTACTATCATATTCTTAGAATTGATTTTTAAGCTCAACCAGATGTGTAATTCTCCTTAAACTTGAAATGCCTTAGCTCTATTTTAATTTTTTTTTTTTCCTCATGTGTACCAGGTGCACATGCCCAGGTGCTGGCTCTGGGGCTGCAGGGGGGGGTTGGGGGGTGGTGTCTCTGTGAGGAGAGTTCAGGGCTGCCCTGTGTAGGACACAGGTGGTCCAAGGGGGCTCCAGTGGTTCTACCTCAGCCAGTCTGGGGGTTCTGGGGGGAAAACAAGTTCTGGAAAAGGCCAAAGGTAGCAGTGGCAGAGCAGGAGTGAGCAAGAGGGTGGAATTTCAGCCCTTAGCAAGGGCTAATCTGACACATCATGACAAATGTATCTTGTAATTAAAAGCACCTATTAATTGTCTTTGCTTGTTAGGCAATATCTTTCCTTATGATTGCATGTGGATAACTCCAGAAGAATTTCTCAGTGCTGGATCTTCTGTTGGCAGCAAAACCCCATCTCCTCAGTGCTGTAAGACGGAATGACTGAATATCGTTGCTGTATTAAGGTAAAAACCTCAGGAAAAGTGGAAGTTTGCTGGTAAAGCAGCTTGTGTAGAGAGACACTCAAACCTCTGGAGAAGTGTTTAGCATCATGAATGCTTTTGAAAACATGAGTGACTGACACACCCCTGAGGACCTGACTGGTCTGAATGTCTCTGGGAAGTTTTGCAAACTCTATGATGTTTTCAGAGTGCCCTTTCATGATAATATTCCCAATTGGAGCACACACTTAGCATTATGGTGACCCTCTAAGGACTGGAACAGGTTAACTGCTGCAGCTCTCTCTGTTTCATGCTAATGCAATTTCTTTACCTGACTGCTCATGCTTTCGAGATCAAGGGACCACATCATTATACTGGCCATTTATCTTACTAATTTTTCCCTACAAGCCAGAAAAGGATCTGTGATGTCCAGAATTTCTCCTGAAAACCCTGGAAAACATTCCGTCAGGACACATTTTTCTTGCTCAGATCTCTACCCCAGCTGGTTGTACAGATTAAAGAAGTTTTAAGATGCTGAATTGTTACTCCTCTTCTGCATCAGAAATTAAGGGCAACTGAGTATCTAAGGGGCAGAAGGGTCTCGGTGATGTCAGTTTGTTCCCTGACAGCTATGCAGGAGATAACAGCCTGGGAAATGTGATAAACTAAGCTTGAAATTGTGCCCTGCTATTCTCCTGTTTTAGGCTCAGCAGGAAAGGGGCAACCATGCCTGATGAAAGGCATCCAGGACCACTTCAGAGTTCCTAACCCATCCTGCCTGTCCTGTAGCTCCTGGGGCATACCTGTGCAGAAATCCTGGATGTCAGTGGCATTGTAAAAGTTGCTACACACTTTTTCAGCAACTGAATTGAGCCCAAACATTCAAAATGTAAAAAAGAAACATAGACCTTCCACTCAGAATTTTCCCAGAACCCATGCTTCCACTTCAAAATTTTAGTGTAAAAGAAATAATTGTCTAAGCTTCTGCTAATGTTGAGATTGACAGAGGAGGTTAGTATTGTTCAATACACAAATTCATAGCAATCTCAATAATTGAAATATCTTCATGACTTTGCCATGGGTGTTATTTGAGAGGAGCTTGACTGGAGTTGCATATTTCATGTATCAATAGATGACAAAGGCCTAGTGCTGAGCAATATGCTATAGTCCCTCAAAGGAATGATTAGGCAATCTATTTGAAATCAACATGAACAGAGAATTGGAGCAAATACTGTGGAAAGGCTCATGTGTTGACAGTGAGTGACTGTGCTATGCTGTCTGTCTGGAATTTTGCCAGTCTCATACTCATGGTTCTTTCCTTGGTTGTGCTCTGGACAAGAATGGTCAAGAGCAGCTTGAGACATGCAAACTCTAAAGAAAATGTGAGGAAATGAAATCCAAAGTATTGTTTTCACTGTGGGCCAGTAGCAGGAAAATACTTTAATGAGGCAGAGAGCAAGGCAGAAGAGCATGAAGTCTAGGAAATTTCCCTAGGAGTGAGAGAAAGGCCCACATGAAGAAGGAATAGTATACATTAGGAATGAATATGGAAGACAGGTGAGGGCTGGGAGGAAAAGACTAAGTGGCAGGACTGATGGACATGGAGCTAGGTTTTATGTCGGGACATCTAAGATCTGTTACCAGTTCTGCCACAATTTTCTCTCAAGTAAATTACTTTATTTTTCTGGACATGTAATTCCTTTTCTGCCCTTTATTTAAGGGCCTTTGGGTGTGAGATTCACTACAGCAAGCCCCCTGTCATGTAGCTGTTTGAGGACTGGCCCATCAGAGTACTGATCAATGACATAAATAGCAAGGACAGAGCACAGCCAAAGGGAAACCTGTTTCTTGGAGTGATCTGGGATCCAAAACAAGCAGGAGGAGGGTGAGAGTGGACAAGAACAGCTTGTTATAAAGAGTCCCTACCTTGTCATACCAAGATCCCTTCTGACTTGATGAATCAGAAGCTACCTGCAAATGCATCTGTCACCCTTGGCAAAAACCCAGAAGGGTTCAGCTCTGCAGAGTGACTTCAGAAGGTCAGGAGGAAGACAGCCTGCTTCTTCACTTTCCTAGTGTTTCTCCAACAGGATTACTATCCAAAAATCTACAGTAAAGACATCAGAAAGTCACTGGATAAGGACACCACTCTGTCAGAAAGAGTGGTAGAACTTACCTGTGGAGAAGTCTGATTAGCTGTGACCACAGACTTCTCTCCCATCTTACTTGTTCCTTTTTCTGAGTCCCTCATGCTGGAACTTGCTGCCCACCTGTATTCTAGGCATGCTCTGCCTGCCTGGATGATACAGTTTTAGAAACCTCCCAGTGTGAAATGATAATAATAATAATAATCAAATGAAAGAGGTTATTGAAAACATTACAGGCCATAATTTTAATAAATGTTGGCTCCTGTCACCATGTTCTCTAGTATTTATAGTTTTATATACTGCCAACAGATCCAAGTGTTTTGTCTTTTTGACAAACATTTCATGCAATCATAAATTAACTCATTTCTCAGCAAAATCTGACATCAGCAGTTAAGCTGTCAGTATACAGAAGAACTGGGGCTGGCAAATCCTCATCTCATAAGGAAAACAAAGAGCCTAAATGCATCCCAGACAGTGAGCTAAGTGTGCCTGAGCTGAGTCTGCTATCAGGGGCCATATTGGTCATGGAGCTGACAGTTGGTAATTCTGCAGCTCAGGCATTAGCCAAAATGGGTCTGGACAAGTTGGCCTAATTAATAACCCTGCACAGGTATGCAGGAGCAGCTCCTGAGACTTCAGTGGAGCCAGCGAACGTAAAACCTCTCCATTTTTTTTCTTTCTGTCTAGTGTTGAGCTTCGTGCATTACTGGTTTAGATCTTAAGAGAAGTTCTGCACCTGATGTTTTGGTTTTTTTCAGATACAGTGCTGATACAAACAAAATATAGACCAATAGAATATTAATTTATCCCCTTGACGCTGGGATTTACCACCTTTCTAGTTGAGTGGGACACTTTAGGCAGATAGATTTGCTGCCACGTCTTTTGAAGGAATTGCAGAGGAGTCAGATGTGCCCTGAGCTCTGCACAAGCTCAGAAAGAGCTGTTTATGGCTATAAACTGTATGCATCTTTCATTTTGAGCAGAGATGAATGTTTTGAAAACCCTGTCTCATCAGATCTTCCATTTCTCACACTTCTTTGGGGGGCGACATCCTTTCTATGGAAACCTGTCTAAACATAGTGCTGTTAAGGCACTCCTCAAAAATGGGGAACAATTCACCCTTCTTCAAAACACATATCTTATCTGCATAAAGGGCAGGTAAGTGAAATTATAGCAATGACTGACTCCTTAGAGGATCTGGGGTGGAAGGCAAGAGCAAGGAAAAGTACCTAGGCCACCCAGGTACAGTTGTCGTTGACATGCAGATACAGAGGCTGCTGAAAGTGCATTCAGCAAGCTTGAGACATTTGTGTGCCTGCAGATCCACCTAAGTTCTTCCCGAAGCCTTGATATTAACAGGTATCACCCAAGCTCAAACTTGAGTATCTGAGATTAAAGGTGAGCAGTAATTTATTCTCTGCTCCAGGCAGGAAGCTCTTACAGAAAATACCAGGAAGTGATATATAGGGAGAGTCCAGTTGACACTAGCTGGACATCAAATTGGCCACAGATCCAGGATCTGTGAGCAGGTAATGGATTTACTGGAAGACTGATTTTCCTGCTGGAGAACTGTACCAGCACAGCTGCACATCTTCACCTGGCAACAGATTTGTACCAAGGTAACTGTGAGCAGGAAAGAGCAAATTTTGCTTACTGCTATATGATAGAAGGAACTGATTTTATTTGGAAAGAGCAGAGTGAAGGGATCATCTCAAAACTCTGCTCATAATTCACTTAGTGCCCACTGCTCAAACTTCAGTATTTAGCACCATCTTAGACATTTTGGCACGAGTCACCTGGCCTCCACTGGGTTGTGAGTTTCTCCCAGAGCCCACGTCATCTCTAGATGTCAAGGACATAGTGGGATATTTCACAATGTTTGCAGAAGTGAAGAAAGCCTGAAGTTCTATGGAAACATCACCAAAAAAACTTTGCTGTGCTTTGGAGCTGAGTTTTGAATAACTAAGGAATTTGTGACCCAGGAAAATTCTCCAGCAAGGGAAGGGTTTCCGTTACCCTCTCCTGACTGCAGATTGCAGCTTGCATGGGGAAAAAGAAAACGTTGAGCTTTCTGTTTTGGGAAGCAGTATGGAGCAATTCCCTTGTGTGTCTCAGGAACCAACAAACAACAGCCCCTGCATCTTTTGTGGTTTCCAGCATGTTTGTTTGGGGACTCTTGTGACATAGATAGACATTTAATTGAAAATAGCCAGCCTTCAGTCTATACAGAATAAAGTACTAAATAAGAAAAAGAAAAACATCTTTTAACAAGTGACAGCCCTCAGATTCTCTAGTGACAATAAAAACAGTATCATGCCGATGTCTGGCGTTTTTTGTTCAGTGTTCCTGCTTCAGCTAATGTCTACACTCATTCATCATATCTTTTCAACATTTTGGCTTTCCTCCCAGGCAGGATATGTTTGGCTTTTTTTTTTTTTTTTTCCTGAAAGGAATAGAATATAATAGGAACCATTTTTGTTTAGTTGCAGGGAAATATACATGGAGATAAATAGCACCTAAATCAATAAAAGGTGAGACCACAGGTCTTACTGTTTAAAGCTTTAAACATCACTTATTTATCCATTCTTCTAAGGTGAAAAAATTGTGATTCTTTAATCATTTGACAGTGGTTATAGACATATGTTCAGATAAGGCCTTTGTTTGTTTATCAGTGTCTCTAGTGAGATACGTTCCCCTTGTCTTCACTTATTTAATACAAAGCCTTTCAAGATCTTTTCTCTCAGCTGCTTTGTTGAGGAGTGCATGGACTACTTAATACATTGTAATTCTCAAAGTGCCATTGACATCTTGCTTAAATGATTATAAATGAAGAACTTTGATGTTTTTGCTTAGGAAACCAGAGGGAAGCCAGATGGAAAGCAGGGTATAAGGGCAGGTAATAATTTCCTGTAGCAGAGCTAGGTTAAGCACAAATTTGGCAGATCTTCACAGCTTTGGCTCCAGTGATTCTGGATCTTTTTTGACTTCAGACCCTGCTGAGAAATCTTATCACCTGACTTGCACTATGAGCTTCTGCTGTTGACCACCTAAGGGAAAGTAAAGAGGAGCATGAGAAAGATGCTACCAAGAAAAACGTTTTAGCACTAAAGGAGTATAAAATGTTTAGTCTGGCTTGTGCCCTGTCTGCTCCTTAATAATTTCTGTTTTCTGGTAAAGTGAGCTATAGCTCATTCTAATAATGCTGTGGATTCAAACCTCCCACTGGAGACTCCAGACATTGCCCAGGTAGTAACCCAGTACCTTAAAGGGTTAAATCCAGTGTAAAAGTCTTAACAGACACCTAGGAAAAAGACTGGTATATTAATTACAATTTCCCCTTCACAATATATAAAGTGAGGGAGTATTTAGAAACAAAAGTGACTTTTACAAACTTCTTTGTTTTTTACCACAGCTTGGTGGTGGGTAGAATTTTGTCCTGTTTCATAGTGTAAAAAATTAGAACTGAAAGAAACTAAGAGACTTGCCATGGTATCACATAATGGGGGAAAATAAGACCATCCTCCAAGCCACTGGGCCTTTAGCATTATGGAACCCATAAAAAAAAAGGTCTTCTTTCAGAATGATTCTGAAAAACCCCAACAGAGCTGCAAGTGACCATGGGGTGAGGCCAGATCCATCTGTGCTGTAAATTCATCAACTCATATGATCAGCTAGAGTTCACCACAACCAGGAGTATGAATGCTTTCTAAGCTAGTGCTTTTCCTTTTCCACCTAGTAAATCTATGCCTGGTTGCTTAATGATTTTCTTACATTCTGATGTATCTGAGAGAAGTTTTGGTCACACAATTCCTTGGTGCTCCATTAACTGTAAACGTGGGAGGCCTTGTCTGCATTATCCCAGTGTCCTATTTGTCTTGGAAATCCTTGCAAATCCATCATAATCCCAGTCATCTCAAGCAATTATTCTGTGTGTTTAAATGTTTCCCTGAAATGTGATTGTTTCCACAGCTGGACTCAAGTGTCTTACTTGGCTTACTCAAGGGGTACTGCAAGTTCACCATTTCAACAAGTGATTACCACCTGGACTTGTCTAGATTGTTGTATTTGCACACAAATCAATTGCAGGAGAGTTGAAAAATCCATTGGAAGTGTTTTGCTGATTGAAGAACTGGTCACACCAAAATGAACATGCAAATGCTGGACTGGATTAGTTGGTTCAACAAGTTCAATTCCTTACAATTAATAATAAGTGTATAATAAATGTGTAGTACAGAAGAGTCTATAAAAATTTATTCCACATGCTTTCACAGGCCAATAAACATTTATAACAGCCCCTGATAAGACTTACAATAAAAAATCAATTGCCAGTGCTATGGTATGGCATGCAAAGAAGACCAAAGGCTTTACCATGACATCCTCCAGTACTCATAGGGGACAGGAAGCACAAAATTATAAGGACAAAAGCAAAAATCCCCCTCCAGCACTCTGCACCACTCTGAGGAATAGGGCATTCTGAACATGAGCCAGTGTGTGCCCAGGTGGGCAGGAAGGCCAGTGGCCTCCCAGCCTTCAGTGTCAGAATAGTGTGGAGAGCAGGACCAGGGCAGTGATTGTCTCTCTGCTGGGCCAGAGGGGAGGCCACACTTTCAATCCCGAGTCCAGTTCTGGGCCCCTCAATTCATGAAGGATATTGAGGTGCTAAAACATGTCCAGAGAAGGGCAACAGAGCTGGGGGAGGGTCTGGAGCACAGGTCTGATGGGGAGAAGTTGAGGGAGCTGGGGGGGCTCAGCCTGGAGAAAAGGATGATCAGGGGAGACCCTATCACTCTCTACAACTCCCTGACAGGAGCTAGGCAGGGGTTGGTCTCTTCTCCCAGGCAACCAGTGACAGGACCTGAGGAAATGGCCTCAAGCTGTGCCTGGGGAGGTTCAGGTTGGACATCAGGAGGAATTTCTTCACAGAAAGGGTTGTCAAATGTTTGACTGGGCTGCACAGAGAGGTGGTGGAGTTTCCATCACTGGGTGTGATGTGACTCAGTGCCACGGTCTAGTGACATGGTGGTGTTCAGTCAAAGTTTGGACTTGTTCTTAGAAATCTTTTCCAACCTAATCGATTCTGTGATTCTGAGATCACTTATCACCTATGTCTGTCGGTAGCAATCTGGAGTGATTCAGAGAGAGGCAAAATCTTCCTCTAAAACTTCCCAAGGGACAAATTATACCTAAGAAAGAAAGAGTTCTTTCATCACCTCTCTAGGCATCTGGCAGAAACCCTGAAGAATGATAATAATATTCTATTTAACAATTTCGTTTTCATGCTCAAACCAATGACATCACCTGAAAGCATCAGATATTTCAGAGGAAGTTGTAAGGAATGAAGTTGACATGAAACAGAAATGAGATGCTAAAAGGAGTAGGAAAAGCTACATTTGACATGCAGATCCACATCCTCTCCAGTCCTCCTATAATATGAAAATAGTATGGTCAGATGATGCATGAAGTAGGAGGAAAAGAAAAGAAAAACAACATTCTGTCTGTTTTATGAGGAGATAAAATTATTCCATGGTTCTGCAGAGGTAAGAGAATGGCATGGACATTTGAAATGTTTATATATATGTATGTATGTTTGCAATTGCAAATATGCACAAAAGATATTTAATCAGAGTAGAGGCAGTTTGAGAAAGTTCCCATTATTGAAGTATCTTCTGATTGCAGAGGCTTATAATGAAGTTAATGAGAATAACACTTTAATCATGGATAGCTGCTGCTGTGAAGAGTATAATAGCCATTTTATTTAGGCTGGATTTTTCTTCTGACAAACACAAATTTAGATCATAATGGTCAGAGGTTTGGTTCTCAATTCTCAATTGAGTCAATTAAAAGTAAAGAGAGTGGGAGAGTTTTTGCCGAGAGATGAATGGACACAAACTCCTTTGAAAGACAAATCCTTTTTGTTCATATCTCTACATATTGATTTAGGAACTTAACATTGGCTACTGAATTTAAATTAGGAACCAAAAGATACTGTTCTGCTTTCTGAACACAGTTAATGAATTAATCTTCCCAGTATGCCCTCAAGGTAAGTAACAATCATTATTTGAATTTTAGAAATGCAGATAGATAAGGACAAGTAGTTTCTGAAGTATCCACCAATGTGCCTAATTCAGGATACCTGCCTTTTGGTTTTCCAGAGGCTTGTTCAGGATTCTTTTGACAGAAGAAAAAATAAAAAAAAAGACATCTGGAAAACACAATAAGCATTTCCAATTTAGGTGTCAGGGAATGAAAAACTGGATATCTGTGCCCCCT
This sequence comes from Certhia americana, assembly GCA_018697195.1. Taxonomy (NCBI): domain Eukaryota; kingdom Metazoa; phylum Chordata; class Aves; order Passeriformes; family Certhiidae; genus Certhia; species Certhia americana. Next base: position 148,847,048 of record CM031858.1, on the reverse strand, counting down.
GCCCTGCCACTTTTCATGGTGAGTAAAAGGAAGCAGGTGACTTCTAAGCTGTTTGGAAGACCAAAATGTGTTGAGAGGAAGGTTCTTTGGCCAGGGGGCCAGCCAATGTGAAAGAACTGCTATACCCCCAGATCTGAGGCTGATGTTGGTCCTACTCATGTTTATGAATCTAACCTGAAGCTGCAACATCTTCCACCAGAAACCTCCTCCAAAAAGAAATGTAATGAAGATGTTAGTTGGCAGAAGAGGGTCACCTTGCAACAGCAAACTTATTGTCTGAACTATAAATATATATTCTGACTTTTATGCATGGTATTCGGATTTCTAGGAGCATGACAGCAATGTAAATTGAAGCTGGAACAAGAAAATTTGAGGAGAAATTGAAAAAAGTTGGAAGCCCCATGTTTACTGTCTTCCTATTGGATGAGTCAGCAGCTGCTGTCAACATAGCCCAGAACTCACTTGAATGGTGTCCATGGAATTGGGTTAAAACTCTAACAAAAGGAACCACTGGAAGGAAACATTTTCTTGCTGTTCACAATGTAGATCAAAGACATGAAAAATCTTATTCCTCAGCTTGTTTCAATAGCAGCAGTTGGTGGTTTTCCCTTGCTTGAGTGAAGAAGATACTGCACTGGAAAGAGTTGTCTTTCCAGGGCTCCTAACTCCCTGCTAAAGTTAACAGTACTCCTTTGGTACTACAGACCATCCTAACGACGGAAAATTTCATTCCTGTCAGATTCTATTACTTACATTTTCAAAATTATCTTTAAATAGTGCACATTACACCTGCCCACCTTCTCCACACAATACTGCAACAAAAATACTGACAAGATTTCAAAATCCTTTTCCAGAAATATGTCACTACTTGGATGAGAGAGGTGAACAGTACAAAGGACTCAGTGGTCCTCCAAACGTGTGTGGTTTTTGGCTTTATTTTTTGAGCTGACATCCAAATATAAAGACCTTAATCTTGAAATTCAAGGTGAAAGTAAAACAGTTACATATTATTTCATCAGTAACTGCTTCAGGAATGAAGCTTGAACTTAGCCTAGTTAAAAAAAAAAATATTTTTCTCTACATGTCAAAGAAAGTCAAAGAAGAAACAAACTTTTCTATGATGTACTCAGAATATTTGGAAAATGTTAAGGAGCATTTTAAGCTGTCACTTTTTATCTTCAGCTACAACACACCTCTTTCCTAGTTCTCGGGCTGCTAGACTTATATGCAGAATTTCTAATCAGATTGGAAGTGTCTTGAAAATAAATGTCAGTGAACTGGAATGGAAATCATAACCTTGCAAACAGTTGTGCAATTAAATGCACAGCCACGACAACCGTATTTTTAGCCATTACTGGAAAAACCTCAGCTTTCTCTTTCTGAGCAGAGATCCCTTTTGATTAAGTGCCTCTTTCAGGTCAACACATCTGAGTGAAGCTTAAATTTCCATGATGAAAATATTGAAGTCCAAGTTCAGGTCTGTCTTGTCAGGTGACCTCCTTAATGACTGCAGACAAGTAGCAGTGGCACATTACAAACTCTGAAAGTTGGCTGAGAATATGCAATGCTGGAGTTCTCATTATTGCTTCCCTGAGAGCAATTTTTATGACACTGATGGTGATGATATACCTTTAGGTCTATGAATGCACTATATTTTTTAATATAGTATTATGAGGAATTTAAAATTATGAGAAGATGAGTTAATTATTAGCCATATATTATTTTAACCTCCCACTTTTGTGCAAGGTGCAGGTCTTACTGAAAAATCTCACCCTGGTGCTGGCACTTGGGAACAGCACAGAGGAAGCACAACTCAGTCACACAATATGTCATAGACGAAAATTAAATATGACCACAGATATTAGTGTTGAAATAGATTTATTGGTGATGGACCTGATCTGACATTTCCCCAAACCCACTGGGGTTAGTGAATTTGCCTGGTTTGCTCAGGGAACCTTTTTTCTGCCATATACCTTATGCTGTGTTTACACCCAAGTCTGACCCAGGTGTCACTTGTCAATTAATTTGTTTATTCTCTGAGTCTAGTTTTATGGTTAGATGCCATCAAGGGGGTGGTGGGGGAACCCCCAAAAACCTGTGCTGTGGAGAGTCAGTCAAGTGAGCAGTGCTGCCTTCCCAAAACAGGTTGAGCTGGCCATCAAGAGGTTGGGGAGCACATTTTGTGAGCATCCTTGAAAAGGTGGGATGGATCTGGAGGAGACAGAAGTGGTGACTGGACACTTCAAAATTATGTTCTCTTTAGTAAAAAACATGATTCAGGAGGAGAAATAGGTATGACTTGATTGGAGGATTGGTGTGTACAGCACAAATACCTGTGCCTTGATCACAGTGAGTTTCTTCACCTCTTTGCTTTTGTCCATGGCCTGGGTGTGTAGTTCTCAATTCTTCAGAACTTGGTTGAGGTGCACTGATGCCATCTCCTCTGCTGACAGGTTTGAGGCATCTGTGGAAGAGGAAAGCCTGGATATGCAGGGGTGATAACCTCTTCTACCCCTACCTGAGAGATGTTACTGAAGCTCGCAGGAGAATGACAAAAGCTTAAACTCCTCATGGCTTTCTTTATCCAGGGGAGTGATTAAAAAAACTACTTTTTATCTGTAAACAGGCATTTATATCTGTATCAACATCACTAGAACAAAAGCAAATTAAATTGACTTGAAATAAGCCTCATATGTTGTCCTGAATGCAGAAGCTCTGCAGTCTGTTGTCAATGGCCTTCCAGTTTAACAGCTACTATTGTTCTCATGTAAGTATTTCATTAACTCCAATTTCTACCAAGCTGGTGAGTCACTCCTGGCTTCTCCTTTATGATTTGTACCAGATTAAAAATGTCCCAGTGATAAACACCTGATTTTAATCTCAGTGCTACAATAACGTATTATGAACATATATTAGAAACTATTGTACAACGTATTTGCAACACCAGGCAGCTTTACAATAAATTGTGGAACAACCCTGTCATAAAACATATAAATAATGATTCTTCAGATGAATATGCCATTGATATTTTGTCATTGTTCATTATGCTTTATAGCACAAAACATGGTCATAAATATTGCTCAAAAGACTAGCACAGCACGTGACAGGTTGTACAGTAGTCTCATTGATATAATTCTTTTCCTGCACATGGATTAGAAAATATTATTTAGAAGCACTTGAGCCTGGAGAAGGTCAGTCCAAATAGGGAAGTCACTCTTATGTGAGCAGGGCTTTGGGTAGATGCCGGCTGAATGGGAAATTCCTGTGGGATAAAAACCCTTTGAAAGATTTGATGTGACTGCCTGCTTTTCCCAAGACAGATCTAATGCAGTGTTCCAATTATGTGGTAATGGTGAATGTATATCACTGAGCAGTACACATTGTATATGTTGTGTGCAACGGGCAAAGGGAAGGTCAAGGCAGCAAAATCCCTTGGGCTTTCTGCAGGAACAGCTCTTGGCTGTCCTGTGCTGATGAAATTCTGAAGTTTTGTTGCAAACAAGCAAGAGGAATGGAAAGTAGTTTCTGCAGCTTCCTAGCATTAAAGCATGCCTGTCCCCAGTATGACTCTCCCTAGGTATTGGCATGTTTTCCTTCTGGTATGGTGTGCTCTGCATTATTAAAGGCTTCTTGTTTGACTTCATCATTAGGGTTTTATTTTACTTTTTGATTGTAGTGACTAAATATAACAATAAATGATTTAAAGAGGAGACAAAAATAAGTGTTAGAGAAAACAAACAGCCTCCCCCCTGCCAAAATGCTGAGTGGCATAGCAGTGAATGGTTGGAAGAATCAGATTTAATTAGGGTTCCTTTCAGCACTGAAAATTCCATTTATGCACACTATTAAAATAATCTTCTGCATTAATACTAATTTACATCATCAAAATAGCACTTCATCTATTATTCATAGGGCATTGTAATTTCTCCCGACTGAGAGGCTGAAGCGTGGTAAGACTCTTCTGTTAAATATTGAGCAGAAATTAAGATATCTTAATGGCTCCAGTTTCCTTTCTACCGCATCAGTTAAACCACAGTTTCCTCTCTTCTTTTCTATATGATGTGTAATGACCACTGAAAAGACCATAATAATTATTATTCTCTTTCTAGCCTCTTATGGCCAAGGATCTCCCTGTCGCAGGTTTCATGTAAAATCAGTCTCCCCTTACCTGCTGTCCAAGTGCAGCCTCATTCAGGGGAGGAGAAGGAGCTGCTTAATCAAGAGAATAGCTCTTGAAGGAGAACAAACAAAAATCTCCTTTTTCTCAATTTTGAAGGGCAATGGGAAGAATTGATGTGCAGAGTGCATCACAGCTGGAATTTCGCGCATTCTTGTCCTGGAGATGGCAAACTCTTGCTTTCTGTACAAGAAAAAGTGTTGGATGCTATTCTTCAGCTTTTATTCCCTGTGGCATGTTCTCCATGTCTGTGTGTGTGTAGGATGTTGGTGCAGCTCCCTGCTCCAAAAAGGCATCATGGTCCCAGTACGTGCCAGGCCGGGGCCTCTGGCTTTGTGAGTGCCAGGTCCTAATGGACATCATGACAGTTTTATATTTCTGAGCCTGACTCTTATTGTGCTAAAAAGACAGACCAAAACTGTCTTTGAGACTACCCTGATGATATAGAAGGGTCTTTCATCAGTGTAGCGTTCATCTACTTGAAATTATGATTCTCTGAAATGCTCATTTATCCATTTCGAGAAGTGAAAACTTCTAAATCACCAGTTAAGGAGAAAATTCCCTGATAACTTGCCTATTAGGCTGATAAAAGAGGAGTTAGAGATATTTGAGCATTAAGAATTGAGCCAATTGAGCATAGGCTTATACCTTCAGCTCCAGTGGAGGAAAGGGCAGATGGCCTAGCAGGACTTTCATGTTTGTTGGTAGAGTGAGTCATTCTGCTCCTACTGATTAATGTAAAAGAAGAAATAATTGTCTACAAAGACTGCTATTAACCACTGAATAGCAAGCTGGAGGGAGGGAGGGAGGAAGAGAGGTAGGGGGGTTGTAATTTTTCATTTGATAAAGAAAGGGAGCTTAAACAGAAGTTTCATGTGTCAGTTGAAGTTGGAAAAAGACCTCACATGGAATATTGTGGTTTTGGGACTCCAGTGGCCTTTCAGCTGCTTCTTGGTTTAGAGTCTGCAGAAAAGCGCAGTATAACTCTGCAATGTCTAAAGAACAGTAATCATGGAGGTTTGGAAATCAATAACTAAGACAAAGTAATTCCAGCCTCAATAACCCTAAATATCAGAAATGTTATAAAAGGAATTATTATTTTCCCATGAGCTGAAAGATTTTGCTTTATTACCCTTGCAGTTTTATTAATTTCTATAAAGATTTTTTTGCACCTAGACTGGTGATATTTAATAATTCGTGTTTGTTATATTCTTGGCTTTTTAGAATACTTTGGGCACAGTAGTGGAGATGTACAGCAAAGTTTGACTAAACTGCTTATCATGAAACTGCTGTGGGAAGGATGCTTTGATATAGATTTAAATGTTGAGGTGCTGTTATCCTCTGGAAGCAGATTGAGTTTTCAATACACTTATAAACCATTAACTAATGTATTATGTATAGACTTACTGATCACTGATTTCATGCTTCTATATGTGATCATAATAACATGATAAAAGATCTCAGACAGAGTCAAAATTAGACTTTAGAGTGGATTTATTTGATTTAAATGAATATATGAGGGGAAAAAAGAGATATGTGAATGTGCTCTGCATTATTTTTCAGAGTGTGAGTTCTGTGAACTTCCTAAGATCTTTGTTAAGTTACTGATGCTTGGCAATACAACAAAACAACAGTGTGCACTTGCAGCCCAGAAAGCCAAATGAATCCTGGGTTGCAGCAAAAGAAGAGTGACCAGCAGGTTGTGGGAAGTGATTCTCCCCCAGTATTCTGTCCTGTTGAGACTCCACCTGGGTCATCAGCATAGGAATGACATTGACCTACTGGAGTGAGTCCAGAGGACGCCATGAGATTATCAGAGGCTTGGAGAACTTCTTCTGCAAAGACAGGCTGAGGGAGCTGGGGTTATTCAGTCTGAAGAAAATAAGGCTCCAGGGAGACCTTTTTTCACCCTGCCAGTGCTTAAAGGGGGCTTACAGGATTTCTGGAGAGACTTTTGGGTTAGGGAATGTAATAATAGGACAAAAGACAATGACTTTAAGCTGAAAGAGGATAGATTTAGTTTGGATATAAGGAAGAAATTCTTTCCCATGAGGGTGGTGAGGCACTGGCATATGTTGCCCAAAGATGTGGATGCCCCATCCCTGGGAGAGTTCAAGGCTAGGCTGGATGAGGCTTAAAGCAGCCTGGTCTAGTGGAAGGTGTCCCTGCCCATGGTAGAGGGCTTGGAATGAAATGATCTTTAACATCTTTTCCAACTTAAATAATGTGATGAGTCTATGAATTAAACCAGGGTCCTCACAGTAAGATATCCTGCACTGGTTGATTGATTAGTTTGTCTTTACAGCCAAGACCTTACCATTCCAATAGTAAAGATAAGCAGGTAGAAGCTGTGTGAAATGAGTTTGGATAAACAGCTGGGTATTTGTAGCATAGAATATACAATTACCTTTTCCTTATGGTCTCAGAGGATATTTGTGGAAGTCAGAAGTAGCTACTTGGGAAAGAGATCCAAATTATGTGGTAAGGATGAGCACAAGGTTTAGTTGTCTTGGAGTGGTAATGACTGGACAGCAGGGAGCTGTTTTGGAAAAGCAGAGCTGCCTTTAGCAAATGTCAATATCTGTAACAGAGAAAGCTTGAACATATGGTTAAGCTTTCCCTCGACCATTTCCAGAACTTTCAACAAGAAGCTGAAGGACCAGGACTTCACATTACGGTCAAGATTCTCTGTGGTACTAAGGATTTTAGTTTCCAGCCTTTAAAAAATTCAGCATCAGGTTACTAATGTAAAATAAGCTTCCACAGTGTTAGATCTCCCTATCTAAACATACTGGAAACAGTAGCTATGACAGAATTCACAAGTCACTGTCTCATCATGGACACCCAAGCCACCCACTCAAGTATTAAATAAGAAAATGCTAAATTCTCAAACCCTAGTTACAACTCCTGAATATCTTGCTGTTTGCCTATTGCAGCAGATTTTAAAACCAGAAGAAACTATAGTAATTATCCAGTGTAAAAGGCATAAACCAAGCCGTAGGACATGCTTTAACTGATTCCTTTTTCAAGACCATTAACTCTCCTTGAATTGTGATGGACCTTTCAGAAAAATACTCAGTATTTATTTAAATTTTTCCAGGGATGGAAAATCCATCATAGCTGTTGATAAGTTGTTGTGATGGTTAAGTACCTTGCCTGTTGACAGTTCACAACTTATTTCTTGTCTGAGCTTCTTAGTCTAGGTTAGATCTTTCTGTTTGATTACCAGAAAGATAGAGGAATCTTTAATTCACTTTTCATATCTGTATGTGATAACTGGTAGGCAGTGTAAGTTACCCATGTGACCTTACTAATATTTTGATAACCATCCTAAAATGGATGAGTAGAGACCTGAACTAGAAGGAGCAATCCTACAGCTGTGATACTTTATAAAATCAAGAACCTGTGTACTGAGCTTATATTCATGAACTCAAAAATCCCATCAAACAGTCATATTATTATTTCTGAGTATGTTACACTCAAGTCATGATTTTTTCCAAAGTCACTAATTTCCAAGAGGAAAAGGGCCAATACATTATTCTTTATTCTTTCATAAACAGCTTGACAGTTGATAAAAGCAAACTTTTTGTGTGTCTCAGTTACCTCTCTTTTCAGTATCTTCTGCTTAGAAACACAACTAAATATACACTCTGTTTGCAATTTCATGTCAAAAACTATCAGTCAACGGGTCGTAAAGAGTTCAACATCTACATATTTGTTACATATCCTCTGAGTTCTTGTACAAGTTGTTTCTGGTGTAAAGTCAAATACCATAGTGATTTCTACTGTTTTGACATTATTGTCTTTCATCCAAGTCTGCTGTCTTGAGAAAAAAAATGTACTATATTCTTTTAAAAGATCTATTATCACACTTAGAAAAAGGTTCTTCCCCCAGAGGGTGGTTGGGCACTGGAACAGGCTCCCCTGGGATGTGGTCACAGCACCAAGCCTGGCAGAGTTCAAGGAGAGTTTGGAAAACTCTCTCAGGCACATGGTGTGACTCTTGGGGACTGTCCTGTGCAGGGCCAGGGGCTGGACTTCATGATCCTTTTGGGTCCCTTCCAACTCAGATTATTATTATCAGATTATACTATGATTCTATGATGGAACTCTGATTTTCATATTGCCATTTAAATTCCTGATTAATCAATGCACATATTGTTCAGGCTATTTATTTTTTCTCCAGGCTAGACTCAGACAAAAATTCAGTATTGCAAGTACTATTACTCATATTTTCAATACACTCATTTTAAAATATTGGGTCATAAGAATTTTACTCTAGTTCATTGGAATTTTCCTTGTATTCTAAAATATTTTTGAAAATCAATAGAAAATGCTTGGTCAAATATCTTTATTAAGAAGGTTGGAGGCAACAAATGTGAATCAACAGATTGAAAATGTTTTAATTTTGTAGCTCATATTCCAAAAATCCACCAAACCAATAATGCTACTATGTATATGAATAACTTGACTGTTCATAACTTTTAAGTATAACATCTTTGGATAGATGAACTAACATATGTATCACTCTTTAATGCCAAGGAAGATGGGTCATTATGACATTAATAGTTTGTAATCATCATGCTTTAATGATCAGGTGTTCTGCTATATTTCTCTTGTATTCCTAATGCTCTGTTCATTAGGAATAGGCTCCAGTTTGATCTACCTTCTTACAGCTGTGTGTTAATAGGAAATAATTAGATGTGTTTTTTCATTGTTAATGTACTTTTTATTTTATTGATCAAGTATAAATCAGAATAAAGTAATAGGGTTTTAAATAGTAGGTGATGAATGTCTAATTTGCAGGATGTACACTTTAATTTCTGAGAGAGCATGGGGAACAGAGATCAGCTGGTCTAGGCACTAGCCAGAGTCTTTAATAGTTTGTGTGTTCTAACTGCTAGGAGAGGGAGGGTCAGATGCTCCTAAATGCAATATTTCTTTTTTTACTTCAGCAGATCCATTTACTCATTTGTTTTCTCTTTGGTTGCTTAGTATCTTGAAGACAGTCACCGCCTTGTATAAACTGAGATACGTCCTTGATCAGAATAGGAGAAATGTGGAACTGCATGGGAGCTCCCACATGATGTGACAGAAAATGTGTTCACTGAAGAGAAAATAAATAGGTACTATTAGACAAGTTCCTCTGATTGATTTGGACCAACTGAGCATTTGTCCTTGATTGTGTCTTTACAAACCAGCCTTTCTTCTCCTTCTCCTTCTCCTTCTCCTTCTCCTTCTCCTTCTCCTTCTCCTTCTCCTTCTCCTTCTCCTTCTCCTTCTCCTTCTCCTTCTCCTTCTCCTCCTCCTCCTCCTCCTCCTTGTCCTCCTCCTTGTCCTCCTCCTCCTCGTCCTCCTCGTCCTCGTCCTCGTCCTCGTCCTCGTCCTCGTCCTCGTCCTCCTCCTCCTCCTCCTCCTCCTCCTCCTCCTCCTCCTCCTCCTCCTCCTCCTCCTCCTCCTCCTTCTATTTCTTCCCTACTTCCCTCTCTCTCTCTTTTTTCTTTCTCCTTTCTCTCTTTTCTCATAGAATCATTGATGTTGGAAGGGGCCTTTGATTATCATGTAGTCCAGCTCCACAGCTCAAACAAGTCCCCCAAGATCTACTTGCCCAGAACAGAAAAAGTCCAACCAACTTTTGAATATCTCAAAGGATGGAGACTCCACAGCCTGCCTGGACATCTTGTGCCAGTGCTCAGTCACCCTCACAGTAAGAACCATGTATTCTTATGTTCAGAGAGAGCCTCCTGTGTTTCAATTTGTGCCCGTTGTCCCTGTGTCTGACACTGGGCACCATTGAAAAGAGTCTGGCTAAATCCTTTTTAGCCCACTTCCTTCAAGGATTTATACACATTAATGGGAAGCATTCTCTTCTCCAGGTTAAACAGTTACATCTGCCTCTTTTTCTTTGTCCCCCTTTGCTTTTCCGTTTATTGGATGAAAGTATCAAAAGGACTTTAGCACAATGAATCATCCCATGCTATGGAAGAGGTCAGGTACACAGACTAGAATTACAGCTGTCATGACTAAATTACAAAACAATATTTACAGAGCTGTTAGAGCCTTGTGAACTTAAGATACAACACTGCTATTTCAGGTGAAAAAGGATGCATTTTCCCAACTGTTCTTTCAGTCTCAGTAGTTAAACAGATTAATTACTGGCATAATTCCAGCACATTAGGGTTTGATTTGCCTGATTTATTTGTGTGTGTGTTATTGAAGGGTTGCAGTGAAGCATAGAGTACTTTTAAAATAAAAAGTCTTCACCTATGAGCTCTAGAGAACATATTTCAAATCTGCCCTAATTTACTAGAGATTCACTGTCTGAAGCACGTCTTTGATCAGCATTTACTAGTGTTAAAAACTCACCAGAATACAATCTGTTGCAATGATCAGAAGTTCCTGAGGGCTGTAATAAACCAGAGGGCTGTCAGACAGGTTAAAATGCAGATATTTTTCTTTCTCACTATCTCTGTCTTCTAGTATCAAAACTTAACTGAAGCGCACACAAAAAATGAGCAACATCTACTGGATAAGCTGAAGATTTTACAAAGACACATTTGAGTGATACCTGTTTAAACAAAGGGACTGTCACAACATTCAGAGGGATTCAGTTGTCCCATGCCCTGGCTAATAATATCTCACTGGGACCCAGCCTATACTCCCAGATGAGGAGCACACCTCTGACATCTCTTGATCTGATATTGGGTGAAGGATTCATCCCCATTTCTTTTCTTACAGATCTCTTTGGAAAACTTTCTCTGGTTAGCTTGGTTCTTGCAAACCCTCAAACCCAGACAGATATTACAGTAAAATCTGAGGATATTTGTACTGATGGAATTCATAATTTACACAGTAACAATGTAGGAAATGAAGGCGTCCTTCTATGACCGTGCATATATTTATTCACCTTGAAGATATTCACTCTGTTTTAGCACACTTGCTCAGCTCTCCCAGCTGTGATAAAAACCCTCAGAAAAGCTGTAGTATTCCAGATTGCCTTCACTGATTGAGGTCCTGATCTTTTTTGTCTTTGGAGGAAAACATTTCCTTAGAAACACATTTTGTGCTTGAGATTCTGCTCAAGTTCAAACCTTGCCTCTTGAGCACTTTCTATCATTCATAAAAATAATGTATAATGGAGATATTACATATTCACTTGTCTTCTGATGGGTCTTTCCTGCCCATGCCTGCCTTCAGAGGTGCTGGTGTATTTTGGGTATAGATGTCCAGGTAGATGGATCTTCTGGAAGACTAAACAAAATTTACTAATTCTAGCTAACAGTAATATATTTTGTGAAGAAAACTCTGCAATGAGGTTCAAACACACTAATGGTGTCTATAAAATGCTGAAAATTGTCTCAAAAAATACCGAAAAGTTGAAAACATTGACTGAAAGTACACTCATGAAAGCATGCATAGGAAAACAATGTCTGCAAATGGTTATGTTGATTATAGCTATACACTACAGAAGCTAAGTATTACTTTGCAGAGGGGCAAACCCTCACTGCAGTTGTGCCAGGAGAGGTTTAGGCTGAATATTAGAGATAGGTTCTTCACTCAGAGGGTGGTTGGGCACTGGAACAGGCTCCCCAGGGAATGGCCACAACACCTGACAGAGCTCAAAGAGCATTTGGACAAAGCTCTCAGGTACATGGTGGGATTCCTGGAGTGTCCTGTGCAGTGCCAAAAGTTGGACTTGATGATTATTGTGGGTCACTTATGACTTAGATTATACTGCAGGGTTCTATGATATTTTAAATATATTGAAAGAGATGACATTTAACAGGCTTTGTTACCACCAGGTGGATGAGGCCCTGGCACAGGTTGCCCAGAGAAGTTGTGGATGTCTCATCCCTGGAAGTGGTCAAGACCAGATTGAATGGGGCTCTGAGCATCTTGATCTAATGAAAAATGTCCCTGCCTATGCCAGGGTAGTTGGAATGAGATGATCTTTAGAGGTCTCTTCCAATCTAAACCCTTCTGTATTTCCATGAAATAAAGTTTAGGTATATTATATATATAGGTTTCTGTTGGTTTCTTCTAATACAACAGAGCAGTTTCTCTCTCTTCTTCCTCATGCCCTTGCCTGACTACTCTTTATATTTTCAAGTAATCAGTATTTGATTTTTTTCCCTTCATATCCATCACTGGAAAAACTTAATATTTAAGCTTGCCACATTGGTAGAAATGATCAGTGAATTACAGAAAATCAAAAGGCCTGAGGAAAGAGAAGAACTCATCTAACTCAGTAACATCACTGCCAAACTGAGTTTTGGCAGCTCTCAAAGCTAAGCAAGGTTGAGCTAAACTAGTGCAAAGTGATAGACCACCAAAAAACCCTTGACTCACAAAACAGCACTTTGTCTGTTCAAGCAATTTGCTTCAGCTCTTCCAACACAATGTTATTAGATGATACACTTTTTTGAATGAATAGATATTGGAAAATAATCATCCTCAATTTCTTGTTGTTCTTTTGTGTTCATTTTTATACAAGGAAGACTTGTATGTTCAGGAAAATTAAGAGCTGCTTCAATATCCCCATTTCAATGAGTAATTGTTAATATCACTATGATGCTGAAGTGGGATTTTATGTCTAAAGTGATTTTTATGTACCTTCTCTTATTTAAATCCTTATGAATATCTCCCTTCTTAGACAAATGGAATTCACAAGCAGAGAGTTGACTTAAGCTTGAACACATATGAAAACCTGGTTTAGAGCTGTATCTTTACTGGTGCTGAAGAACTGAATTGATCAATATGAAATCTTTTTTTAAAATGGATCTCTTTAGTTTTGTTCTCCTTTTTTTTTTTTTTTTTTTTTTTTTTCCTAGAGATGTAACTAAATCCAAACCACTCCTTTAAAAAATGTTGAATTTTTTGGTGCTAAAACAGAAGAGCTCAAGTCATGGTTGAAAGAAGAGCTGAATAAAGAGTTTCCTTGTGTGATTCATTGTTTACAACTGACAGGACTGCAAAACAAAGGCATATGTCAATTCTACAAGAACAAGGGTGAGAAGGGATTTTCTTTGCTCATGAACCAACACAAGAAACAGAACTCTGTGCAAAGAGAGGCTCTCTTTACCTGGTGTTGCTTTGTCATGGACTTCCCACCTCTCAGTAGGTTAAATAGCAAGGGAAATCAAATGTGGAGAAGCTTTGTTGGAAGCCAGTCAGGTGGCACTGTCCATTGACATCTCTGATGTCTGGATCAGGCTCTGTGACCACAAGAACATCCGAAATCTGCCAAAGGGTTTGGTCTAATTTGGTGGCTTCAGAGGCCCCAAGGGTGGTACAGTTTGTCTTCCCACTGGTTTTATGCAACAAAAGTTAAAATATTGTCCTCAAACAAAATGTTTGGATATTTAAGCATCACAGCAATTGAGAGTGCCACATTCCTCAATTATTGTAGCTGCTCCTGGGGAAACTTTACTAATAGGATTTAGCAGTCTGTTGCACAAGGAAGCCAGTAGCATTTAAAAAAAAGCCAAAAGCTTTGTTCTTCTCTCCTTCCTTTTGTTCAAAGCTGCCAGATTGTAGTTTAGTCTGTGAATATGCACAGACTTGAAATTACCTTTCAGTTGGCATGTACTGGAATGGGAAAAATCTAATTTGCTGCCAGTATCAAGAGTGTCAATAGAAAAGAGTCATCAATATGACGTGCACATGGAAAATAATTAATTTCACTGTGTTCCCAAGTGGCTGTAATGCAGATGCAGTGGTTGCCTGCATCCCAAAATTAAGTCCCAACAGCTTTGCAATTTTATTATCTATTTCATGCATTGTCCTCGAATCATCTCCTTTCCTGTGCTATATTTGACTGATACCTTGTGCTGCTAAAGTGCTATGAGGGTGATGGTGCAGCACTACCAAAATGAACCTTTCATGCAGGCACTGTTATATATAGCCTGATAATGGCTCTGCTTAAGCTGGAGAGAAAGAATTCAAGTGGGATGGGATGACACAGGTGGAGCCTTTTGTACAGTTGAGAACAATTTCCCTTTAGGCTCTCCAGCACTGTTTCTTCTGGTTTTGTAACAGTGGATTTCTAAACCTGTCTGACTTCCCTCCCTCCCTCCCTCTGTGTTTAGATAACAATATTTATCTTTTTATAGCACTGCAGTGGCAGGTGATGTAACAATTGTTGCTGAAAATGAAGAGAAAGTGCAATACAAGCCTGTTCAACAGAGGATGGTTGTCAGCTCCTGAATCAGCAGTCCAGCATGTTAAACATTCTCTTCAAAGCTCTGCAGAACTTTTTGCTTCCCTACAAATCACCCATTGCTGGATTCTGACTCTTCCTCACCCCCATGACCACTCTCCCACTGCCAATGCTTCTGGTTTAGTCAGGTTACTGATCAAAACTCTCATGCCCATGAGCCCTACCAAATGTAGGCCCTCTATAGAAATGGCCTAACTTCCACCCACATCTTAAAAACTCCTTTTTTGTATTACTTACTATTAAATGATTTGAATATGTTCTGTCCAGGCAAAGTCTTCAAAATTTGTTAAAGTTGATGATTTCTAACTGAGATATTAGGTGCAGCAAGTATTTATTATTTGGTAGCAAATATACCTCATTGAAATTTGCTAGGTTATAAAGTCTGATCCTGTTTATACTTAGTCCAAAAACTTGTCATTAAATACTCCTGTCTGCTCTCAAAAGTAGGCTAAAATTGGCTGTGTCCTTGGCTCTCTTTATTGCTTTTAAACTACATCCATCCTGAAATCATGAGCGTCTGGGCATAAAACACCCCCATCCTCAAACAAAAAAAGTTTGGCATAATTTTAAAGAAACTTTTGACTTTTATGCAAATGATATTCCATAATGCTTTACTGCTTAAAGGAAAGACACCTGGTATTGAAAAAGGAAAAAGTAAAAAGCAAAAAATAGGGAAATTTAAAGCAGTGGTGGCAAATATTTGTAGCTAAGATTTGAGGTGAGAGGTCACTGGGGACACATGGAGATCTGTATGGAATGGGAGTGTTACAACTGAGTGTTTGAGATATCACTTAAAAAATCACTGGCAAGGGTATAGCAAAACCCAGATTCAATATTAAGCAACAACACATCAAAGTTCATTGACAAGATTCAGTCAACAACCTACAGGACAGTTAAAAAGCACACTAAGGAAAAACAAGCAACAACAAAACCAAATAAAATCTAGGCAATCAAAACAGAAATTAACTGAGAGTTATCTAGGGGTGTGTGTACATACATGTGTCTGTGTGTGTGTGTTTAGGTGCCTATGACTAAAGGACAGTGAGGACAAGGACAAAAAGGAATGTGGCCTAAAAGCTTAACAGCACCCAAACTTAACAGTACTTTAACTTTACTTATACCTTAAACCTAACAATTCAACCAAGAAACAAAACTTATACCTAACTTATAACTTAACAATTTAACAAACGAATAACACTTAACAGCACGTAACCTAACTTATGACTTTGAAGTCAAACTTAGTACTTAACAGAAGAACAACAGTTAGCAGCACTTAATTTATGTTGAACTTAACAACTCAGGAAAAGAACACCTAGCAGCATTTAAGTAAGGTTAAGTCATAAGTCACAAGCTTTGTTACCGGCCTAACTTACTTCAATATTCAAGGTACTTAAACATCTAAGAAATCAGAATTTCTCACAGATTTGCTGTAACACATGCATGAGTTTATGCACACAGACATAAAGTGTCAACGCAAGCAAGGTACCTGTGAAAATTTCCCCTTGGAGGTCAGTGAAATACTCGCTTCAGATATTTTGCATCTCCTGACAGGCAGAGGGTCTGGCCTTGAGGAGAGGTATCAGCCTCGGACTCATCATTTTTCAGAGATCCTCCAAGTATAGCAAACTTGACAGTTCACTAACTCTGAGAGACCTCACTCAGAGGGAGGCTGCTGGTCACGAGACCAAAACAGAGCCCAGGAGAGCTCAAAGGGTCTCATTTTGGACCACTCTTTATAGGGTCACAAGAGGCTGGGCTTTAGTCACAGCAGCATTTCATCCTGGCCACAGTTTGGGTTGTCACTTTCTTTGAAAGCATGAGAACAGACATGTTATGCTGTTCAGGAAAAAAAACCCTGTTTTCCAAGGCTGTTCATAAGGAAAACAACGTTGGTTAGACAGCAGCAGTTTCTGGGTGTTTCTGATGTGCTTGGGAAGAGCTGAGCCCAGGTGCAGTTTTTCGAGGCTGAGGTCTAACAAGCATTTCTCAGAGCACACATGGCCTGGAAAGGAGAAGCAGGGGATGCACCACCATAGGGAGTTCAGCTTGCTACCAGGAAGAGCTACCATATTCCAGAGGGAATAGTGGTAGTGAGGAGGAAAGGCTCTGAGTGAAAGAACTGCTGAGGCAAGTGGATGATGGATTTGAAATTCTGAAAAGAAATGATTGAGATGGAAATGCCCAGTTACAGAGAAGGTCTTAATGTTATGATATGGAGAGGTGCAATGCAATATAGACCAAAGCAAACCAATGCAACAAGAATAACAACACCCCCCCAAAAAACCCCCCAAACCCAAAAAAAAAAAAAAAAAAAAACAAACCCAAGAAAACAACTCAATACGATTGTAAATTTTTGAAGAAAATGCATCTTGGTAGACTTAAAAGTTGTGAAAAAAACCCACACCAGGATCAAAAAATTACACAATATGAGTAGACAATGCAAATTCTGTAGTGATTCTGGATGATATAGAATTAGTCTGTCCATAGCTTTTTTGTGCACATGGTTGAAACTAAGTCGTGCTTGGCAATTTCAAAAAAAAAAACCCATCTATGTGACAATTACAAGGAAAGGTGGGCTCTTCCGAGGTGGGCTGTTCCCAGGTGTCTGATTACATGTTTTTCTCATAGCAGCACTGTGGTGAAGAGTAAAGAAGCCAAATGAGGAGCACTTGAGGCTGCTTGGTCTGTTCACCCTGGAAAAGACAAGACTGAGGGGAGGCCTCATGATGGGTACAACTTCCTCATGAGGGAAGCAGAGGGGCAGCACTGACCTCTTCTCTCTGGTGACCAGAGACAGGACATGAAGGAATGCCAAGAAGCAGCATCAAGGAAGGTTTAGGTTGGTTATTAGGAAGAGATTTTTCACCTAGAGGGTGGTTGGGCATTGGAATAGGCTTCCCAAGGAAGTGGTCACTGCACCAATCCTGGCAGAGTTCTAGAAGTGTTTGGGCAGTGCTCAGGCACATGGTGGGATTCTTGGGAATGGTGCTATACAGGGCAAGGAGTTGGACTACATGATTCTTGTGGGTGCCTTCTAACTCAGGATATAAAAAAACCCCAATAAACCTAAAAAAAAAAAACCCAAAAGACCAACAAAATGAACCCCCAACAGATTTGAGACTTCAGTGGGAATTATAGTGGAATTGTGTTACTGTCTTTGGAATATTTTCTTGGTTGATCTTCATCTAGTTGTTCCATGATGCCTTTGTACCCAATCCCAAAGCATGAGAAGTGAAATTGAACATTTGTATGAATTTGACAGATATCAAGTAATAGCTTCAATGTCATGAGAAAATGATTTGGGATCACCTTCACTGTTGGGTCATGGGATGAGGCTGAGGGAATGGCAGATTTCTTACTATGTTCTCAAGACTACAAGACACTTGCACAAATTGAGCCCAAAATTTCAGTGTCTGTACTTTGGTTTCCATGCTTCTTTGCTGGTTTATTTTGCTCTCTGTATTGGGAAGATCTGCAGGAAACTTAGGACAAGTCACTATAAAATGAAATGATTCATCCAATAAGGCAGTAAGAGATTTAATTAGATTTCAAAATGAGTAAATCTGGTTGGTTCATGGCAGTGTGGAGCAGGTGCCAAGCATGACAATCAGCTTTGTGGGGGTGGAAGCCCTTTCTGTTGGTACAGAACAAGAAGGCTGGGGGATGGAGAGTGCCAAATATCTGTCGATAGCTCTGTAGAGGGAACACATAAGGAGAGGCAGAGACACGCCATCAATAACTACAGCTCACTGTGTCTGCCATGATCCCTGGAGCAGAAACTTGCTGTGAAAGTCCCAGCATGCAGTGTACCATGGGATCCTTCTCCAGGGCTAGACATTTATCTTTCTCTGTGGCAACCAGTCGAAAAAGAAATGAAAATTTTTAAACAATGACAAATGGAAAATTCAGGGAATTGGAATGTTTGACAAATATCAGTTCGAAGAACCTTTAACTGTGGCTAATGTTTCAATTAGGGCCTGAATGAAACAGAATTCAGATCCACAAAAAAGCCTTCAGTTCTGGTCCCTACCTTAATTTTTAGGTTTAATCTGTACTGTCTGTTGTGTAGGAAAGCTTCACAATGGGTTCTGACCTGGAGCTTTGCTAACTTTTTTTGCACATTGTAGTCAGAGGAAGTGGGAAAAGGAAGGTTACACAGTGCCCTTCAAGCACTGCCTCTTGGTGGAAGGAACAGGTTTCCCATGGCTCATTCCAGGTCTTTCATGACCGCTGAAACAAGTCATGTATGAATAAGGCAGAAACTGCAGGTTAATGTCCTAAAGATAAATAGAGTGATTAGATGCAGTCAGCACAATGAGGACCCTGAAAAATTCTGTAAACTTAAATATATCTTGGTTTACTAAATTCTTGTGTTGGTGAGAGGAGTGAATAGCTCCCCATTTCATACAACTTAGTTAAATCTATGTTTACAGCAGGGTAAACCAGCTGAGCCACTTGACGCTTACCCGACTCAGAGTCTTTTGATTTGTTCCTTGCCCTGCCATGTCACTGAGGTGCATTTCATGACTGTTTTATTTCCATTACAAGCTTGATCAGCCTTTCACTTCCTGAAACAGCTGCCACCAGTTAAAATAAAATATCTGCACATATTGCGCCTTTTAAAATTTAGTCCTGTTCAGTTTGCAATATCTTCTAAAAAGCTGTACTTTCAAAAATTACATATTGGAATGTGTAAGATATAAATTTAATGTAAAAGGAAAGTGATTTAAAGATTTCAGTATAATTTAATGTAATTCCAAACAATATTCTATATCGTTTTACCTATAAGAGCTTCTCTTGGATAATGGGAAGTTTTCTGTAATTCTGTCCTACTCTCTGACAATAATTCATATCCTAGTTGAAAGGATTTACATGCCTATTACTGTAATTTTTTATATTAATAATTTGCACATCAGCTACCCAGTAATATTTTATGGAGATATCTTTCTCATTCTACAAAATTCCTTCCTGCCTTTTATAACTATTCAGAAACCAAAGAGCATAAAATATGCTGTTTGGAAAGGGACTTGTTGATATCCCTTACTGACTGGAGAGATTGTCATCTGCAGTTCCCCAAAACTGACAACAACCTTCATTTCATAACACATCATTATCCTCAGCTACAAAGGCACTGAAATCAGGATGCAGCTAATTTTTTTGTGGAACCAAAAATTTCAAAAACAGACTCTGGAATGGTTCTTGTTCACAAATATTTTGAAAACAGTTGGAAGCTGTTTGGGGCACCTATGCTTGGCAAGGACAAAAGGCCAAGGATAGGTCACTTGTCCTCCTTTGGTTGTCACTAATGAGCATTTTTTTTTTCCTCATTGTAAATGACTTTGCACTTGTTGAGAAACAGAGTTAAAGGGGACTATTAGGTGAGCTTCTAATGAGTCACTACCTCTACATGACCTTAAAACTGTCAGGCACAGTACACAACGTGTCTTGGTGTTGCTTGGTGTTCATCTTATTTTTACCGTTGGAAAGGAGATCAGTGTACACAGTTTAGGAATGTTCCATCCATAGTGGTTTCAAAGCAATTGTTAGGAAAACACTTATTTCTCCTTCCTGAAGGAAGGAGAATTTCTTCTCCTGATTGTAGAGACCACCTTGGCATTGATATAATAAAATTATTTTTCTTTGGAGAGATTGAGTACCTGGGGCGAAGGTGATGCTTCCTTCAAGTTTTCCCTACAAAAACTTGAAGTTTTTAATTTATGGGACTATGTTGGTAAGCACTGCCTAGAAATTCCAGGGGAATAGCATAAATGAGCAGCTCCTCCAAACACAGTACATCAGAGCTATTAATTGTTTGAGTCTGTGTCCTAGAAGTTCCTCTTCCAAAAGATTCATCAGACTGGATGAAAAAACGAATTTTAACACTTCAAAGGGTTGTTGTAGAAGTAATAACACCATAGTCTAACCAATTATAATTACTTGTATTTTAAATAAAGTAACATCCTTCCTATAAATGGCAGCTAATTTTTTCAGTCTCTTGTACTCAGTGGAAGAGAAATTCATGTCACTCTTGTAGCAGTTCTGTTAAGTTGTAATTTAGATTGGTTTTATCTTTCAGGATAGAAAGGGATTTCAAATATACAAGTGCAAAATGGCATCAGATCCATTTACCAAGTCAAGGGAACAGGACAACATGACACTTTCCAGAGGAGTCCTAACTTAATTTTTCCCCATTCACATTTGTGTTCTTAGAAAGTAATTCAAGTTATGTAGTAATCAATGAAGGATTTGGAGTAAATTCCAATTATTGATTTTCCTGGTAGTGGAGAATATCTCCTCTTTCTTTTACTGTGCTTCTAATCTCACAAGCTGAGTTTTCTCCCCTTCCAGTACCACAGCTGCATGCAGCAGAACTGACATTTCTGATTTAATCACGCACTGTAGTGCACAAGTGCTAAACTTATGCATTTATACCTTGTCATGAGGAACAGGATCAACTGCAGGCTCACAGGTTCCAGGATAAAAACTTCTAAAGAAACCATTGTATTCAGGTGGCCTGACTTGTGGTGTAGTACACACTTATGGACCTCCCTGAATTTATCTGTGTTATAAGAAGATAATATATTTTCCAGGTCACTGTGATTTTGCTTTAAGTGCTTTAGAATCCTCTGCAATTGGTATTCCAAACTTCCTGTACTTAAATTGTGGGTCTCAGCCTAGCTTGGTTGTCCAAGTACAGACTTTAGTCTATAACATTTGTCTGCATGATCAAAGATCTCATTATCCATGAACATGTTCAATTCCTACCCATTATTACAGGTAAGAAAAATAAGTACTCAGCTGGAGAAGAGGCATATTTGAAATATTAGGCACAACATTTATTCCAATATTGCAATTAAAGTATTGTGACTCCCCAAAGCAGCCACACTATGAATTTTACCAGGTTTTCACAAATCTTTTTGTTCTCAATTTTTCAGCCTAGAAAGGACAGTTATGATTTTGTAATTTGCCTACTTCCCTAAGTACTGAGAACTGCAATTAAGTGATTTGTACAGACAAGAACTTTTCTGTTGAATACATCCCCTCTTGAGTGAAGAAAATGTAGAAGAGACCCATAGAGATACTGGAAAATGGGAAAATTAAAGTAAGAACTCCTTGGTCTTGCAGCTTAAGGATCTGGAAGTGGTAGTGAGAGGGTAAAAAAACCAGAAAATTCTTTTAAATGCTCCAAATATATCACTTTCAAGACTGAGGACTGAGGTCATTGTCAGTAAAGCTAGCCATGCTATCGCAGCCCATAAATCCAGCCATGTCCTGGGCTGCATCCAAAGCACTGTGGGAAGAAGGTGAGGGAGGGGATTCTGCCCCTCTGCTTCTCTCTGGTGAGGCCCCACCTGAAGGGGGGAGAGGGAGTTTTGACAAGGGCATGGAGTGATAGGACAAAGGTGAATGGGTTTAAACTGAGAGTACATTTAGATTGGATATTAGGACAAAATTCTTCCCTGTAAGGGTAGGGAGGCCCTGCCACAGGTTGCCCAGAGAAGCTGTTGCTTGCCCATCCCTGTTCACTTCAGATCCTGAAGTGTTCAAGGCCAGGTTGGATGAGGCTTGGAGCAGTCTGGTCTAATGGAAGGTGTCCCTGCCCATGGCAGAGCTCTGGAATGAGATGAACTTTAGGGCCCCGTTTAACCCAAGCCATTCTGTGACTCTGTGATTCCCCATAGGACTTCTTTTTAAGATTTACAACAATTCATGATCTAATTAAAAATAAAAAGATAATTTGTGTATCTGGACTTTACTTGTCTTTCATTTTGGCATATCTCTATTCTAAACAGTTTTCTTCCGTCACTAGAACATCCAAGGATTTCCAAAGGGCAAGAGATACAAGACAATGAAAGCAGTAAGAGGGTATAATATTCTCCTACTTTTGTGTAAATCAGTCCTTTGTTAGGGTTTGAAACAGATGAGAATGGTAGAATTGGAATTACTGACACCCATTTATTGCCATTAGGACTGTGGTAAGTGCAGGTGCCTGTTCTGGAGGTCTGGTTGACACCAGGCATCTGAGGCTGTGTCCAGTTGCCAGGTTTTGCTTTCTAAAGAGAGCAAACGTGAAATGAGCCACAAACTTATTTTATGTCAGGAAAGCAAAAAGTGTTTGATCTTTGTACTGCCCAGTTGCACATCAAAGCTTGTATTTAATCTTGCCAATGAAAATAAAAAAAAAAATTAAAGGGGAATAAAGATTTTAGCAACCAGGAAAAAGAAAGGGAATCTCTGAAGACTTATGCTGGAAAGTGTCTGGCTTTTGTCCTGTGCCAATTAGCAAATAGAGGATATTGTTTTAATTTACATTGAGTTTATAATTTTAAACTCCAATAACAACAGTATCAAATTAAAAGTTCAGACAGTACTAGCTCTTGCTTTTAGGACTTGGTTGTATGTGATAATGCTCAAAAACAAGTATCTTGAAAAACTATCATCTTCAAGTGTAGATTCCCCTGTTCCTCCACCCCCCCACAAGCTGCCAGCTCGTATTTAGGGGGAGTATTGGAAGAGGGGAACTACAAAATAGGGTAGAGAGAGTTACAAAAGAGGCCCCCTTACCCCAGGATGTATTCCAAGGCCTTTATTCCTTGAAGGGGATCCAGAGGCAAGAGAGAGGGGTCACATGGAGGGAGAGGGGATTTTATCACTTTTGGGGTCGGGGTCAAGTTACCTGGCTGATGGCCATAGGTCAGGAGACAAAGGGGGCAGGTAACCCAGGCCAGGTTACAGTTTCTGGGGGAGGGGCTTTGGGGGGAGAACATTCCAAAAGGGATACAACATCCAAGCACAGGGTTTTCAAAGTTACTACAAGGTCATAAAACTATCTATTGAAATTCCCCATAAATCATGTGAAGCCTGAGATGAATCTTTCAAGCTTGATGTTAGATGTGCACATTGTGAGCTTGTGATACACATTCCTTTCTGGTTTTCACTCCAAGAAAAGCTGATCTACTGCATGCAGGATGGTTCTGTGGATCTCACTCAAAATACTACTGAAATATCATGTCTAGGAATCCTTTAGCTACAAATACTAGCTGTATTATACCTTATAAAAGGTGTTATAAAAGGCAGCATTACAAAGTTTCTTTCTGCCTTTGGAGCCACATAGGAGTCTTGGCCTTCACATTTTGAGGTTGCTATTAGGATACCACATGGTCATGGACTTCTCCAGAATGCTCTGATATGTACTTAGTGGTAGTAGTTACTGCCATCAGCCAAAAGTATATATTGAATAAGCATAGGTTCCAAGACATTTCAAAGACATATGGGAATAAAATAAAATCAACACAAACAGGAAAAAAAAACCCGAGACCCAGGAAATGCTTATTCCAAACTTCTCACAGTTGAAAAGAATGGCATGAAAAGGAGCATGTTTGTTTAGGAATTGTGCACTGGAGGAAGGTCCTATCAATAGATTTTAGGGTATTTCCCTAAAAAATACTCAGGGTTGCTGCATCTCAGGGATTTCAGCTGTTTTGCTGTCTAAGTAGTTCATGGTGGAACAGACTCTATCTGCCCAGTTCCTCTCTGAGTCAGCTCATGAGCTGCTCTGCAGGGGGCTGTGGTGTTTCACCAATTAATTTTTGTGTAAATAGGATGAGGAGCTGCATTCCCTCCATGAGTTTAATGTGATGAACAAGTAAAATACAAACAAGCAACACTTTTGCAATGGCATTTTTGTTTTCTTTATCCCGCCACCTGTGGTAAAGCTGGGTGGAACTCTCTTCACTAATTGCCATTCATTCCAAAACAAGCTTACCTCCAGCTGGGAGTGCTGCAGGGGTCAACAAGTCTTTAGGCACCTCACTAGAGCGAGTCTGATAGAGCACACACCAGTCATTGTTTTGAGCAGAAAATTGGATAAACATGGAATACCTGGGATCAGTGAAAAGATCTTTCAAACTCTCAAGTTACACAACAGCTTTTACTGAAGTAAGATACATGGATATATTTATTACCTGGAGGAGTTACTGGGAAGTCTAAACTAAGCATGAAAAGGGAAGATCTCTGGAGATGCCATGGAAATACTGGGTCTCTGAACCAAGCAGGGATGGTCAGGGAGAAGAAGTGAGACAGCATCAGTCATAAGATTGTTGTGGTTGTTTGATGGATCTGTGAAATACTTAGCAGCGTAAAATACAGATAATCTACTTTTGAGATGAAAAGGAGCCTTTTGAATGGATGAATGGCAAGCCTGCTTATCTCCAACCTTATTAATATGAACCTGAAATTTAGTAGTTGTTATCATATCTGTTCCTCTCTTGTCCCTGAGACCCCTTTGAAACGCGTGTGCTGTGATGTGGGAAGGCTAGAAGGAAAATGAAGGCCTGGCTGCAAAATAAAAACCATGTGTCACAAAGCATCAGGGAGCTCATGGCTTTCTTTTCTCTAGTCTTTCGAAAACCAGTCTTTTATAAATTTCTCTCGAAGGAATGTATGGAAGAGATGCGTCTTAGAATATCAGCTTGGCTACAGCAATAAATTTCAGCTTCATACACATTTACAGTGAATTTCCTACCCACCAAGCAATTAGTTATCTGGTAACGTTTCCCCTTTGTCTCACTTGTACCCTGATATGATACCTTTGTGTTTACCCATTTACTCACAACTGAGACCTGGAAAACATTATTGAAGAGTAACTGTACAGAGCAGACCATTAAAAAAATCCTGACCTGTTCTTGCACATTCATTTACAAGTGTAAAACACTCCTTTCATCCTTCTCTGTGCTTTGTTGTCTAGAAGGTCTCCAAAGATGCTCTCTTTTGAAGACTAAAGAGGTAATTTACTTGTTTCTCTTTGGCTTGGTAGAATATAATTAGTTATGGTAGTCTGAATAGAAATTGGGAACTGAAATTGCAATACAGGCAGGAATAAATGCAGTAGAAACAGTATTTACCATGCAGTTTTTCATTCCAAGGGAAGACTGGTTGTATTTCCAGGTGATATGTGAAATATGTTAGACTCAATTCTTCTTTGTTCTTCAGTTTTTATCTTCTTCTCTGTAAGGTCTGTGTGAAAAGCTACAAGCAGGTGTGATAAAATGTTATGTATGGCTTAAAATGTAATGAATGAGTTCACTATAAGGGAAACAAAGATGGGCTCCAAAAGCTTTGCTTTCAACTCATCTTGCCATTCTGGTTTGAACCCATTTTTCCACATAGGATTGAGCTGTCCTTGCACCTGCATAAAAGATGGGGTAAAACGAGACCAATTTGCATTTAAACCTCCCTTCAAGAGAGGTTACTTGGTTACATGAAGTACCATGCCTTCACTGTTCTCAAAAAAACTCATAATGAATCCAGATTAGAGTTTAGGATTATAAATATTGTATTTCAGGATAAAGGATCAAGTATGACCTGTGCCTAACAAGACTTTTTGATTTAGAAAATAAAGTTAAGAAATAAAGTAGATAGAAAAAGTTTGGAGAATAGTTTAAAAAGGGATATTATTCATGAAGACAAATTATTTCTTTGTTCTCCTTAGCGTTTAATTCTCCTTCTCCCTTGGGTATGACCTCTTCCATCCTAGTACCAACAATCTACTGCATTAATATGATGCTTGCTCCATTTTCTAGATGATTAATGAAAGTACTCAATCTTCAGTTCACTAATTAAAGTTGACCTTGATAAGGACAGCCTAGATGGACCTTAAGGAATGGAAAGCAAGTAGGAGGAAATTCTACTTGGTGAGGACTTCATGGTAGGAGAGGTTTACTCACAAAAATTGAATATATGAAGTAAGATAAAGTGCTGAAGTTCCTGAAAATTTGGTGATGTGTTACAATCCACCAGAAACAAAACAGCTTAGCTCATGTGAACACACACTATGGGCCAGTGTTTACCAGGCAGGAGTATCTGGGATTCCACACCCTGAATCTGCTAGAAAAATGATGGCAAGTTTTCCAGTCAATCTCAGTTTACCTAAAAGTGTGGTCTTATAGTACATAATGCTTGTGAATAGTAATTTAAAAGGTCTTCATTTAGCTGACTTCAGGAAAGTAAAGTCAGATTTGTGAGTAAAGCAGGGTCTTTGCTCAGTAAGTCAGACAATTGTATTAGATTTGCCATTTGACACTTTTTCATCTGAAATTTTCATTACTTAGATGTGAAATGGTGCAATTTATAAGCAGAGTAAGAGTAAATAGAGCAATGCTGACATGAAATCATTGTTTTGAAGGATGACATAAGAAAAACAGAATCATATTTGCCAGGGAACACACTAGTGAGGGAGGATTTGAGCCCTTTAGCCCATGCACCCAAGGACAAGTGGACATGGCCTCAAGCTGTGCCAGGAGAGGTTTAGATATTAGGAAAAACTCCTTCCCTGAAAGTGTTCTCAACCACTGGAAGCAGCGGCCCAGTTGCCATTCCTGGAGGAATTTAAAAGATGTGTAGATGTGGCTCTCAAGGGCGTGGTTTAGTGGTGAGATTGGCAGAGCTGGGTAACATTTGCACTAAATGTTCTTAAAGGATTTTTTCCAATGTAAAGCATTCTATGGTTCTGTGATCCTATGATTGGTATTTTTAGTTTGCTGCCTGTCTCCCATAATTTTGCAATTGTTGCCTCCTGCTCTCAAAAGCAAAAGATACCTAATAAAACTTAATATCTTGAGGCAAGTTATTAGAAGTGTTGAACTCCAAAAGCTGATATATCAGCACAAGATAAGAAAGGGAACAGAGTATGTCTGGATGGAGTGATAATAATTTAAAAAAAAAAAAAAAAAAAAACTTAAGAAATTAACCAGATGACTTTGTGACAATGAAATAGTACAGTCATTCACCAGCAAAACCTCTGCAGTGTGCTGACACAGGTTCTGTAGCCTCAGGTCAGCCTTAGTTTGCTCAATTGCAGATCCATCTGACTAGCAAGTTTCCTAGTTCGAATCATAAATCATTAAAAAGTTATTCTGTTATTCCAAGCACTGATGTTCCAGTTTGTTGGTGCTGTACTCATGCAGGGGCACAGCACAGCTAAACAGGTCATTTTTTGACTTATGCAGCACTTCTGTGAGAGGCTGGTAGAATGTTCAGAATCACTAATGCCCATTTTCTGTCCACTGGCAATGGCCTCTCTGTGAGAGGCTCAGAAAAGCACAGCTTGTGCTGAGGTGTACCACTAGGAGAATCTGGAATTTCTGCTGTTGCTTGGTAGTGTTATGAATTAAGACAGTGTTATCTTTTAGTTAAGCAAGATATGTTCAGTGTGACCATATCTCTGATATTTCATCATTTCATCTGTTCCACCCATTCCCAACAGGCATTGCAGATGTGTGCTGGAATTTCCTGGATACATCCTGCATTCTTGCAGCTTCTCTTTTCTGGTAAGCACTTACTGAGGCTTCCATTGTAGTAATTTCTGCACACCAATGACATCTCCCTCACAGAAATTCCCAGATATATATGTAAGAATACAAGTGGAGCAAGGGAAACAGAAGCAATTGACACTGTCTGTAACAGCACCAACAAAAGCAGACTTGAATGAATGTACTGGACATCTGACCAGTGCTCATTACCAGAGAACCTGGCTACCAGGTCCTAATGTTGTGCTGAAAGTTCATGAAGACGGTTTTGGTCCTGGGGTGGAAGATGAGGGAGGTGAGCACAGAAGTTGTCATGTACATTGACCTTCACAATATTCTTAACTAATTTGCTAGAGCTTTACTTCCAGGTGTTGCTGTTAATTGATGCTGTCTGTACAGATGATTCAGTGGGCTGTTGTTCAGGGCCAGCTGGCTGTGTTGAGGCACATGGAGGGATGAGAAGGAAATGTCAGGGTTGTACATACGACAGAAAGATGGGTCTCATGTCTTAAATATGGGTCCAAACAAATAAGGATCTCTACCTTCACTGGCCTGCCTAAGAAACAGGGTTGAGTTGTTTAGGATGGCTGAGTTGTAGAAGGCAGCAGAAAAACCTTGAACATACATCAGTAGTGCTTAATTTCCTATACAAGGGGAGTGAAGGGACTTTCAGCCATGATATATTTGGAGAAGCCAGTGAGTGACTAATGGATGAGTAACTGCATGCTGGCTTAATTACAGTGTCTGGATTTGTACATGTTGAGTCTTTATGGAGACCTTTAATATGTGCCTTCAGCTTTCAACCTACTTCTGAGCCTTCCTTTTGACTATTCAGATCCTCCCTCTACCCCTAGCATGTACTCTGAAGTACGTGCAAATAGCACACAGGAAATACCCTGGGCCATGAGAGGGGCAAGCTTGGCTAAATCTGTAATATGTCCCTCAACAAAATTCAGAGTAAGTGGTTTTGTCAAGCTCCTTTCTTCTCCTGCTTTATTCCAACACAACTACATCAGCTGCATTTTGCATCATATCTCTGGGGCAAGCTGCATCCTTAAGTAACTCCCTGGAGATAAAAAATGAGCAATGCCACAAAGAGCTGTGACTGCAGAGGAAATCTGAAAGCAAATGGAAAAAGTTAAAGGAGGGCTGCAAAGCTGCAGTACCTGCTTCAAGTGTGTGACACCAGCCAGCACTGAAAAATCCCAGCTCAGAGTGGCACTGCTGTCAGCTCTTGCACTTCAGAAGACACATTTTCTCTTGGATCATATTTTTTAATAGTAAATCACAGTGTATGAAGCTGACTCCACCATTAAATCAAGAGTCAGATAATCCAGCTATTCACTTACAAGGAAACTTCCTTGATAATTAACATAAATAAAGCCTTTGAGGCTTGTAGGTGTCAGAGCCAAGGCTCTAGGGAGAAAGTGATAAAGGCAGGCAACCGTGGATGGCAAAACAGGAGGATCATTAAAGGAGTTGGAAACAGACCTGTCATACTTAATTTTGTTGGCAATTTGGTTATTAAAGGAATTAAAGTTTGAGGATGTTAGAGGATAAATGGCTTGTTTTAAAGTACTGTGAAGGGAGCTGCAGACTCCAGTATGTCATACTCATCTCTTCTCAGAAATCTGGAGGAAAGGCTATCCTGTTGGTGTCTGCAGTTTGCTCACTAGGCTTCATCTTTGTAAGCAAAAATTATCATTGGCTCAGATTTTTTTGTTCTTCCTTCATCACACTACTTCTGTGTCATAAAAATAGCACCTGGGATTAGTTCAAGCAACAGTGAAATTCCTGTTGAAGACTATGGTCACTGCTATTTTCTTGGGAAAAATATTGTAGAGCAGGTTGCAGAGACTGATTCCACAGTGGTAGTGGGGCAGTGTGGGTTAAGTGCACCTGAAGCAAAGAGAGGAAATGAGGGAGTTGTCCCTCACTCAGATGTGCTGGCCTCTCCTCTCCACTTGTAAAGTGATGGTGATGTACACAGACAGGATCTGGGTGAGGTACCTGTACTCTAGTTTGGGAACACCAGTTTGGATGACACCAACTTGCAAGAGCAGCTCTGATCAGGAAGGATGTTTTTAAACATCTCCTGCAGCTGCAGATTTGCAATAAAAGGAGCAGCAGCTGTTTCAGTCCCTCTGAGGACTTTTGCTCCTATATAATCCTCCCAGTGTGAATACCTGAAATTGTTGTTCTTTTTTTGGGGTGCTTAGAGATACTATGGATAGAGAAAAATGTTACTGTGGTCTTCAAAAATCATGTGAGAAACTCAGTCAAAATTGACATTCTTGGGCTTTTAAATATTGCCTGAAGATCTGTGAGCCTTAGATGGGAAACAAGAAGATCTTTTCTTTTTTCCACCTTCTGGAAATTGTAAAACATCACCCAAGACCTCTGGATGTAGTCAAGGCACAAAAAAGACAGAGGAGTTAATGCAGCTGAATGTAACCAGCCTTAGTAGCTGGAAAGAAAACCCATGAAGAAGGGCTCCAGCTCACAGGTGTCTGACAGTCTTCAGTCTCCATCTCATCTGGCTTTGGAAGCAATCCAATTCAGGGGCAAAACTGGCAGAATGTGCTTGGGAAGGCACCCAGAAGCAAATAGGCTGATGACAGCACCATCACCAAGGCATGGCAGGGAGGTTTCAGGCTAAGCTGAGGCACAAGTGTACCAGTGAGGATCAGACAAGAGCTAGCTTGGCTTCTCTTTTACTTTTTTACCCCTTTCATTAATTTGTTTTCAAAAAGATCCCAGGAATCATTAAAAAGAAAAATAGAATTTTCTTGACCTAAAATCCCAGAGAGGATTGATTTCTTTTTTTCCCTGCTTTGAGAGGATTTCTGGTGCTGGCAAGTGACTCATTACACAATAGACTTGTCTCTGAGGCATTGCTGTGCCTGTGAGAGGAGTAAAGAAGAGTTTTCGTAGAAGAAAAGTAATTCAATTTTTTTCATTCAATGTATCTTAAATTTCCTTTCTTTCATTTTTTTCTTGGTGTACTTCAAACTTTTTCCAGGGATTACTGTCCAACAAATACTATGGGAGAAATTGGTAGGATTTTTTAGTCATCAATTAATTATTTAATGTTTTAACAGTGGAAAACCCCTTATCTTTTAGAGAGAGAATTATGCCCTTTTTTATGAAGCATTTTTCTGTTAAGCTTCTGAAAAAGGAGAGAATATGGAAAACTTGAATCCAAATCCTATGAAACAAAGAAAAGTTCTGCAGTTTATTTCTATGTTGAATTGTCTCTGTTTTATCCTCCATGATACACATCATGGTGTGATTTTGCTTGAGACAATTTGGTTAATTCAGAGCGACAGCATCCCAGAGCTTTACTTTCAATTCATTCCTTGGAGGACTCTGGATGACCTCTCCTTTTATCAGCCTGGACTTACCTGGATTGAAGGTCTGTCAAACTGTCCTTCTTCATCCAGCAAGAGGCCTTTAAAAGGGTTTATGGCTGCTCTCCACAGTGGAAGAGCTGACACCTTCATTACAAGGCTGCAACCATTGGGTAACCTTATCAGAAAAGCCAATTTATAAATGCTCTGTTAATGGTGACACGTTAATGTTCCACTTTTTTCTCAATGCTATGGAACATTGAATGGAGAGGTGTTTGAAAATTGTTTTCTGTCTGATATTTCATTTTGCTGTGGAAGTCTTTTCCAGGACAAGAGGTATTTTTTTGCCATCCTGAAACTATAAGCAGTAAAAAGAGGAGTGTAATATAAGCAGAATAGAAGGGAAATGTCTCCTTATGGACTAAAAGGGTAATTTAATTGCTTGGAAAATCTCATACCTCTTTGAGTGCATGTCCTGTTTGAAGCATGACTTATGCTCCAAGTTTCTCAGTTTAGGAAATTCCTGGTGTATTCCCAGAGAAGGGAAAATCTGGGAGTTAAAGTCATCCCCAGCCACTGAGGATGAGAGGACATCATCCTCTCAAAATGTCTGTAAAGGCACTGGTCTGATTTAGGTGGTCTTGGTCTCAGTTAAACTTAGTGATTTTTACCAGCTTGATGTGTCTGAAGCCTGGACTCAGCCCATGGGAAGCATAAAGCCCAAGCCCAGACAAGGTGGGGCTTGGGCATGAAAGTCAAGGCTGGCAGACATCAGGCCTTGTACAAATATTGGTGGAAAAAGTAATTGGAGATTCAGTCCCCAAACACCATGACCCATATGGGACAGCCATATAAGAAATGTTCTTCTAACTTGGTGCAAAACTATCACAGAAGGAACTTCACTGTGGACCCCAAAATCTGTGGCAATGATGTGAAAAAATAAGGCAGTCCTTTGCACACAGTTCCAGGGGTAAGTGAATCATCATAAATGCATGGACAGAACATGAAACAGGATCTCCAGTTGTAAAATCTGATTACAGTTGTATCAATGCAACTGTAATCAATGCAACGTTCTCAGCTTGAAGCATGAGAAACGTCTAAACATGGAGGTGGAGGTTATTTGGCCTCAAGCAGGTGAGGAGAGGAGAAGACAGGACCAGGCAGGTCACAGATGTTGAAGATCAGAAGCTTTCATGTACACAAGAAATGATTGTGGTATGTAGTATGCTAATTCAGAGGGAGAAGTTCAGATATGCACATAGTGAGAAAATTAGACACAATTCCTCATGGATCCTTTGACACCACAAACAAATATTTATTTTATTACATCCACTCTGTGTAAGCGAAATTGATTTTACTAGAAGAACTCCAACAGACATTCCACTGAATTTCCTCTATGCATGGAAGGACAGTGTCATGAAAACCTTTGAAGTCAGATGTAGGAAAGAGATTCTCATTTGAGGTGAGAGTTTGGTTCAGATTCATCTTTGAAATGAAAAAATACTTCAAAAAGTCTTCTAGTCAGAGAAGGTGGGGTAGAGAAAACAAATAAATATTGATGAGGAGTGAAACTGAGCATACCACAGTCATTAGGTTGCTCTCTCCTGAGCTTCTGGAATGTTTTATGCATTTTAAATTAACAAATTTAGCAGAGACCAGGTTAATTCCTACCACCTGGAAATGCACACATATGTATGTATCTATTGAAGGTGTTTCTGGAAGCAGGAGGTATTCATCCAGTGTATAATTTGCTCTGTAAATTTTAATTTAAAATTGAAAAATGTCTCATAAGTAATGATTTGAAGCCTCAAGAACATGAGGCCAACAGTGTTATTAGAAAACATGAGGAAAACAAACGTACTCACATGCGGAGAGAAACGACCACAACAAGGTCTATGGAAAGAATTAAGACAACCTTATGGCTATGCTGTTGTACCATATATGTCCCAGTCTGCAGATAAAGTAATCAATTCAAAGTTTCCTGTTGAGTTCCCTGACAATTTCTATGGGAAATTCCTATTTAAAGAAGTTCTAAACATTCTTTCTACAGATATGATTTTATGCCAGTTTTGACACTGACTCCTCTTGCCTCAGGCAAATTCCATCCATTGATTAAAACTTTGAGCTTTTCTAGGGTTGGTTTGCTGCCTTTGTGAAGGCTGTCATATTTATAAAATAAAGTGGTTGGGTTGTACTCAAACTGCATACAAGGGAGTTATCCATGAGATTCCTTGTACCCACAACTGACTTTGTTCCTTGATAATTGAGGAGTGCACCTGCTATTCCTGTGTTAATCTCAGGATCAGTACTCCAAGTTCATGTACATCAATGCTCTCTGTGTCTTTTTGTTCTTTTGTGGGTCTCTTGGATTTATTGGCCTGGTTGTGGCTCAGGCTTTACCTCTTTTGGAGTCTGTACCAAACTACCTTTTATGGTTAAGGGGGTTAAATGCATCCATCTGAGGTCTGCTCAACTGATGGTACACATTTGCAGTCTGTTTTGATATTATTCAAGCCTAATAAAAGATCAGGGTATTTTCTGATCAGCTTTTCAGTAAGAATTAATTTGTGCTCTAGATGCAAACTTTGACACTGTTGAAGGTTTTACCAGTTTTACTGCTAGCATTACTGTTGGCACATCAGTCCCCACATGGTTGTGAAACCAAACTGTAGTCAGTTCTGATAGAGCCCAGCTCATTGCTTTCACCTTGAAATGAAAGTCAAGTTGGAAAACTGCTGAAACCAGCTGTTTGTTGCAGCTTTTTCACAGTGCCTGATTGCTTCCTGGATGTCTGTGATGCTGGGGTTGGCATATTGGCCTGATCCTGCCTCTTCAGCATTGGGCCTGGGGGAGAGCACAGCAAAATTTAACATGAAAGAGATGCCACCACTTATGTCCTGTGATGTCTCAGGCTGCTGTTCTCCTTCACTCATGTTTTTCTGCCTCAGTATTCTGTTTCAAGCAATGAAGCAAACCCTAAAATTAAAGGGGATTTATGTGTGCCCAGAATTGCTGCCTACTGCAGAATTACCATGGCTGGCTCCTGACGCTGCTTTCAGATTCACTCCCTACAGCTCCCTGACAGGAGGTTGTAGCAAGTTGGGGGTTGGCCTCTTCTCCCAGTCAACCAGTCACAGGACAAGAGGAAATGTCCTTAGGCTGTGCCAGGGGAGGTTCATGTTGGACATCAGGAAGAATTTTTTCACTGAGAAAGAATGAACTGCCCAGGAAGTGGTGTGGTTGGTCACCCTAAAAATGACTGGACATGTCACATAGTGCCAGAGTTTGGGCTTGATGATGCTGGAGATCGTTTCCAACCTTAATGGTTGTATGATTCTAAGATTCTAGGAAAATCCAGGCTACACAAACCTGTAATGCACACTGCCTTTTGCTCTGACTTGTTTCCTTCTATTGGCATTTAGGAGGTGCACGTGCTATCCATTAGAAAAGGAGTAGTTCAACACCAGAATGTTGGGATATTCTGCATTGTACAATCACTATCACTTCCCTTATATTATACACAAAAGGAAGCTAACCCTTTGGCATGAAATGATAATATTTAGTAACCACAAAGAGCACAGAGATATCACAATGTTAAAGGTACAACCATTTAAAAATGAGATTCCAGCTGAAAGTTTCATGTGCTTAAATCCCATTTTAATTCAGATGTGTTTTCTCACTTTCATGAATATCTGTGTTATTTATAAGCTTTTGCTAAATACCATTGATGAAAACTTTTCAATCTGTGAACTGTTTGCAAACTGTTCCTTTCAAATCATCACTATTCATCATATGTGTAAGCTCACGTGGTCTGGTTCTTTGCAACCTGCTTGGATGCCTGAGACACATTCACAGGAAAATAATGAGCAGTATTTCTTCAGTGCAATCTGCTTAACATTCAGAAGTGTTTTCAGATTGGGAAACAGTTCTGCAATTCACAACTGAGCAGGAGAAGAGGGAGACCTGTTGAATAGAAGAGCTCTAAGTTAGAATCTAAATTAGATTCAATTATTCTGAAATACATTCATGAATATTTTACTTAGTCAAAAGTACGCAGTGAAATATTTAAAAAGGTAGGCAGGCTGACCCAAGCTAGAAATAGCTTCAGCGCTCAGTATGAATAATGGCAGAGACTTTATGTGGTTGGATTTCTCTCTGCATTCATATTATGCCCTTGGACAATACCAGCATTTTTCATTATTGCAATACCTGACACCAGAGAGATGCATAATCTATACCAGTGAATGTGCCTGAAGATCCAAAATCCAACAGCAACAAAACATGTGGGTGTCATCACTTACGTTAGGTTTAAAATGAAGTAAAGATTAGCTTGACCAAATTCAAATTTTCCCCAAGTACTCTTTCACAGAATATCAGAACTAGAACC
The DNA here is from genome assembly GCA_018697195.1 of Certhia americana. Classification (NCBI taxonomy): domain Eukaryota; kingdom Metazoa; phylum Chordata; class Aves; order Passeriformes; family Certhiidae; genus Certhia; species Certhia americana. The sequence goes on along the minus strand of CM031858.1, from coordinate 148,811,608 downwards.
AGGTTCCTTGATTCCCAACACCAAGCTCTGAATTTGTTTTAAATGGTACCTTCTCAAAGTTATTAATTCCAATCAAAATCAATCTAAAATATGAGGGGTTTTATTGTTTGAACTTATATTTTTCTTAAGACTGATAATGATGTAATTGAGTTTTGTTAATTTTCTTTATCTTTCAGTCATTAAATTTCATTCATGAATTGCACAAATGCTTTTGATGTAATAATTTTGTAATGGCAATAATGTGGAACAACAAACATATGTTTGTTTGAAGAAATTTAAATTTACTCAATTATTAAAAGAACTGAATTTATGCAGTGCTTTTGTAATTTTTTTTTCCCCAAAAGCAGTTTGTGTAGAAATTCTATAACAAAGAAAAGGGGAAAAAGATTTCAGAAGGGAAGAATTATGTTTTGACAGTTGCTTGAAAAGAAGGAAGAGATTATACTGCCAGAAAATGAGAGTTGTGAAGCGCTGAGGTTTCAAAAATGATGTGGAGATTGTATTGAAGAGGATGATAGAGTATAGAAGACACATAGCTGAAGAGTGGAAGCTGGACAGAAAATGTGCTTTGGTATGGTAATCTGTTGGAATCCTCAAGAAGTGAATCAAGGCTCTATTTTAATAGAATATGAATGATTTATACGTATCTCACAACTTACTCTCAAAAAACATAAGCATAAAACCCCAAAACGTTTTTAAACTTTTGACACGATCAACTCCACATTGCATCTCTGCTGTGAAACTTTAATGTTCTTTCAGGCTTATCTCCATCTGCAAAATGACTATGGCAAGTACCTGAACCTCTTTAGCAAGTCTTACAACAGCTCTTTTTATTTGTTCCACTTTGTGGTTTCGGCAAGTAAAGTACACAGTCAGCACCATTTAAGGGGGCTATTTGAAGTTGGATGCCTTGCACATTTTTTTGGTGGCAATAACTATATATACTCTAGTAAATAGAAGATATAAAAGCAGAAGGGTAACTGGAAAACCTTGATCTATGCAGGCTTCTAAGAAGCACTTAGGCATTAACTCAGGAAGGAATAGTGTGGAAATCCTGCATATTCTTTCACTGTTCATTTCCTCAGTGCCTAAAAATATTCCTTTGCTTCACCATTAAGCCAGGCGTGATGAGGGCAAGGTAAGCCAGCATGAAAGCAGAGGTTGCTCTTCTTTTTCAGAACAAAAATATTCAAATAAATCAGTATGTACTGACAACATAACCAAGGATCTGTGTTGTTCTGGGAAGCTGTGAGCTAGGGGTAGTTTCTTGGAAGTGGAAGCTGATTTGTGTATCTTTGGGGAAGAAGTACTGGTTTTGGAAGTGGCTCTTTCAACTGCAAGGGAGAGAATTTGGAGACTTATTGCACCAATAAACCTCAGTATCCAACAATGAGCAAATCCTTAGCAGATTTTTTTCTCTGAATGTATGCTGCATGTTTGTGTCTTCTGTTTTATTCATGTACAACTGAAGACTACAAAGATTATTTTTTTCTATTCCTTCTTTTTCAGTGAAACAAGTTAATCAGAACTATTTTTAAAATTTATTTTTTCCTCTTCACTGTTCCCTCTCAGCTTCAGTTGATAGGTTTCCAAGCCTGCTTTCTCATGTCCTGTAAATAAAACAAAGGGATGAGAGCTGGAATATTTCTGATGCACTTATATAAGATGCACAGGGAACAAATTCCAAAGGACACAATCACAGATGTCCTCAGTATGGAAGACTACATTTGGCTTAAGTTCCAGAATTAATGACTGTGCAGTTAGTTATTGTTAAAATTAGATTTACTGCCAAGTTTGTTAAAAAGCACCAGTAATTAATATTGAAAATATTTTCTTCCTATATAAGCTAATGCGGTCGTATCTTGGGAGTCAACTTGCATCATGATTTGATTGCTATTGCCCAGATTTTATTGGCATCTTTGGGTATTCTTTTCAAATAATTGTCTTAGTGTTTTCATTTGATCAGTTAAATTTTTAGTTACTGGAAAAAAAAAGTTATTCTGATGCCAAGTAGAAGTAGCTCATGTATAACAGAAACTGATAATTTACTGAAATGACTGTTCTGGATGATGAGCAAAGCTTGGAAAGAAAAGCTAAGGACCATGACAGTCAAAGCTGCTCTTTGGAGTAAAATGAGGCTCCTTCACCACGGAATAATGAAAGAAATGGGACTTGAAGTTACTCAAAGAAACCGATCAGATGCTAGCAAGGAAAAAATGTCTCCTTTTCAAACTAGTTTCTTGGGAAATTATAGAAATTATAGAACCAGAGAATCATAGGACATTCTGAATTGGAAGGGTTCTACAAGGATCTCCTGGCCCTGCACAGGACAATCCCCAAAAGTCACACCACGTGCATGAGAGCATTGTCCAAACACTTCTTCATCTCTGTCAGGCTTGGTGCTCTTATCACATCCCTGGAGAGCCTGTTCCAGTGCACAACCACCTTCTGGGTAAAGAGTCTTTTCCTAAAATCCAACCTAAGCCTTCATTGCCAGGGTTGGACTCCTTGGATTCCTAACCGTGGTCACCAGAGAGGAGAGATCGGTGCTGCTCCTCCTCTTTTCTTTGTTAGAGTACTCTTGACTGCTACAAGGTCTCCCCTCAGTCTCCATTTCTCCAGGCTGAACAGACCAGCTGACCTCAGCTGCTCCTCATGAGGCTTCCCCTCAAGACCCTTCACCATATTTGTAGCCCTTCTTTGGATGCTAAAGGAGATAAATGTGGTCTGAAATGCTGCTAAAAAACTCTCATTTTGGGGTATGCAGAGAAAGTCACAGCAGGCTTTGTGAGCCACTGGAGGACTCAACTCAACCTCAGTCAAGATTATAATGATGGTAGAAACTGTAAATCCCCTCCTTCTTTCTCTGTCTGTTCACATAAGGAAGATAAGACATTTGCTTTTAAAACACCCTTGCTATATCCCTTAGCAGGGCCATGTGGGATCATCAGATTTAAACTGACAGATTTTGTAGCTGGGTTTCAGTGTTTTGGGTTTTGTTTTGGTTTTGTGTTTTGGTTTGTTTTGGTTTTTTTTTAATCCATTTTTGCTGTTATTGAAAAACTGGGTGATTTTATGACTGTTCTAAAGTAAGGGTAAGACTTGAGTTCCAAGTCCATCAGTCAGAGACTCTGTGGTCTAATGACTCCCAAGACTCAGCCAAAACTAGTGAACCTCATCTTTGAATTTGAACTGTATAGCCGTGTTTCTCTTCCTGTTAAAACTTTGATGGGCTTCCCCTCAACAGCTGCATGGAAGAAATATTTGATGGAAGGCTCGATTTCAAACTGATGCAATAGACTCCAAACTATCTTTCCAGAGCCAAGGTCTTGCTAATTGCCCTTTAGCTTCTTCTTAATGTCTGCAAATAAAACATTTACACAGGTTTCAAATTGCTTCTCTTGAAAGCTGGATATTAATTAAGTTTGTTCCTATGAAAGCACCTTAAGCATCTTTGCCCACTCACTTTCTTATTTGTTTATGCACTTGCACTATAAAAATAGTTCATTAAAAGAAAAATGGAAATCATGCTCAGATGAATAAAGTCTCCTCAGTTACTGAGCTTGAAATGCTGCCATAAAAAGCAATGCTTTCTGATGAGACACATTTTGTAATGTTTAATGAGAGGTAAAATGACAACTTAAAAAAAATGACGGACCATAAAAAATCCCATACTTAATGCAGCACAAGGGAGAGAGATTCATGATTCTGGTGCATGCACATTTAGGAAGAGTTTTCTGTGGCATATCTGCTTTAACTCAATTGCCTTTGCAAAATCTGTTTTAGGTGCACAGTAACAGTGATTCAATTTTCTTTCTCCCTCATTTTTCCACTGAATTATCACTCTTGTAATTTTTATATGCTTATACATGTGATGTGTGTGATATGTATATATGTAGTTGTCATATTCAAGTAGACAGCTAGACTGAGCCTTCTCTGTCCCAGCATCCTCTAAATTTCTACAAATGTGTTTTTTTTCCTTGGGTTTTGTTTTTTCTTTTGATTCATAGCTAATGACTATACTTTTGTTTGAGATCCACTGAATAGGGAATCTCATAGATCCCATGGCCAAAATAGGTAAAAATGCTTGAAGTCATTCAAAACTTGACATGAACAACCTGGTCTAGCTTAACCATTTTTGAGTAAGAGGTTGGATTAGGGGCCTCCATAGATCATTCCCAAATCAAATTATCCTGTCATTCTGCGATACTTTATTTTCTGTAGGCCAGCTGGGACAATGCTAGTATAAAGTTGTTACCAAAAGTAGATTACCTGTATGATTTAGTCTGTAGGGGAATAACTCAACAGCCTTTGCCCCAAATGCAAAGGAAACCAAATCAACTCTTCTGTAGAAAAGACATGAATGGATTGTTTCAATCCTAATAATTTAAAATTAATAAGAAAATGATGAGATTTAAATTGTTCAAGAGATATTAAAAATGAGTGGACTTCAGAGACAACTGATTGATGATAAAAGGAGGCAATAATAAGGTTATGAATAGTGAAGTAAGTTATTTTTGCTCAGAAAGTCTTTTGGTGAAACTGAGTGAAGTGTGAGGGCAAGATTTTGGACCTAGGTTAGCAGACTTATTATTTGGTTATGAAAGATATATATCCAATCTTGTTTTGGACGACTAGTGATAAATTTATTCATTCTCCCTTATTCCAGTCACCAGAACAGAAAAAAACATTTCCACAAAAAAACATCTGCTCAACTAAATGAATTGAGCTGTGTCACACCCCGGGAAGGTCAAAGTTCCAATGTTGTATATATGAACTTCTTCTTTAGTACAGAGAAAATCCATATACATTCAAAAATCCAGGTACCTTTTCTAAGTAGCTATAGGCTCCACATTAAAGCTTTTCTCCTAAAAATTCAGTGCATAAGTAATTTAAAATATTGCAAAAACATTTTTATGAATTTATCTGTTAAGTAAACACGGTCTGGTAGTCTCAAAGACCAGATATATTCCAGAAGAAAATCTCAGGGAGACATTTGAGAAGTCTGGATAAAAAACTATGAAGGGGAGATAAAGATTTTTAAAGAAACTAGTAGGTTTAGGAAATGATTGCAATGGAATCTGAGAACTTTATAATTTATAATTAAAAGTTATAGCTTATACCTTATAATTAAAAGAGAATCATTAGATTAAGATTATTTCTGTAACTATTCAAAGCTAATTATTACAGCTCATTGCATCTGTTGTTTTCACCAAAGATAAAAAAAAATAAGATCACATCAGCAGAAGTAAGTGATGATAAAATGACTGGGGTTAATTATCAAAGTAGAGAAGTATTGGATTAAAATACAAAAGGATTTTTTTCTCATGAAGACTAGAAAAACTGCCATAGGAAACTGCCACAGGATGAAATTTGGAGAAAGGCTTAGAAGTTTTAAAGGTCTGTTGTAAACCCAAGTCTTCTCAGCAGAAAACAAAAGAGAGGGATGATACACACCTTTAATTGGCTCCCAGTGATTGTGACCCACCAGAGCCAGGCTGCCAGGAGAAAAAATACTGGGGTGTTTTAGATGGGACTTCTTCATATCCAGAGGGAAATTTTAGTGTCATTGCAACTGACCTGAAATACAATTTATATCTCTCACAAGAATTATTCAAGAAGGTTATTAAATTTAGAATATGGTTACTAGAATGGAAGAATAGAGATACTATGTTAAAAAAAAAATTATTTAAAAACATCCCTTCTTCTGACTAGCAAAATGAAAGCTAGAAGGGGATGTAATTATTGCTTATAAATATCTACAAGCAGGTAAATTCCAGGAAGAGATAGAAGCCAAAGGATAAATGGAGTATAAATTGATCATAAATATGGTTAGGCAGGGAATTAGAAGCAGCCTTGGAGGAAGGAGATTAATGCAGATCAGCTGTTCTCTTGGAGTAGTAGGTACAGATCACATAACTAATTTCAAGAGGGAGTTTGATAAATGTATGGCTAGTGTAGTATGACATGACTTCCTGTGATGATTGAGGGCTGGAACTGATTACCCAGGAAATCAGTTCCTAAGTGAATAGATAATTGGTGGAGGGAAGAGGGAAAGAGACAAGCAGCACATAGAATTGGGTCCTGGATAGAGAGAAATCCAGACACTGAAATTAATTTACCCATTTAGAAGGTAAATATATGGCTTAAGAGAGCCTTTTATGTTCACCCTGTAGACAATGCAGAGGAATCAGCACTATCAAAGGGCAATTTATTCCACCAAAACAGCAGCATACAAAACCAGGATATTTATGCTGTGCAACCTGCTCTAGGTGAGCCTGCTTAACAAGGGGTTTGGTCTAAGTGATCTCTGAGCTCTTTTTCAACCCCAGCCATTCCGTGATTGTGTGATTCTTTGATTCTGTGAGTTATCTTGTGAAGAGAATTATCTTTTTCTAAGTCCTTCTTTGTTAAAAATAATGAGAACATAAAAGGCAATCTTACAAGCCTAGATTTTCTGTGGCCGTAGTTAGCTGAAATGAATCTTGCCATATCTAAACAAAAATGTGTGAATAAATGGGGAGGTATAGAGGGAGATGTGAGAAATTCTTCTACAGAGAGGAAAATGAGGGCAGTGATTTAACCTAATTTCTGTAGTTTTATAATAACCTTGATATTTATTCAACATATAAATTACATTTGCAAGTGATTTCCTTGGCAATAGAAGTGAATTGATAATGACAGTGTGTGCCTCAGAGAAGACCTGTTAAAGATGTGTGTTGGAAGAGTTAAAAGGTGAATACTTCATCTAACTTTATGAAAATCTTTCTTTTCTAATTTTCTGTCAATGTTTCTTAAAGTTATGAAGCTGTTGCTACCTAATTTTCAACAAATTTGGTCTGAGGAGAAATGGAAGCTTATATATATATATTAAGAAATTAAATTTTGAACCAACTAACTGTCCTCTACCACATTTACTATAAATCCACACTTGTTTCTTATTTTAGTCTAGGTGCTGAATTCTTTGAAATTCTGCAATTTGACCTCTCGTGTATTCATAGAATTATAAGTTGTATTGGAACAGACCTTAAGGATCATCTGGTTCCAGCTTCACTGGGATACTTGAAGGAGGTCTACAAGAGGCATGGAAAGGGACTTCTGACATGGGCATATAGGGGTAGAACAAGAGCTGATGGACTTAAACTGAAAGAAAATAGGTTTAGATTGGACATTAGGAAAAAAATTCCTACTGTGAACATGGTGAGACACAGGAAAATGTTGCCCAGATGAGCTGAGGATGCCTTATCATGGAAGTGTTGAGGTCAGGCTGGATGAGGCTTGGAGCAACCTGGTCTAGTGGAAGGTGACCCTGCCCATGGCAGGATGGTTGCAACTGGATGGTTTTTAAGGTCCTTTCCAATCAAAACCATTCTACAGTGATTCTTGTTGCTTATAGCCCTTAACATCTCTGGCCAGAATAATTTCTGTAAGGGCATTACTGTTTCTAACTTAATCCCTGGCTTCTTAGAAAATTTCTCTGTATTCTTTCCAGATTATGTGTACTCCAACCCTCTGCAGGTTCCCTGTTTGTGTTTAAGTTTGTCCAGGAGTACCTCATTGATCCATGCAGGTGTCCTGGCATTTTTGCCCATCCTTCATCAGGATCCCTTCATCAGTTCATCCCAAGTTTAGACAACAGGATCCTTAAATGCTCATGAGCTTTCTTGGGCTCCTCTTCCCTCCAGGGTTTTCATTCCATGGTACTCTACTAAGCAGATTCCTGAAGAGGCCAAACTTCAGCTCCCCAGAGGTCCATAGCAGTGAGCATGTGCACCCTCCATGCTGCCCTAAGGGTCTTGAACTGCACAGTTTCATGGTCCCTGCAGCCAAGGCAGCCTTTGAGTGTCACATTCCCCACCAGCCCCTCCAATGCACTCCAGGAACCTCCTGCACTGCTTATACCTTTCTATGTTGTCCCTCCAACAGATATCAGAGTGTTTGAAGTCCCCCATAAGGACCAGGGCTTGTGAACATGAAGCTTCTCCTACAACTACTTGATCTTCCTGTTTGAGTGGTCTGGAGCAGATCCCACTATAATGTCACCTGTCCCTGCCTTTCCTTTACTCTTGACCCATAGGCTCTCAGTTAACTCCTCATCCATCCCCAGATGAGCTCCATGCACTCCAGCAGCTCATTGGCATAGAGGGCAACACTGCCTCCTCATCTTCCCTGCCTGTTCCTTCTAAAGAGCATGCCTCCTTCCATCCTAACACTCCTTTGTCCTAGGAGCCATCCCACCATATCCCTGTGGTGCCAATTTGATCACAGCCCTACAGGCTTGTGCACAGCTCTAACCCCTCTTGTTTATTCCTTGTGCCAGCTCACTGCCTGGAGTGTCTGGAATTCCTTTGTGCTGCTCTTCAGGGGCCCTTCTGTTGACCTCTGCAGTCTCTGGGAATCTCCTGCTGGCACTGGCCTCAAACTGCTGGGATGGATTGAGGCTCTTTTCCCTTACCCTATTAGAGGCAATTACTACAATACAGAAACTGTACTTACAACAGTGATTTGCAGTTTCCTCCAAACCACACAGACATCAAAGCTTGTGAGACACATGAATGAACAATTTCAAATGTATGCCAAATTGGGCAAAAAAGGCAAGGGGCAAGATCAATAGCAAATAACAAAGAAATGGAAAATGTTTTTTTCTTATGTAAAGGAACAGTGGTTCTTAATAAAGATCATTAAATATTGTATTGTTCCTGCCATGCCATGCAGATGAAAGAATTCTATTTAATTTCTGCTGCGAGTTAGTTGTTTGTCTGGAAGTATTCTTTTCTTAGCTGTGACCAAAAAGCCAGTTCAAAGTTACTTTGAAAATATCTGTCACACAAACTCACACATGCACACCCTTTGTTGTTTAACTTCTAGAGGTCACACATTTCACCTGCATATTCCTGCCTCCCACCCTGACCTTATTCAAACTATTACAATGGAAAAACTACTCATATCTCCAGGCTGAAGTACTGATATCAGCTGTTACACTCTCCCAAGGCAGATGCTCATAGTGGTTGTCTCTTGTGCCAGATGTCAGAAGCCAGCAAATAAAACTTCTACCATTGACTTCTACAGTTGCCCTCACCATGTCACAAACTCTGTAGAGGCCCAGCTGAAGTGATACAGTCCCTCATTGTTGAGTGGGCTCTTCTCACCAAGAAGGTTAAAAATCACAAACTTTGTGTTCTGACAATCACAGGGCACATCTCACCTATATCACTCTTTCTTCCAGTGAAGAAAATTTGGGGATTTTTCATTTTAGAGTTGAAGGAGTTGAAGAGAGATGTACAAGGTACTGTTGCTACATCCAGTCATGTGACTATTTCCATTTCCCTTGCAAGCAATAACTGATGGATAGAATCAATATAAAACTCATTCTCATGCCCCATGTTTCAAGCACTCACACTACAGCAGTTAACACACAGAGCTATCTCTGTCAGAGTTACTTGTCCTTAAAGAAGTGGATGTCCAGCTGGCTTCCTAGCAATTGGCCATTACAAGGGAATATTCACTGCATTGAATTTACTGAGCCTGGGCAAAGTTGGCTTGATTGGGTTAGTTTGTTGGCACATTTGCATTCTGCAGCAGGCAGAGGTTTGTTTTAATTACTTACAAGTGTTGCATGCACACAAATCATTACCAACCATTTGCTTGTAACGCAGACACACAAGGGGAAGGGCTTCTGCCAAGCCAGTATGACTGGGCCAGTATCTTACTGTGATTGATATCTTGCAACTGAAAAATCAGAAGTTTTTGGGATTGTTTTTAGCCTCCCAACTGCCCCTAGCATTCTGGCTTATATATTTGACCGGAACATCTGCAACAAAAGGAAAAAATCAGAGAATTCTCATCACACAAGTCACCCTCAATCCAGCACTGGAGCTGCATTGTATTTTAAAAGTTTAGATCAAAGGAGGACAGATTAGGTAGAGTTACTATTAAAAAAATACAGCTGGTATTTAAAGTATTCCTAAAGCTTTGTCCAGTGTTCATAGTTAGAGTAATAGAATATCTTAGGTTGGAAAAGACCTTTAGGAGCATCAAGTCCAGCTGCTAACCCAGCATTGCCAAACCAATTACTAAACCATGTCTAAACCAGCTACTAAACCATGTCTAAACCATGTCCATGTCCACATTTACATACCTTCTAAATAGCCCCAGGGATGGTCACTCAACCACCTCCCTGGGCAGCCTCTTCCAGTGTTTGACAACAATTTTAGGGATGAAATTTTTCCCAAAATCCAATTGACAGCTTCCGAGTCACAACTTGATCTCAATTCCTCTTGTCCTATCATTTGTTACTTGGGAGAGGAGGCCAACACCCACCTGGTTACATCTTCATTTCAGGGGGTTGTAGAGAGCAATAACATCCCCCATGAGCATCCTTTTCTCCAGGCTAAACTCTCAGTGCTCTCAGATTCTCTGGATTCTTCCCCAGCTCTGTTGCCTTTGTTTGGACGTGCTCCAGCACCTCAAAGTCTTTCCTGAACTGGGGGGCTCAGAAGTGAACTCAGGATTTAAGATGTGGCCTCACAAGTTCCAGGTCCAGGGTGATCACTGGTCCTGCTGGTCCCACTGTTGATGGCACAAACCAGGATGACATTGCCCTTCTTGGCCACCTGGCAACACTTCTGGTTGGAGATATTTGTGGTTGGACAGTGCCTGGGGCGACCACCAATAATTGATATCTAAAGAGAGTCTGTGTTCTGATATCTTATCTGCAGTCATGCCAATTGGACTAAGTAAATTGTTGTACCCAATCTGAGCCATTGTCATGGTTTGAACGACAGGTGTCTGCTAAGGAAGGCGTGAGCTTCCCTTGGAATGGAGAATTTATACCCCCTACCTCCAAATTATTATAACTTTGAAATTAAGGGGCTCTCAGGTGAAGATATGGGACTAGAAATAACAGTTCTTTATTAGGGGAGCTAAAACAAACAATAAAACCAAAACACATGAAGTATTACAAAGGAGAAAAAACAAAAAAACAAACAAACAAACCCACTGACAGAGTCAGGATACAACATGACACCCTGTGGTCAGGGTTTATTTCTGAAGACCCAGTGGTGATAGATGGGCCTGGACTTCCTCTGAGATTCCAGTGGAAAAAAGTCTGCTTGCTGTTCCAACTCCCAGAGTTTTACACAGGTAGGAATACTTGGCTCCTCCCCCTGGCTGGAGCATTTCCCAGTGGGATGATGGAATTCTATCAGTGAGACTCTGCCTATTAGCAGAAGATCTCTCCCTGGAGGGAGGCTGGGTTGTGGAAAAAATAAGAAAACTGTCCCAACAGTTTTTTTGACAGTTGGCCATTGACAGAAAATTACACCACCACCATCTCCCCAGTTTCAACAGATTGTGGTAGAATACAGAGTTTAGGTTACATTTTGCACTGCAACCCATGACAGCCATGTAAGTGGTTCTGCTTCTTTCTTGATGGATGAGACATGAAAGTTGGCTGACACAAACAGGAGGACTAGACGGAAGGGAAAAGGAAAAGCTTTTGGCTGTCACAAGTTGCAATAATACACCCCAGCTGTGTGCTCAGTTTTCAGTCTGTTGGTAGCAGAAAGTGACACCAACTCCAGTTTACTACATAGACAATCTCTGATGTGATAGCCATGAATTTCACAGCCTCATACAGTTTTTTTTCTCACAGCCTGCCTTTTTGTAGGATTTGTGCCACTTTGGAGAGTGGTTGAGGCCAGACTTGGTGCAGAAACTGAGGAGATGGAGTCATTTGGGCTGGACCACTTCATCGATTTCAGGGAGATGGAAATGGTCAGACTTAGCACTGCATAATGGATTATTGCAAGTCCTTGGAACTGAGGTAGCTGACTGTATGCATCCTCTTAATCCATTGCATTTTGTCTTTGCTGGAATTCAGGTTTGGTTAAATCACTGCGGGGTAAAAGCATGAACAGACTGTAGCTGCAGGCAGGAAATGTGTTGTACCAAATCTGACTGGCAGAGGAGCTGTTCTGTTCTGGAGCAGCAGCAGAATGATCCACAGCACCCAAAGTGACTCAGGATGCTGTGTTTGGGCAAATGAATTTTATTCTCAAAGTAACTGAAAATAAAAGCAAAATTCCTTGGCTTGCTTGAAGCACCCTACAGCATGTAAGACATCAGGGCTGATTGGAGATTTTTGATTGCCTAGAGTTGGTTAGAGAACAGCCAGAACATGGTGGGGCATGAGTATTTGGAGATGTCCTATATGTTATGATATTTAATGTGATCTACAACATGTTTCAAAATGCAAATTCTCAAATACAACCCTGATGTGTCTGGCTGTTTCAGATCTTTAGAAGACTTATCTTTGCCCTCTCACCATATTTTAGCACTTCAAGCTTACTTTTCCTCATTGTCTTAGCAACTTTCAGTGATGTGACAGGCATCAAAACTCACAATTAATTATATGTAAGTCTTTCCACTAATTCCAATAAAAATGTAAATCACCATTAGCAATTTCTTTGCATGGTTATATATGAAAAAGGAGCAGAATGGCACTGCTGTTTTAATAGCCTAGAATGAAAAAAAGGGTGTACTATGCTGATCAGAGGTTTAAAATAAATGTACCTGCTCTAAAATCTAGGCAGCAGTTCACTGTACAAGTATGATATTTAATCACAGCAGGGTGGTCAGGCTTCTGGGGATGTTACAGCTGAGTTAAGACTAAAAATAGAGATGAGTTAGTACCAAAGTACCAACCTATTTTTTCAGTGATGTGTACTCAAATGTTAAGCACCTTAACCTAGTGCCTAAGAGACATGTGGCTTGAATATTTATTATATGTAAAGTGATAACAACGTTTCATGTAGTGAATACTTCTGATAAAGCATTAGCTGGTGGTAGAGCTCCTGTTCATCTGTAGAAACAAACACTTTTGATCAGTTTGAGCTGGGTTTTGTATTCATGCAATCTGCCAGTCCTTCCAAGCTGTGTGCAGAGCTTGAGGGGAGAATGGATGGGAAGCTTGAGTGAGGGAGGGCTGAGGTTGGCTGAGATTGTTCCCAAACTTTCTTTTCATCAAGATAGCCATGATGTGCTCCTGCACAGGGACAACCATGCCTCTGGGCTCTCTGATCTGCCTCCTGCAGCCTCTGTGTGCAGCTTTTGGAGGATCACAGGCTTGTAGGAAGTGCAGGAAAGATATCTATAAGGGCTGGAACTGATGGCAATAATAATCGTTCTCTAGGGAATATAGAAGTACATTTGCCCCCCTCTTCTCTGAGGCAATCCTTAAACCTCTGTGTGCTGTTCTCCCCACCGTGGTAGCAGAGCATTGGGGCTGCCTGACTGTAATTAGCACTTTGCTGCCAATACAAAGTGAGGAGCAGCACTTTGTTGATGGCTCATGAAATTATGTGGGATAGAGCAGAGCAATGTAGGTGGTTCTGACTGGAGCTGCCAGGACCAACTAGCAAAATGACTCTTTCTGCAGGAAATGAGGAAAGGGAGGTTTATTCCATGTTAAAAAGCAAATTACAAAACCTAAATTGCTCTTTTTTGGAGCCTTCATCTGGTATGTTCTGGTGAAAACAGAATTATCCGTGTTTTGTCTGGCAAGAAATAATTTCATTTTACCACTCTACTTTTTATGAGAGCTAGAGATAGGACCCAATTTGGGAATATCTTGAGGAAACTGCCAGGCCTTGGGCATATATTATGGGTCCCCATATTTATGCAATGGGAAGTACGAGTAGCGTGCCTTAGGAGTATTCTTTTTTTGCATCTTTTCGGAGGCACTACTGGAGTTTTAGAAGTACTGCTAACTGCTTGTGGGACCTGAGTTCAACACATTTACTGGGGAAAGAAAGTGCTGAATTCCCTTCTGCTGTGATCATCCCTTTTTGTGTTTGCTTTGACAGACCTTTCAGGGAATAATCACATCACCATCTTGTTACAGGATGACATTTCTCTCCTAAGTTTCTTTTAGCTCAATATTGACACTTAAGAGGCACTTTAACATTTGCAAAGAACCACAAATGTATTTAACTTGGTCCTGAAAGTCAGTTTTTCTGCCTGGTCTTTAGATGTGTTTGTTTGTTGCTTACTACCTACTTTTTAAAATTTCTGCGATACGTCTTGTGGAGGAAAGGGAGGTTTTGTGTCTTCAACTGAATTTCAAAGAGAAGGTTCATGATCTCCAATTGCATCTTTTTTGTGTTGCTATGTCCCATCTCCTGATAAGGACTACCCTATGGTACCTGCAGGTTGATTCTGTTTTGGTGTTGGGCTTGCTCCATTTTGTCCAGAATTTCCTACAGATCCTAAAAAATCTGTACCCTTCTTCCTACAGCTTCTTTCAGCTTGGCATTGGGACTTTACTTCTAGTCATGTGTGTAGCTGACACTAGGAATGGTTCAGAGGATGTACCTGTGGGGTCCTGCTCTATAATTCTTACCAGCTACTTAGAGTTTGCTTTCAAAACCACATTTTCTCCCCTCCCATAATTTGTGAGCCTTTACAGATTAAACCAGAGTAGAATAGACTGTTTCACTTATAAGTGAGGGATCTACAATGATGATCTAGTCCATCTGCAAACATTATCCCTGACCCAGCCTGCCTAACCCAGTTCACTAACGTAGTGAAATATACAGGAATGCATGCAGGAAAATGGAACTTCCTATTGGATTTTCACCTTTATTCTGGTTCACTGTGAGATTTCCTGTGAATGGTTTTTCAGTTTCTTTGTTCCCCCCACCTCATCCCTCTTACCTCTGTGGATTGGGACAGAGACAAAGGGAGAGGAGCATTTGTCATGAATAATGAACAGTTCTGAAAACTCATCCCAGTTGGGAATGATACACCAACAGCCATGCAATGTCCCAAAAGTGTCACTGGAGAGACATTAGTGCTGTAGCTAACTCTGAACTCCCTTTATGAGGTGTTTAATCCTCTCTGCGCTCTGTTGACCTGCACTGACTTGATTGCTGCCTAACTTAAGTGGTTGAAAACAGTCTGCTCTTGTTAGGCATTACAATACATGCCTAAAGTAATCATTATATACATGGCCCTTTCTTCCACAGCAATAAGTGGGTATTTTGGAATTTCTGTGTCTAATGGATGTTATTAGGATACCATGCAGTGCTTTGCTGCCTGTCTTAGAGGAGCTGTGTAACAGCTGAGATTGATGTGTGTTGACAAAGAGATCATACCCTGAATTATTATTCATATTACAGTGAGATGTAGAGTGCTCTGCTCCAATCTATTAAATCATGCATGAAGTTAAAACAAGAGAAGATTGATGTTTTTTGCAGTCTTGGAATAAAACAAGCAAAGGATTCAACAAAGACAGGAGGAATGTTACCTGGTGATCATGAGATAATCATGGTCACTGTGATTACTGGACTGTTGAAAGAATGTCCTCATTTTTCACATCAGAAACTACTTGCAGGAATTATGTAGCAGAATTTTTAATATAAAGAATTAAAATGGAGTTCTTCTGTATTCACAGGGGCCACTTCATGAAAGGGAAGTATCTAAATTTGTTGAATAAATTAATCACTTGAAAGTAATTGTCAGCCTGACTTTTTCTGATGTCCTTCGTGGCACTGAGGTATGAACTCATAGCTCAAAGACAATCAAGAGTAAATTTGAACTTAGCTAAAACATCATTCTCCATTTAAATGGGGTGTTTCGGTATATCTTCCAGCACGACCTCACTCACATCCATGTGATGACACTGGAACATCATTACTTCTCAAATTAACTTTTTTCAGAAGCAGATGAATAATAAATAATAGTTTTCAGTGGATTAGTAAGGAGAAGTGTATTCCTTAATTTTTAGTAAGAGTGAGGCCAGGTTGCAATGACCAGTAGGTAGGGTCTCATTCAAAGGCTTTTTCTAGACAGTCAGGCAATCAAGACACAGATTTGTGCTTGTACTCACTTGCAGAGCACATTTGGTTTAGCCTTGTGCTGTTTTCTTGAGAAATCAGACATAAAATGTAAAAATCTCCCCACTATTTCTTCTAGTCCTCGCAATTTTATTCCCTTCTGTGCATACATGGTAGGGATTTGAGTGGCTGCATTTCCTACATTCTTTGTAGGCTCTCTTACAGTGAGAAGTACAGGTTTCATGTCTTGCTCTTACATTTGTCCTATATGCCACATGCTTCTTCTTGAATTACTTGTCTGAAGAGTAGCAATAAAGAAGAAAAAAATTGGAGCAGCAAGGCCTAACCTCAAATTCTAAACAGATTTCAAAGGAAAGGGTGGATGAAGGGTGAATAAAGGGTGAGAAAGGAAGAAAGCAACCTGGATTTGAGGTTAGGATTGTGTCAAGTTACCCAGTAATTTTCTTATGGGAAAACTGGGCATTAACAGTGTAGAGTATTTCCTAAAATTTTTAAATGTAAATCAGCACGATAATTGTAGAAATGAAGATGGCTGTAGTATTTAAAGAGCTTGCAGAGAAATAATTAGTTGCAATGACAATGGCTGGTGTTATTAAGAGAGTTTATTATGGAATATGGGTTGTATTTGTTACAGTTGGTAAGGCTTATGCTCACCGTAAGGCCCTGCGGGAAAGGAAAAGTTGCAGGCTGGATGGCTGGAAGTGGGTTGAGGGGTGAGAGGCAGTTATGGGTGAGGAGAGAGTCAGTTGTGTGACAGCTGAAAATGAGACTCTGATTGGCTGGAGGAAGGAGTGGGCAGTATGTGAGTGGGAAGCTGAGTGATAGAATGTGTGAACAGCAGCTCTGCAGCTGAGCCAGACAATGGGTGTCCTTCTGGTAAGTTCTGTTAGGCTTCAGTTTGATTTCAGTTCTGTCTGGTGGAGATTAAAGGTATAAAGAGGGGCGATTTATACAATAAAGGGATCTTCTTTGGATGCATAAGGAGGTCTGTGGCTCTTTGTTCTCCATTGCTACAAATAGCTGGCCCGAATCAGGACCTATAAAGGTAGTGAAGGGTGTGCACCACTCCAGTAGCAACTTCCATTGGGTTAGGAATTGATGGACAGGGAGGAGTTCAGGAAGGAACTCAAGGAATTCATGTGTATGCACCTCACCTATCAGGTGAGTAACCAGTGGAAGCAATATGGGAGATGGAATGTCCTTGGAAAAAAGGAGCTTAGACCAGGTACGGTGGCTCCTACATTGTCAAACTATTAATATTACTGATGGGACATTAAGCACCCTGCTGGACTGGATGTCCAATCACTTTAAAGATCTTCCCTTTAATGGGCCCCTTCAATCAGAAGCCAGTCAAGCAGTAAGGCAGAGACTTCTTAATGTCACCAGGGCCGGTGATGCCAAAGCTTGTGGGCACCTCACTACATGGGGGAGAACCATGGAGGCCATTAAAGGAAGTCATGTTGATGTCAGCAGTCATAAAGCTTCAGGAGCCAATTCTTCTGAGCCCTCAGCACCACCAGAACCTGTATCAGATGCATCAGGCTACCCTGAGATTAACCCATGTTATGTGGAATTGCTGTATCCCAATAAAAATCCCTGTGCTGTTGGCCCCCTCAGCAGGAAACTCCCAGACCACAAGCAAGCATTGGACTCACTTCCTGCCCAGAATGATGACGTTGTAACCCAACATTGGCAGAGGTGTAGGGAAGCCAAGATGGAGAAAGGTGACCTGGCAGTGGTTACTGCCTGTCGGGTTACATAGGAACTGAACCAACACTCATCTTACAGGGAACGAGGCTATAAAGTAATTAAAAACTGAGTCCTCTAGTAAAGGAAAGCAGCGTATCCTCCTATCATGTCCTAAGTTACCCAGAGTTCATAAGTACCGCGTACATCCTCATACCTAATGACTGGAAAAGGATAATGAGAATGATCTTAACAATGATGCAGTTTGCAGCCTGGCTCACGGATTAGTATGAGCTGTGTACTACCCAGGCAGAAGTGCTGTGAGACAGAAATACATCTATTTCTGTCACACAGCTAACTGGAGATGGGTAAACTTCCCTTGTATGCAAAACATTGCTGCAGCATGACCCCTGTAAACAGACCAACTCTTTTACAGATGCATCCAGCAAAGCCAACAAAGCTGCAGTGATTTGGCGTGTAGGTGACTCTGTCCAGTGGCATAAAGAGGGTATTAACATTAAAGGATGCTTCTGTGCAGATTTTAGAATTGGCTGCTATTCGATATGCCTTTCAGTTATTCTCACAGGAACCACTTAACATTGTAACTGATTCCTCATATGCTGCCAACGTGGTATTCCATTTAGAATCTTCCTATTTAAAACATGTGAGTAATCAACTTTTGTTTACAGAGTTGAGAACATTGTGGACCTTGATTAAAACCTGGCAGCATGATTTTTATGTGTTACATTTTGCTCCTACACAGGTTTACCTGGCCCTATTGCAGAAGGTAACAATTATGCAGAAATTGGTGATGACAGGTGTGGTAACAAATACTTTTGCACAAACCAAGTTATCTCATGACTTTTTCCACCAAAATGCCCACTCTTTTTGCAGGCAATTTCAATTAACTTCCTCACAAGCTCGTGATATCCTTCTGTCTTGCCTCTCCTGTTGTGGGGTTGCTCCTGCTCCTTTAGCAGAAGGCACTAACCCCTGAGTTTTAACTGCTAATTCCATTTGGCAAACTGGTGTCACCCGTATCTCAGAATTTAGTTATTTAAAATATGTTCATGTTTCTATTGACACCTATTCCCATTTTCTGATGGCAGCTGCCCACACTGGAGAGAAGGCCTGTGATGCTATCTGGCACTGGCTCACCTGCTTTGCCACCCTGAGCCTTCCTGACTCCATCAAAATAGACAATGGACCTGAGTACACCTCAGAGTGAGTTCGAGTTCATAACTTGGTGCAGCAATGGGGTGTGACTCACCATACAGGCATTCCCCACTCTCCCACAGGACAAGCTATTGTCGGGCGTGCCCATAGAATGCTAAAGACAATGACTGAAGAACAAAGGAGGGGGGAGATTGGGCTGCCCTCATGACAGATTGGCTAAAGCCCTACATGTCCACAACTTTTTTTAATAGGGATGAGATTGGACAGACTGCAGGCAAGAGACAGTATTCTTTCAACACAAAGCTCATCTAGGACTCCAGCAAAGATGAAGGACTTACTAGCCAGGCAATGGAAAGGGTCCCCTGTACCTACTAACATGGGGAAGGGGTTATGCGTGCACCTTCACAGGCCACCACATCCAATTGGTACCTTCAAGGTGTGTGCAGCCTTTTGTAGCACCATCCTGATCCAAGGTGTACATATTTGCTATGTTATATGTGTATGCTACAGTTTTTGAAAGTTGTTACAGTTACTATTGTTGTGACTGTTATTAATGTTTTAGGAGTTAGGTTTTTCTTGGTAGCTTCGTTGCTTGAACAAAAGAAGGGGGAGATGTGGAATGTAGTTTGGTCTCAGTTCTGTCCAGAACTGTTCCAGTTCTGTTCAGTTCTGTCTGTGGAAATTAAAGGTATAAAGAGGGGCAATTTCTGCAATAAAGAGATCTTCAGATGCATAAGGCAGTCTGTGTAACTTTGTTCGCCATTGCTACAGTTCCTCAAAGACACATTCTGAGACTAAGCGTGCTTGATATTTTTTTCACCTGTGAGAGAAGAATCAAGGCATGATTCAACCACTATTTTTAGTGACAGGTTCCACTGATCAGCACAAAGCCAGTGGTGAAGGACTTCAGCTTTTTTCAGTGTGGCAGAAGTGGGCACAAAGGCTGTGTATGTCACAGGTATTCCATATCAGTGTCAAATG
Organism: Certhia americana; assembly: GCA_018697195.1. Lineage (NCBI taxonomy): Eukaryota > Metazoa > Chordata > Aves > Passeriformes > Certhiidae > Certhia > Certhia americana. Next base: position 148,791,908 of record CM031858.1, on the reverse strand, counting down.
TGCATTCTGCAAAGCTCCTGTTGCTTTGACCACTCCTCACCAGAGGGCATCCAGAATCTGTAAGGGCATATGTATAAACAGAACTAGGAATTGGTAGTTATTTGTGCAACAGACCTTCATTTAGAGGTTTAGGGAACATTTCCCCATGTCTATCACACTGAATTAATTATCTATAGCCCTTCTTTTTATGTTCCATCCTAATTAAGGGAGTCAAACATTCCAGAAGAGAGACATGCATAGAGGAAGAATAACCCTTCTCATTTATGTGAGAATAATAAAAAAAAATTGATTAATGTGGATTTAAATTTTGTATGAAAATGGCTTGTTCCCACCACTGCTTGCATTCAAAATGGTTTATGGCAACACTCATTTTTTCCTCTCATTGATGTTTATGCTTTGATTTGACCACTTCTTTTACTTTGCTGCTACAGATCAGGTCTAGATTTTTGCTTCAAATATTCCCTATTACAGAAAAATCTATTTAATGCTGTTGTGTTTTATTAGTTCATGTGATCCAGTGCTTCCTCAGTCCACATTAAGTGTGGAAATGTTGTATAATTGTACTAAAGCAGGAGCTCTGGCATGTGCTGTCACATCCACTAGGCATTCTATGCCTTTCCTGTGTATAATGTGACTCAGTCTAGTGCTCAGTCTAGTTTGGAACAGAATAGCTGAAATAAAAGGTTTATTATAGCATTTTGGGAATTATTGCTGCTTTCTGCATCTTCACTTCCTCCCTTTGGGCTTTTTTCCTTTTGTGCTGTTTTTCCTTTGTTGTTTGAAAGGTTGGTGTTTACGTACACAGTGGTGTCTTCTTAAGTGTGCTTGGGGAAGGAATTTCCACCAGTTCCCTTGAGAGTGTGGAAGAGGAGTCCTCCTCTCCAAGCAGTGCCTTTCAGAAAGAGACTGGAAATTTCCCTAAGGTCACCTTGTTCATCCTTGCTCACAAGAGTTTTAATGCTGTAAAATCTTCCTCTGAAATATGACAATCCGCTGCTGTCTTCCTTTTTTGCAGATTACCTTTTCTATAAATATTACTTCTCTCATCCCAGACCTCCTTCCATTAACAGCTATTAATGTCTTAATAATGCTGGCATTCACTAGGAAAATGCACTTCACCTTCTATCACATTCTCACATTCAGATCAGAATGGATCTTTTCTTTTTGACTTTAGAGAAATGACTTATTTTTTCCAGGAGATGCTTGCTATTCAGAGATTGTATTTCACATTGCAATTGAAAGGGGTTTAATGATCCATTTATAATAATTAGATCTGTCGTGTTTTTGTTCTTAATATATTATGTGAATGACTAACTGCAGCACCTCCCATCTAGCCCCAGTAATGCTTGATGGGGCTCTTTGCTCTACCAAGTCCAGAAATTTTTATTAAAAAAAGTAATTTCAAATAATGAAAGTTATAAGGATGATGTGTAAGTCTTTATATGACACACCTATTCAAATCATTTGTCATGTCATGGAATTTCTGGAATAGAACTATCAGAATGAAAAGTGTTATGTTGTCTTTCACAGTTCAGTGTTTTATTTACTCTATAACCTTATTTTTCAATAACATTTTAGGTCTACCAGACCTAACATAACTAGAAATTGTAGCCTCAGGCTGCATTTGCCAGTTATACCAGAGGAGTCTATAATGGTATAATAGCTTCACAGCCAGACTAAAATGTAATTAATCATCTATTAAAAACTGGAAAATAACTGTAATTGGTCACCCTGTATAGCAGGAGCTGGTTAGGCAGAGAATTAATGAGTTTAATGTTAAGTCATTTCTCTCACCACTTTACCTAAACACCTTACTGTAGTCGTTTACTCATACATTTATTCATCTTTTCATTCATTCATTTATGCTCTCGGTGTCAGCTAAGCATCAGTCTCTTGATCTTGAGTTCTTTACTTTCTTTTATTTCTGGAAATTTTCAGCACGTTACATGGGCACGTATTTTGGTGCTTTGACAAACGGAATATGAAAGTGCTAATGGAAGAATAACTCTTTACCTGATTAATCACACTCTAAAATTGAAAGGAAAGGATAATTAGACAAGGATGCCAGTGTAAAAAGTGAATGCCAAGTGGCTTTATCTTCACCTAAGGCGTGCCAAACCCTGATGGTTGCCTTTTTGATAAGAGAAAGTCTATTTCCTTCTTCTGGATTTCAGTAGTGATTGAATTGGTAGTGTCAAACTTCTCTACTGAAGCAAGAAAGACTGGGAGCTGACACACACATTGTAAAATGTTCAAGGAATTGGATATACTGGGGATGAATGCAGGTTGTATGAAAAGGAGAAGTAACTTGTTTCAAAAGGGAGGTTGACCCACTTCCAGAATGGATTCCAGAACAGACTCCAGAATGGATTAGATGATCTGAAGATGACCTGCTGCAGGAGGTTTGTGGATCTGGAGACAGAAGAGATCCTTCCAAGGCCTGTCTTACTGAGGAAGGAGGGAAGGAGGGAACATATTCAGTTAGAGCATATTCATGTGCAGAGCAGGAGGAAAACTTCAACAGTAGCATCTTGAACAGAACTGTGGAGGTGAGGTTTTAGCAGACAAAGAGAAAAACTTTTCTGAGACAAGGGACATGTGCACCTGGACATCTGCTAATTGTGTGGACTCTGAGTAAAGGTGTGTCCTGGAGGAATTGCCAGAGCAGATGCAAAAGTTTTCAATCATTCAGTTCAGATCTAACAAGAAAACCAACACCCAGATATTTGAAAGCTGTAGTAAGTGCTCCACATGCATATTAATGTGGGGAGTCACTGGATCCTTCAGACACTGCTGGGACACAAAGAATAACCACAGTGCAAACAATGGGAGGCACCAGCAGACTTTATTAGAATTTTCAGGCACTGTCTTACACTCTGCCAGTCTGAAGCAGATGAGCATAAATTGAATTTCATGCTACCTTGCTTTGGGCAATGAGTACCCAAATTTTTAATTAATTTTTAGTGAATTAGGATAACTTAATTTTTTTAAAACAAAAAGAACATTATTAATCTGCTCCACTGTCTGCATATATGACAGGCACTGTTGATGTTGTCACCAATGATTTTGATGTAATAGCTGCATAGTGGCTGTGAAGGTTGGCAAAACCACTAATAGCTAAATAACTTGGTAAAGAAAAATTGCTAAAACCACCAGAATTCAAGGATTTAGAAACAACTAGATGGGGATGGGAGGAAAACCACTGAAGCTGGAAAGAAAATGAAACTCTATACTGTGAAGGTGGTTGAGGACAGACATAGTTTGCACAAAGAGGTGGTTGAGTCTCTATCTGTGGAGATATTCAACCCCCAACTGGACAAGTCCTTGCGTGACCTGTCCCCACTGTGAGCAGATGATGGATTGAACTAGATGATCTCCAGATCATCTTTGCTCATCTTTCAGTGTTTGATATTGTAGCACTCTGGGTGTTTTACTGTCATGGGTACGTGTGCATGTATGGGGATGGGGAATGTGGACATGAACACATACATAAAAAAAAATAAAATAGTGAGTACAATATAACATCTGACGTATAATTTGCACATCAGGCTTGACTGCCAGCCCTGTGATGGTTACTTCTTTCCCCTTAGGACAGAGAGTGGGGAAAACTCTGATTTAGAAAGAAGAGAACAAAAGGATTTTTTCCAATGTCTGATTTCTGACCTACAGTACAACCATGCAAAATCCTGAGTTTACACTGTCTATTAATAACACTGTATGCATGGAGTAAAAAACCCACACCAGCAGGAAATGCCAAAGTATCTGATATTGGCTGGATCCTACACTCTGTGCATGAGAAGAGCAAGGAGTCACTCTGAAAACAAAGCCACGTTGGTCCATTCACCAGGTCAAGATATGCTTGTGGAAAGGTTTTCTTTTGACAGATGTCATGAGATAAGGGCTGTAGAAAGAAGGCAAGCACAGCCCCATATATCTGTGTGTAGGGTGTTTGGGTTGCTCTAGCCTGTCCTTTTATTCACCTTCCTCAGCCAGACCCACAGGGAGCTGAGGAAACAGCTGGCTCAAAAAAGGAACTAACCAGTCAAATAATTTTTCAAAGATAGACAACTGAGTGGATGTCCTGTAAACTCCATCACCTTTTCTCTTCTAGAAGAACCTGTTCAAATCTAGAGTGCATCAATGTTGACCAAATTGTTTTCATCTGGGGAGAAAATGAATGCATGACTAAGTCCTGTTTAAATGTGGACTCTGTGTCTCCATACAGAAATTGTTGCTATCATCTATCAGTCCTACCAACTTTACCTGACCACAGTAAAAGATTGGTGTGCAGAGCATGGATTGTGGGGCTGCAGTCCAGTCTATGTATTTTGCTCTTTGGAATACAGGGAAAAAAAAAAAAAAAAAAAAAAAAAAAAGAAATGCATTTCCTGAATTAGTGTAGTCAAATGACATAAACATATAAGGGAGGAGAAAAAAGGGTTTGTATCTTCTGATTTTTTTTCTGTATTTTTCTGGTAAACTTTGAAAAAAATAGCTGAATATTTTTCATCTTCAGAGACGCAAAAAGTATTAAAAGGAATGATAAGAATGTCCAGAAGTAAAATAATAATAATAATAATAATAATAATAATAATAATAATAATAATAATAATAATAATAATAATAATAGTAATAGTAATAGCAAGAAACAAAGTTAAAAAAACATGAACAAAACTCTTCAAAATTTCAAGAGAGACTTTTAACATTAGGGGTTTTTTTAAATGGGGGTCAGGGCCAAGTATTTTTTAGGTACATGAAAGAAATAGAATTTTGAGCTCATATAGAAGAGAATACTGTCTAAATAAGGGGCACAAAACTGCTAGAACATGGGATCTGAGTGCCAAAGTCACAAAGGAGATAAGGAATAAACAGCAGCATCTACAGGCCAGCTCAGGGCCATGGAAAGAGAGACAATCCTGAATTTGAATGGGGAACCAGATTGCAGAAAGAGCCTCATCTGGTCTTCCACAAACATTTGACTCTCAAAAGCCAACAGAGCTGTGAGTTTCCATTTGGTTTTATTGTCATTCACAGTGAATAAGGGGAGCAAAAATGGCAGGAGAGGGAATGAGGATGGTACAGAGAGCTTTTAGGAAGTACTTAGACAGTCCTGAAGGCTTTGGAGTCAGATAAGGAGGGAGTCTGAAAAGAAATAGAGCAAAGTATATCTCATCAATTGACAGAAGGTTTCACAGAATCAGAGAAGAGAGAAATGTAGAGAGGAAGAATGTGCAGCTTGTTCTGGTGAAGCTGTGGAGCATGAGCTGGCTGCATGGGAAAACAGTGCTACCTGTTCACAATATAACAGAATTTTATGCAGGAACAAAAATAGAAGGAATAATATTTTCCAGCTTCAAAGAAGGTTGCCCAGAAAAAGATCTAAGGAGAGTTGTGATTCTATTTTATTGAACTAGTCATCATTAACAACCAGACTGATTTAAAATTGTTAGCAATGGCTAGAAGATAGGACAGTGTAAAATGTACATGAAGATTAGTTTTCACAAAGAAAAAGGAAAATAAAACTTCATGACACACTAATCAAGAAAACATGGTGTAAGGATAGGAGGGGTAGACCTTGAATCAGGAGAGGTGTCTGAAAAACCCTTGAAGGGGAGAATAGTAAAAGTAAATTAGGAGTGTCTGTTTATATCAAAGGAAGTTTACAATCATATATGCAGAAATGGAAAAAAAAAAAATCTTAATTCTGTCCTTGTACAATAATGTTCCAAAATAAATACTTAGTACTAAATACTTAGTAAAAAATAGCATTAAAAGCAAAGAAAATGAGAAAGAGTAAAATATGGAGTGAATATTCATTAAAAGAAGAAAAAGAAATCTTGTGCCATTAAAGATTTGCACGGAGTTGGGCTGTTGTCCTCCTGCTGTAGTTGTTACAGTTCTTGGACTGAAGTCCAAAACAAAAGCATAAAAGGAAGATCCAGCCAAACTACAGCTGGCAGATTATTGCAGATTCCTGGCAAACTGCTGTGAATGTGCCTCACTTGCATTTTCTTTACAACCTTCACTAGCAGCTACTTCAGCCTCTCCAGTAATGAAGATGTGACTCTCTCATTTACACATATTGAAGCTGTTCTGTTTTAACATAAATAATTATTCAGTGAAGCAGGAATTAGGAAAAAGTGTCCAGCATCCCAGGTGAACGCACAAACTACTGTATTATGGAGAAATTCCCATTTTCTCTTGCTCATTAAGTCTTAATTCAGCTATGCAAAGAAGAGCAGCGTCAACAGAAGTAAATGAAATGGCTCTGTCCCAAATAACTGCACAAAACACTGAGGAGGACATCTCCAGAGAAGGTGAAAAGCCTACATTCATTTGAAGCAGAGCTTTAATACTTAAGAAGACATAGCCACAAGAGTACAGAGTTTTCTTGAGCTGAGTTTCTTCATTTGCACCTGGGGCACAAATTGGTTAAATTACAAATTTACTCATCCATATAAAATTAAAAAAAAAAAAAAAAAAAATCTGTGAGAAGGGCTGCCTTCTGTCACAGAATGTGTCTTTCATTCTTAAAGATGAATTTCTAAGAAAAAGAGAGAGAGCATAATTCATGGAGATTTTCCAGCCACCTGCAGAAATATCAGCAAAATTCTGTTTGCTGACTCTTTTTCAAAAATGAAGAATATGGGTTTTAAAAAGAAACAAAATAGCTGGATACAAGTTAGTCAGAGTGATACTGCTTTAAATATCAGTGTTTCATGTGCCAGTTGTACCTCCCAGTGCCTTGGTACATTGCCAAGAGAACTGTGAATACCTTTGCAAAAGATAAACTAAAGAGCAGAACAAAGAAGGTAGTTTGTACATTTAGGCCAGTCAATTAAATAAGGGCACATAAAACCTACATCAACATGCAGCCATCTATTAATATTTTGAGGGGAGTCAGATGTAATATCACTATTGCTGTGAAAGCCAACTCTTTGGGAGAACGAGCCAGTGAGAGATTGGTACAGAGCACATTGATGAGAGGGCACAGCTGAGAAAAAGGCCCTGGGGGTACTGGCTGACAGTGGCCAAATGTGAGCCAGCATGTGCCCAGGTGGGTAGTGGGGCTGGTGGCTTTCTGTGTCAGCACTAGTGTGGCCAGCAGGACCAGGGTGGTGATTGTCCCTCTGTGCTGGGCATTTGGGAGGGCACATATCGAGTGCTGTGTGCAGTTCTGGGCACCTCAGTGCAGGAAAGATCTTGAGGTGCTGGAGTGAGGCCAGAGAAGGGCAATGGAACTGGGCAAGGGTCTGGAGAGTTGGTCCTGTAAGGAGGAGCTGAGGCAGCTGGGGGTGTTTAGCCTAGAGAAAAGAAGGCTCAGAGGGGACCTTGCTGCTCTGTACAGCTCCTTGCAGGGAGTTTGTCGTAAGATGGAAGTTGTTCTCTTTCCTAGGTAACCACTGACAGACAGCACGGGAGGAAAAGGCCTCAAGCTGTTCCTTGGGGGAGGTTCAGGTTTGCTATCAGGAAGATTTTTCTTTGCTGAAAGGGTTGTTAAATGTTGGAACAGGGAGATGGTGGAGTCACCATACCTGGAAGTGAAAGGTCAGACTTAGTGATCTTTTCCAGCCTTAATGAGTCTGTGATTCTGTGATGGTCAGGATTGATGACATCACCGGTACCTATCACTGGTACTGCAACATCTGTCAGATATTTGTGCCTTTCTTTCCTCTTTTTATCCGGGGTGCAACTAAGAGTTGCTGGGTGTTTGTTGTCAGGTCAGCTTTGATTTAGCAGTCTTTGAATAACATGAGACAAAGAAGCCTGCATTTTTCCTATAAAAGCAATCAACCAGGTTCATACTGGAATTTGTATCCCTCTTGCCTGGGTAGAAAACAGTATTTTTCTGAAGGTTACCTTTATTTTTTAAATGCATTTTCTGTTGCACATACCTCCTACGCTTTTGTTTCCTGTTTCTCATAACAGCCTTACAAAGCTTTTATCAGCCTTCCACTGATGTGTTCATTTAGAGCTGCCCCATGTGGTGTAGATGCTTTTTTCAGACAATGCCAGTGACAAAAATCAGATTTGATGATGAAGTCATTCAAGCAAAGCTTTAGCAGTAGCTTGTTACTTCTGGGTTATGGTACAGAAGAATTGATGGCACACCCACATTTTAGGATAAAAGGAATACTTTTCTCAGAGAAAAATCACAGTGATTTTGTGTATTTGATAGTTTTTGTTGACTTGGAGTACATGATACCCAACAAAACATTTGCCCTGAGCCCACTAAGTGGTAATAGTGAGGGTTAAAAGTGAGAATACCTGGGAGTGCTCTGTCAGTATGGGAAGTTGCTTTACAAGAGAAAGTTCTTGCACACCACAGTATGAGGATATTGCTGGCTGTGTGACAAGCTTTGGAAATAGCTTTAAACATTGTCCAGGCTGACTGCTGCATGCAAATTTATCTAATGCACTCAAGAATGTGATGTCAAAGAGATGTCATGTGTCCCTCTTCTATGTTGAACAGCATCCTACACACTGGTGTAGCACAAAGGAACTTTTCCATTCTGCACCATGATCTTGTGGGTGAAAAGGCACTTGGACTGCCTGAAGTGAAAGGCTTTTAGTTTTCTTTTTTTCTTCATCTACTGAAGCCTTTTCTAGCTTCGTCTGTTTATGGTCACGCTTTCTATGAATTTTTCATTATAAACAGCTAAAGGTTTAGTAAATAATTAATTGCTTCTATAAGCATCTTACAGACACAAGCACCTGGACAAGAAGCACTTTTTAATTATGAAAAACTATGGAGTGGGCAACATATTGGGCTGCTGGGCATTCTAAAAGCTAATTTCAGAATGCTTATTAAAAGATAAGTTATAAATTAACCCTTTATGGGTAATTTTCAAGGAATATTTGACTACATGTATTTTCAAAATGAGAATTACAAGGGTTAGGGGTAATTCCTCTATGTTTTGTCTTCGTCTGACCATGAAAATAGCTGGGAAGTTTCTGGTTTGTAGCCAGTTTCAGATCAAACTTGGCTGTATGAGCTCTGAGCTGTCCTGGGACTGGGAGTCCTGTGAAAACTTGCATTGGGGCTCTTTGGAGCTGTGCATCCTACAGTGGTTCTGTGGGTGACACAGCTGAAGTCTTAGTCTGGAGAGAGAGTAGCAGCTCTGGCCTTCCCATGGCACTGCACCACTCAGAAAATGAGAAGCAGAAACAATCCTTTTCCCTGCCTGTGCTCCCTTACTGCAACCAGCTCCACTGAGCCATGCTTCCCTGTGAACCTGGGAATTGTCCTAAATAAACAAAAATCTCGTGACAGCAAAACAAGTGCAAAGAATTAGATCACAGAAGGTAAAAAAAGAAAGTTGTCTTAAAAAAGGAACCTAAACCAATCCCAACTAGAAGTCTGTCCCAAGAACCCTTCTGCCACAACCAAAGTCTTTGACTGATGTAGACTTAGACAAATGCTCAGCTCATTCCTCAATCCCATTCAAAGGGGCATGTGGTGAACTCAGTCAAAAAACCATGTTTGTTGCCAAACCTTTTAAAAAGTATTTTAAAAGTAAAATAGTTTCATGACATAGATAAATAACACATCAATTATGTAAACTGAGGGTTTCACAAAATAATTTGAAAGTCTCCTACACTATTGTGAACCTAGTCCATAGCAACCATTTGTTTCTATATTAAAGCCAAACCATGAAATTATTTAAAACCATTTAGAAATAAAGCTGTCCTACCTGTCCCACTTATCCAAATGCATCAAACTGAAAAACACAAAGAATACCACACCAAACACACCTACAAATCTAGCCCAAAATCCCTTCTGCCACAACCATAATCTTTGGTAGACAAAGATTTAATTTAGCACAAATGCTAAGGTTACCCCCTTGCTCACATTCAGAGATGGAATTCAGCACAGGCACACCCATGGGAAAAGGACAGTAGCTTTTTCAAGTGATTCTTTAACTCTCTGTGAAGGTGGTGAGGCACTGGCTCAGGTGGTCCAGAGAAGCTGTGGATACCCCATCCCTGGAAGTGTTCATGGCCAGGCTGGATGAGGTTTTAAGCAACCTGGTCTAGTGGAAGGTGTCCATGCCCATGGCAGGGGGTTGGAATGGGAAGATCTTTAGGGCCCCTTCCAACCCAAACCATTCAGGGATTGTCTCTCCACAGTAACCCAGGGTTTCTCTCAAGAACTAAGCTTCTATGGTTACATGGAAAGGGCAGGGATTAGAACCTCTTTCTGGCATCCTTGATTGTGAGATCAAAGCTGTAGGTTGTGGAATACCAGGGTGTCCTTGCATGTTTTGAGTGCCTGCAGTGGCTTCAGCCTCATCTTCTTATGGACTGGATATTTCTTCTATAATCAATCTCCTTCATACATTGATAAATGAAGGCTGTTTGAGAATCTAAGGGGAAAAATGTATAAAAAAAGAGGAAAGGCTTCTCTCACATGTTTGAAAAATTGCTTCACAGTCCAACAGCCTCCTCTCCCTCCTCCATCCTCCTTTCGTGCCTCTCAGCACATTGCCTGGCTGCGTTATTCCCGGTTCAGCTCCCCGTGCCCGTGCTGGGGCCGGTCACCTTGTGCAAAGTCAAGTGGCTGCAGAAGTCACGCAAGCGGGCAGTGCCTGGGCTCTCTGCACTCAGGGGACAGATCCTGCAGAGAGGCTTGGCTTGGGCTGCTGTGTGGGAGCTTCCCTCAGCATCTCTCCTGCCTCAGATAAAAAGCCAGATTGATGGGGACGTCAGAAGTGCATTTTCCCATAGGTCAACTAAATCCTGGTAATGATGCAATGCTGCAGTGCACTCCTCCTAATCCAAAGAGCACAGTGGTTTGGACCCTATCAAATGAAGCTCAAGGTAGGTATGTGAAATGTGGCTGCTCTTCAGCTGTTGGCAGCTTTCCTAAGTGCTGAGAATCAGATCAGAGCAAGAAAAAACCTCCCATCTCCAAAAAGAAACTTTCACACAGACACACACTTGGAAAAAAGGTGATACTTGAGTTCAGCTTTGTTAGTCAGGCTTTTTTGTTTTCCTCTTTCTGATTTTAAAGTCTATTTGTTTTAGGTCTTGATTATTTCTAAAATTCTAATAATTTTAGTGCCTTATTTTATTGGTTGAAACCATGTCTGGAGTGGGACCTCCTGATTAGTTCTCAGGTGTGAGCAGACTCAATACACTACGGAGACTCAAGACCCTTTTAAGAGACCTCAAACTGAGCATCCAGAAAGTTGATGTGCCAGAAACCATCTGGAACTCTTTGGTCTTTGCCTTTGAATATGGTGCTAATAACTAAGGTTCAGTCCAGGCCATTCACTTAAGAGTCAAATTCTCATTGTGGGGCCCTTCCATCTCTGAATATTCTGTGATACTTTGCTCAGTAAAGGAATTGATGTTCAGAATATAGGATCAGGGAATATAAGACTCTGTATGATTAATCTCGCATTGGGTAAGTACTGTAATATTTGTCCTGTATAAATTTAATCCATCGAATAGTAAATGTACCAGCAAAAATTCCCAGCTATTGATCTGGTGTAGTCCATATTAAATATAAATTGCAATTTCTTCATCATGTCCTATTGAAGTTTCCCAGCTGTGTGAGAGATAAATACATATTTACCTTTTACATAATGCCATGCAGAGAGAATACAGCATTGATGGACACACTTGTTATTTCTCATGCAGAACACCTGAGTAAAATCAAATTAAAAGTACCCTATAGAACTATCTGCTACCAAGTTTAACCCCATCCAAAAGAGAATTTTCTGGCTTTGGAGAGTGGCTGTCTCTCTCTTCTCTTTGCATGTTCTTGTCCCCAGTGAAACACCTTGCAGTGAAGACACTTGTGTGTCTGTGGCTGAATTTTCCGAATTAGACTTGCTGTAAGCAGGGTGTTGTGGACCCTTCTCAGGTGGTTCCAGGATATGGCCAATTTTTAATTACCAGTGAGGGGATTACCTAGGACATGGATTAACTCTGCTGTGGCTGCAAACCACTGAGGCCATACCTGCCTGAGCTGGCTCAGATCTGCAGCCAGCAGGACTGTGCTGGCTCTGTGCTATGGATGTTTGTGGGTCTGAGCTCCCCTGGGATGTCCAGCTGCTTCAGGAAGGTTAAGCTTTAGCCTTATTTGGTTTTTTGCTTGTGTGTTACCTTGCAAATAAGGATACTACTGCAAAGCACTGTCATGGCAATGAGTTAATAATACTAAAATCCAGCTAAACCTAACTTGTTAATATAAAACCTGCTTTGAAGGAAAATGAAGTCCTGAGCTAATTATTTAAGACCTGATTCTTTTTGTTTCAGAATCCCTGATTTCAGTTTTCTCATGCACCTTATATTCTCATCTCCTGGTTTACAAGCACTTTCCAGTGTTCTTTGCACTGTGTGTGATGTATAAGAAGTGAATCAGCTCCTGTTTGATTTATTTGACATTCCCAACTCCGCCTGAGCAAGTGTTTCTTTGGAATCCAGTTGCTCTGAGTATACTGTGTTCTTGCCAGTGTTTACTGAAAGGATTTGTTGACTGGGAAATGCAACTATTTCTTTCACACTGATTGCAACTCTTGCCAGCCACTGTTTTGAACTGTGTTTTGTTTTCTGGAGAGCTCATTACCCTGGCCAAGCCTTTTGCTTCACGCAAGTGCAGCTTGCAAGGATGCTGTGTTCATCTCAGTTATTTCATAGACTATCCTGATTCAGAAGGGTCCAACAAGGATAATTGTTTAGTTTGGGTTTTTGTTAGCTTGTTATTCAATAATTTTAATTTTCTTCAGAACTGTGGAAGAGTTGACCATGAAAGCTCTGGTCATCCCAGGGCTAAACCTGAATGGTCCTAGAGCAGTGGATGCTACACCAATCCTCATTGTCCATGCAGACATAATCCTTTTTGAGCACCTCTGGGCACTTTCATGGGTGTTCTGATGTAACCATCACAGAATCATAGATCAGCAAGGTCGGAAAAGATGTCCAAGATCATCAAGTCCAACCATCCAGACTAGATCTACCATCTTCTGATCTGTTGTACTCCCCCACTGCTGGACAACACCAGTCTCAGCTGCAGGAGTCCTGGTGAACCAGGGATCAATCTTGTGGTCCAACTGAACAACCATGGTGGTGGCAAAGGGCATGAAGCTGTTAAAACAAATGTTAATTCAGTAAGGGCAATGTAAAGCACTTTTTTCGGCAGGAGCCCCAGATTAGTCTTCAAACCAGGCTCACCCTGTCTTCCATGCATGGTTAACAAAACACAATATGTGCTGCTAGGAAAGCAACTACATTAGGAGCTACAATTGGTTTTATCTTTTCCTAAAGTTTGACTCTATCAAGGAGTGAATAGACAGGTCCCAAAATCTGAGAATTCCAAGGGAAGGCAATTTCAGCAAAGCTTGTTTGTTTGGAGCTGTCTTTTCAAGGAATGTTTTCTTTGGTGACATTTAGTTTTCTAAGTATACTCCAGAATGAAAGATGGGCTTTTCAGGGAAGGAAGACTTTAAAATTAAATTTTACCCTGATGTATTCCATTCTTTGCCTGGGGTAAGGTGCAAGAGCAGACATGGCAAGTGAGAAGCCCCCTCTCATTTTTTAGAAAACATATTATGGTAAAATAACCTCTGTTTTGTTCTTGGGAGGAAGTAGCTGGGACAGCTCTAAAGTACTGCAATAGCCATTCATGCACATGATTTAAATCAGCCCATTCTGCTGACAAGATGAAGCCTACAGGAAATGGGTTTTACTTGCTCCTTAAATAGATAATTTGGGGAGGAGACGGGACGTGAAATGAGGGAATCTGACAGGAGCAGCAGTTGAGATGCTGACAAACTTCATAAAAAATACGTTTAGTAGGCATTCAGAAATAAGGAACACTTTACGTACAGAGCAAAGATGACATTTTCAGATAATATCCCTTGAATGCTGATTTTTGTTTTGTGTTATTTTCTAACAATTTTGTGTGTGAGAACTTCCTTACCTGCTCCCATTTTTACTATTTCTTTGAGCCACAGGGTAGGGAAAAGGTGAGAAGACTAGAATTCAAAGAATGAAGGATGAGTACGGTGCAGAAATTACCCATTTCTCAAGGCCACATAAAACACAGTATCCAAAAGATTAGAGGAGTATCCAAAGCATGGTGAGTGAGGAGGGGTCTGTCTTCCCTCTGCTCACCATGCAGCTGTCCAGAACAAGCCAGAAGATGCTGACAAAAGGGACTTTAAAATCTTGGCCACCCACTGCTTGATTCAGAGCTGCAGAAAGACACCTCTGTTCCCTCTGAATCCATCCTTCAGCTATCCCTTGAAAGCGTTACAGCTCCTTCCTGGCTTTTCATTTTCTTCAGCCAGATGATGTCTTTCTGGTTTCTCCATTTTGATTTACATGGTTCCCTCCCAAGTGCAGAAATAGAGGTTTTGAACATGAGGGAGAAAGAAGGGAAAGGACCTTTCTTCACCCAGGGATGAGTGTCTAGAAGGATATTTATTCCTACACAGGTCAGGATTAAGCACATCTTTATCTCATCAGTGATCTGTATCACTGTATTTAAAAGCACTGTAGGAGGAACTCTCCAAATTTTCTGAGTAATTTCTGCTGCCCTTCATTTGGGCATTTCTTGTGCCCTTCATTAGCACAATCTACCAGTCTAATGTGAAACATTTACTCTACAAATTTTTCTTCCTTGATAGGCCTCTTCCATAACCTTACATGGGCTGGGACACTATTGATATATCTCTCTTTATCATTGATAAATCATTTCATGATTTCCAAAACAGAAGAAAGACAGTTTTCCCACAGGCCATTTTTAAACTTGCTATCCTTGCTATTTTCCTCTGGACTCTCTCCAATCTTTCTACATCTTAGTGGGATGCCCAATCTTAGACACAACACTCCAGCTGAGGTCTCACCACCAAGATATAAAGGAGAATAATACTAATTACCTCCTGTGTCTTCCATATGTCAATTCAGTCAGGAATGAGATGTGCCTTTTCTGCTACAGCAGCACATTGTTTATTTAGTACTCAGCTCTCACCCTGACTTCTTTTCTGCAGCATTGCTGCTTTGCCAGTTATTTCTTATTTTACATTGGCATTCTCCTTCCTAAGCAGAACACTTATTTATTGATTTTGTTTGTATCAGAGCAATTCCTCAATATGCCAAGACCATTTTTTGTTTGTCATCCTGCCCTCTGGGGTCCCTGCAAGACTTCTCAGCTTGGCTTTATCAGCAAATTTTATGTGTCTTTTCTATAATATCATCCAAAGTATTACAGGTAATATTGAATGAGCCACATGCATGAAAGACCCCCAGAGGAGCCCTTGTAATGCTCTCTGAGTTTGATAGCAATCTGCAATTTACAGTTGAAATGCTGTGTTTACCTGAATCCAAGACAATCTCAGCTTCTTGTAATATCATCTCACCCTTGTGCAAAGGGTTCATTAAAGAGAAAGGTTTAATGAGTGGACACAACTCATTAACATCACCAGGGCAAGTTATATGGCCCCGTTCCTTTATACAGAGGGACAGATAAGGGAAGTTGGTGGGTTTTTTTGCATCTTCTGATCTGTCATTGTAAAGAAAGAAGTTCTCATCCAAGGCAAAAGATGATAAATATCTTCTCTTTAATAGAGGAGTGAGGCACCTTCAGCTGCCTCACCTTTATCGGTGGGAAAAGGCCAGGTTTTGTGAAATAGCTAATGCATGGCAGCTTCATGTCCTGCTGTCTGTCCTCAAAGCAGCTAAGACTGACTGACTAAACAAATTTTGAATGTTTGACATTCTCAAAGCAGAGAAAATAGCATCTGGAGTATGGATAGATATGTTCACAATGATGAAAAAAATATTTTAGAAATATTCTCTGTCCCACCTTCCTCTCAACTGCTTGTAGGATGTTACATGAGATTGTAAGAAAGCCTCGGTGAAGTCAGATGAGAACATATCTACCTACCACTGCCTTCTCATCCAATACTTGTGCTGCCTTGCCAAGGAGGAAATTTAGTTCATCTGATGTGATACATTATTTTCAAATCCCTGATGGCTGTTTCCTATCAACTGGTTTTTTTTTACCAAAGTGTCTGTAGATTGTTCAGTGACTCCTTCCAGAGGCAGACTAAGGATAAATGTGAGGCTGACTGGCCTTGTGGTTCTGGGTTCTCCTTAATGTTCTCTCTTTTCTCTGCTTCAGTACTCAGGCCTCTCTTGTGTCTCCCTCAAGTCTTCAGAGGTAATTGCAAATGATTCAAAGATTATTTTGGTGAATGTCTTCAAAATCCTTTGAACTACATGACACCTTATGAATTGCAATAACTCTATCTTATCTACATAGTCTTTAACCTACTAATTTTCTGTTTGAGCTTTGTCCTCTTATCATCTTTTTAAAATTAATTGGCTTAAGTAGCTGTTCATAATTTTTTTACGTAGTCTGCAGCAAAGCATTGAATTCTTCAGTCTTCTGTGGATCATGTACTATTTATTCTCATTCCCTGTAAAGTAATGGGCCAGTAATTTCCTATGGTTTTTCCTACTTTCAATGTATTTTTAAGACCTTTTTGTGTTACTCTTTATGATCCTTTCAACCCGCAACCCATTTAATCCCAAACCCTCAATGAGGTTTTTATCCCTTGTCCTTAATGATACTTTTTTTTCCCCTTTTGTGACATTATTTCTTTTTCTTAGTTTATTTTTGGGCCCTTAAAGTACTCCTGATGCAGTTGCAATGGCTTCTTGCTGTTCTCTCTGTCCTACCCCTGTATCAAGATAGGCTGCTATTGTGCCTTTAATATACTTCCTTACAGTAACTGCCAGCTCTTCTGCCCTCCTTTATCCCTTAAATTACCTTCCCAAGAGACCCTTTAGATGAGTTCCCTGGGCTTGCTGAAATTTGCTATTTTTATTTTTTTTTTTTTTTTTTTTTTTTTTTGGAAGTCCATTATCCTTACTCTTTTTTCTCTGACTTTTTCCTTTTTTTTTCTTAGAATAATGACTTCCAGCCCTTTCACCTTTCACCTCCCCTTTTCAGATACTTTTCCAGATCCTTTCTACTAGACAGAACCAAATCCAAAGCACTTTCTCTTTCTAATTTCCTTTACTGTTCAATGTGTTCCTGATTAATTTCAAGGATGTTACAGATAGTTTGAACACACCATGCTCTCCCAGCAAATATTTGGGGACTTAATACTCCTTATTGACACTACAAGCTCTCCTTCAGGTCTTCACAGTCCACAGAAGATGCATCTCCTTCCATTATTCTCCCTCATACTCACAGGGAGACAGCAGCAAACGTGCATCACTTCTGAATTTCCTGGGAAATGGACACTTTTGGCACAAAATACAAAACTTTTCTTTCCTTCCTGTCCTTCCAGAACATGCTGTCCCCACTGTAAACATATTCATATTTCCTTGCTCATCCCACTGAAGGAGGCCTGAAATGGGACTTTCTTAGGGTAACCCCTCATGTGTAGATGTTTTTGATGTTCTGGGACCAGAGTTAAGATGACAAAAAATCTTCTGCCTCACATAGTGGTCCTTTCATCAGCCCAACAACCCGCATCTACCCATGGTCATGGAAGATGCCTAATGAAAGAATACCAAAATAATTCAGGAATAGGCTGATATTGCCCTGTTTCTGTGACATTTTCCTCCACCTTCAGGCAGATTCCGGCTTGGGGCTTTCCCTTGCTGCTTTGAGTTTAACAGAGCCTGATAGTCCTTTCTTCCACACAGTGCCTAACTGCTTCTTTAACCTATTTATAACTTCCAGAGCATCTTATTGTGATGAATTCCATGATTTAATTATGCACTGTGTGAGCAAGCACTTTGTGTAAATCTTCTGGCTGATCATCTCATCTGGTACTCACTAGTCCTTGTGTAATGACTCCATGCTGAGTCAAATTCTGTTACAGCATCTCCACATCTTATGCTTTTCATGACTCTGTCATGGGTCAGAGCTGTTGACCTTTGATCACCTCTCTTGACTTTTTCTTTAGTAATTCATATTCTTCTGTACCTTTCTTAGATGGATAACCAGAAAGTCACACACTGCATTGTCAATTAAAGTAGCAAAGGTGTTTGTTTTGGGTGTTTTTTCTAGACCCACCATGCTGTTTTTTTGATATTTATTGACACAGAAATTTATTTTCCAGTTTCTCTCCTAGCATCAAAAGTTCATTCCACAATGTTTTGCAATTTTTATGAGAGCATGTAATAACATATCTGCAATAAAGTTTGTTGGCCTATTGCTCAAGATTTTTTATCTCTACTCAGCTGCTGTCCCATTGATTGTGCAGTTTTGTCTCTATTGATTATGTGGTTATTCTGGAGCTTCACATCTACTGACTATATTATTTTAATTTTTTTTTTAAAATCAAAAAAAAAAAAGAATTGATTTGGAACAGAAGTTACTTATAGGCACTGTAGACCTGTGATCAAAATTCTTGAAGTGTTTTTTTGGAACCCCTCAAATAATCCCTGTGAAGCAGAAGAGATTGGTGTTATGCGTGGCCACTCAAGAGCAGCTCAAGGCTGGTACGTTCAGTAATCTACAGCCTCATATAGCTCTGACTTCCATAAGATGCACTTAGTGATGGAAAGGTCCTTTTTCTTTAAAAGTTCATATAGTAAGTGTTAAGGACACTGACAACAAGGAAATTATTATCTTTGCTTTGAGGAACTGTGGCATTTTTTGCAGCTGTGATTGCAAGCAAATGTTTAGCAAGTGGGAGGCACTACAGAGCAAGTCCCTTTATCCATCACATTGCCCTAATAATTAAATTGTCAGCCAGGGAAGTCAGGGTTTAATAGGAAAAAAAATATGCAATCAAACAGTGGCAAAAAAATTGTGACTATTCCTCCTGTTAAGCCTATAATTTTTAAAAAATCATTATGTTTGTGTAAGGCATTGCTCAGAACACAGATTTTTTAGGGTTTTTTTTTTTTTTTTTTTTAATACTTTTTATATGTTGTAAAATAGCACAAAGTTATTTAACCACTCTCCATTGTTCCTGTGACTCTGGAAAAAAAATTATCCTAAGAATTACTGGTAAATTCTTTACTGTGGTTTATTTCCAAAATTAATTCCAGGCGTGTTTCCTAGAATCTCCAGGCACCTTTTCCTCCAGGATGTAAATCCACCTGATGGTCTGCTTCTCCTGAGGTCTCCCTGTGGGATCACTTGCCTGGGTATTAGATTATAGGAGGAAGTCACCCAGCTGCTCTGGTCCCCGTGTGAGACATAGACTGCTGTCCACTGTATTTTTATTTTTTTTTTCCTAAATATTGGGTTTTACAAGGTCTTTTTCCTGCTTTCTGCTTCCACTGCTTATGGTTCAGATATAGTGAAATGGGTGGCTTGGAAAAAGACAGAGTCTCAGCATAAGATTATGAAAATATAACAGAGAAGTGAGGTATTTTCCCCTGGATGGTGGCTCTACCTAACTCAAGGGCATCATCCTTCTAAAAGACAGTTTCCTTCTCCTTCCCTTCTATCACAATAGCTTTCAGGATCTGTCCTGATAAATGTTGCCTGACTGTAAGGATGGACTCTGGGTTAAGAATAGTTTACCTCTGGGGAAGAGACAAACCCCACCCATTGACCTCTGATTGGTAGGGGACACTGGGCACCATCATGCTTGGCCAAAAGCTCTTTAACCCAGAAGTTTCAATGGTGTATCTGATCCAGATGAAACTACTGGCAACAGAAGACTGAATGGTGTTTGTGAATTCATCCATAAAAAAAAAGAGAAATCAAAATTATCATCAATCCTTGAAATTGTCATGAAGAAGATAAAAACATCTGCTTCTACATTTTGACCCATATTTTTCTACACTTGGACTAATAGAGGAATATAGCACACACCACACTGTGAATAGCTGGAAAAGGCGGATTTCTTTATGTTAGTACCTTCTTTAATGACTCCCTGTGGTAAACGACTTTGTGGCTGTCATCGCCTTTGTACTCTTCTGACCAGGCCCAGACAGAGAGGAGTGCAAGGCTTTAGTATCCCATTACCAATTTCCTGAGCAACAGAATGCCAAGTTCCAATTTGTGTTCTAATTTTAACTACAGTATAGATTTTTAAATAAGCTTCAAGCTTCCTATTAACATGATCTGTCTGCTCCTTTGGTGCTCTCTCATCCCATTCTGATCGACCCATGAATGGGCTCCCTGTATTATTCATTGTACACCAAATTAAGCTTTTAGTGTTAAAGGCTTTCAAGTGTAGCTTTCTTTCTGTAGAACTCATTACCTGTGTCAATACACAAAGCAAAAGCACTCGATAGATTTAAAGCATCCAGTAACTTCCCTTTTTTACAGCTGTTATTATGATTCAGGAGCATCTGTTATTCTGCTAATATTCCTGATTGTCCCAATATTAATTTCATTACACAGCAAGTGTGCACTATAGAGTTCCCAAGTGTCTTTGTATCACATGATCTTTAATTAAACTTTAGTTTTTCTAAAACAGGGTAAGTCAATTGAAAGTTCTTATGGTTGGTTATGGCTTTGTACACCTTCAGAAACTAGGAAACTTGTTATCATCTGTGGAAATTCAGGAATAGTGGCATAGAAAACCCACAAATAATAAACCACAAAAAAAGCAAAAATAAAGTGCAGGTTTCAATGGTATGCTTCTGAGTTTTGTTATGGTCTTTAAATTTAGACTTTGTGAGGAAACGTTTGAATAAGTGCATAATAGATTCTTAGCTGTATTTCCCTGCACTGCTCACTGAGGTGCCCCACAGAAGGCATCACCCACAGATGTGAGAACCCCACATCTCTGTGGCAGAAAGAATCAGAATTATGTTGATTATATGGTAATTAACCACTCAGGCAGGACTTCCTAAAAATGACTGGACAGGTTATTTCTCTCAAAGCTGTTGTTCCAAGCCTGTTCAGGGCTGTAGCTCTAGTAATACCTTACATTTTCTTTCCAGCTCCTTTGGTGTCAAAACTACATGTCAATGCTCCCAAGCTGCAGTGTCTTGTCCCTTTACAATGCTACAGCTATGGGACATACATTAGACTGAATCACTGAAACCCAAAACTTTCAAGACCTTGATTATTTTATATAGGTAGGTTAAATGCAGTGATTTGGCTTCAACATACTCCCCTGTGCCCATTGCCCAAAGAACCAATTTCCAGCAAAGCCTCGCAAAGGATTTTAGCGGCTCAGCAGAAGCTGTGGAGTTGAAAACTGCCATGGGGGAAAAAAGGCCAGCAGGACTCAAAAGGGCACTGGGAAGATGCTAACTTCTCTGCTCTGGGCAAGAAAAATTAATGGAACAACACCCTCACATGCAGCCCTTTGAGTGAGATTTCCTTCACAGGCACAGCATGCAAGGGTTATGGACATTTGGGGGTTTGCTTCATTTTCAAAGAAAGCTGAGATACAAAAGGGCAGCTTGCAGAGCAAATGAGCACAACCAGTTATCTCAGAACTTCAGTCTGCTGTGATCCAAAACTAAACCCTCCTGGGTTTTCTGCCAGGCCGTTTCATTCTGTTAGTCCAGGAATAAACTCCTACTGTACAAATAATAGACAGCCAATGTCTTGTTTAATTGACCTTGTTGTAAATGCCAAGGAACCAAGCAGAAATTGAGCTGCTGCATGTCAGAGGGGACAGGGGTATAGGAAGGGCAGAGCTGGTATTTAGACTCAAAGTATGAATGAGCAAGAAAAGCAAATCTTCTTCCTCATCTCAGCTACTAATGTGAATTTCTTTTTTGTGAAAGAAAGAAGGACCATGAAAAAAAGGTGCACTAAGGCTGTCTATATATAGTAGTTAAAGAACACAAATCTTCAAGTTTATGCCTCTGTGTCACAGCTTCTGTGTCTCACCAGTGTTTGTGATCAGACACTTTTCAGTGGATTTGTTTGGGGTTTTTTTTCAGAAGGAACATACAAGTCCTTTTCTTCACAAAGATGTAATTTGTGATAGAGACAGACATGAATGGGTTTGCCTCCTCCCAGAAAATTCAAGTCTTTTCCATTTTTTCCAGGTTAATAGGTCCTGTAAGACATTGAAGTAGTTAAAGAAAAATCAACCTCCTTAATTTTTTTAAACAAATAAAACTTGTAGAAAGAAAATATTAGGAGCGTAATGACTACATTGTTTGGGAGTTGATAGTCAAATTCCAGGAGATTAAATAGATGATCTAAGAAAGGAGGTGGGTGTAATGCATTCTGTAGTACTGGGTAATGTATTCTGAGCCTCTTGGCTCCAGGGGAGAGAATGTTAAAAAAACAAACTCCAAAAAATCCTAACCACAAACAAAACCCCAAACAAAGCCCCAAAATAATCCTGGTTAGGGGAAGAAGTGATTTCAGCACTGTTGCTGTTGATCAGTGCTGTTGATCCTGACTTGTCCCTATATTCACTCCTATACCAAGGTGAAAACATATAATCCATAAGCCAGGGGTAGTGTCAGCGTGGAACATCTTCCAGGCTGCCTTTGTCTGCTTGCTAATAATGAAAGTCTATTTATAGCTCAGTGCAGAGCAGGGAAAGTGTGCTGTGGGTGACAATGTGATATGGATTTCACAGTCCATCAGTTTGTATTTCAAGTCTGCAGTCCTCTCTCAGACTAATTGAGAAGTCAGACACTGTTTTGAGATGTTACAGGCAATGTAAAATAGGGCGCTTGGTGCTTGCTTCGTGAGCATTTGGGGTCAGGTTGGCTGGGGTGACATCAGAGCACTCTCAGATCAGTCATACTTTTCACAGTGGCCTGAGAAAACCCATCTCACAGAAAGAGGCTTTGCATGCTGAGCATCAATGTGCTTGTGGGCTTAGTAATGTCATAGCCCATCACTCCACGTTAATAACCAGAAGTCCCAGATTAGATTGCAGCCTGGCCCTGGGACCAGCCCTGCAGACACAGTGGGAGCACAGTTACACCCATGCAGCAGAAGCCCCCAACCACTCCTTTTCCTTCTGCCCCTCCTGGAGCTGACCATTTGGGCCACCAGTGCCCCATCCCCCCAGCTGTTTCTGGGGTTTCACAGTGAAGATGTGCCAAACACCAAGCAACCACAAGAGCAAAGGGGAGGAGATGCTTTGGCACAGCCCAGATTCACCATTCCCCCTTTGCTGTACTGGCACAGTTGGAGGATGGAATGACGACATAAAAGGGGAAGCACTGGGAGAGATGTGATTGCCCTCAGGGAAGAAAGGGGACAAGCTGGGAGATGGTGAGCAACAGACTGCACCGGTGACACTGTCTTGAAAAACAGCTCTTGCTCCAGAAGAGCAACTTTTGAAGTTGAAAAGAATTGGAAACCGCAATAGAGGCAAAGAGGCTGAGCTGCTTTCCTGGCAGAGTGAGAAACAGAACTTGTGTCTTTTCCCACTCAGTCAAGTCTGTCATTTTGATCCATTGATGAATGGATCATACCACCACTTTATAGGATCAGAAATGCACTTGACCTTTCTGTGAAAGGTCAGAAGAAATGGTCCATAAGTTCTGTGACCACTCTCATATAGGACCACAGTGAACCATTCCCAGAATGTGCCCAACCTGCTGTGACCATTGGTGTGGCCATGTGGGTGTGTCTCATTACATCTGCAGCTTCATTGCTGCCACAGTGCCACAAGGCTGATTGTACTCAAAGCAGTTCAAATGGGTCCACATTAACAGAAGAAGGAAATACTCAACTTGGATAGTCCATGGTCCTGAATAGATCCCAAACCGCTGGGAACAAGCTTCTGTATCTTTGGGGTGTTGGAACTTGGGCATTTCTTCTACCTTCTCATGCTACAAGTCCAGTCTTTTGGGCTAAATTCCATCCAGCTGCCTCTTTCTAGATATGTTTTCTTCCAGTGCTGTAAGACAAATGCCTTGATGAGGCACTCCTGGCTGGTTCCTAGCCTTTTGCCATTGTCATTTCAGCTGGCAGCCACACAGAGGGTGCTAAGAATCACAAGTTTTACAGTACCTTTGCTTATGTCCACGCAAGGAATACCACTCAGCCCTGGCAGCTCTAAGATGTAGTGCCTATGGAGCAAATGCAGTGCTTAATTTTAAGCCTACAGGTTTCAGAGTTTTAGTATTTGCTTTTCAGGCTTTTCCCTCTTGCAAGTCAGTCTGATGTTATTTTAGGCAGACCATATGCTGTCTTAGGGCAGGGAGAAAGACTACATGACCTTCTTTATTTTCTCCCTTTTTCCAACAAGAAAGATGATGATAAGCCTCAGTAGTTTCATAAAAGAAAAATCTGTCCTAAAGCACTGCAAGAGCTTTATTTAAGGATTACTTCCAAACTGGTTTGCTTTTCACTAATTCTTTAAACTCAAGGTATCACAAGCTCAGTTAAACATTTATGACTGGAGCAGTGGCTCCTCTCAACTTCATGGTCAACTCTTGAGGAATTTTAAGGTCTTATAGGATCCTAAACTGAGGATGCAGCTGGATTTAGAGTCCCTGTTGCCACTTTCAACTTTCATCTCATTCCCTCCTCTACGTTTCCAGTTAATTTCAGACCTTCTTCACTGACCTGTCTGTAATTCAGTCTACTTGACATAGTCCCAATATCTGATAATAAAAAACTTCTTGGCTCTGGGAAAAGCAAGAAAATTGTTACTTAGCCTCTTGACATTCTCAGCTTTCTCCTCCTGCTCAAACACACCCACACAGAGTAATTTTTCTGCCTTGGGAGGAACTTCTCCAGAGCCACAAGTTATTAGTTTCATGAATTTGTAAGGCCAGTTAACTGATAAAGCCTCCACACCTGGGATGGTGTTTGATAAAGAAGACCCTGACTTGTATCTGATACGGGGAAAATTCTGGATTATCCTGCATCCTTGCTGTCTATGGTTTGCCATGAAGACATTAAGAAAAGAAAAAGAATAACTAGTTTAGTCAGTGAGGCTAAAAATACACTCTTAGAAAATGTAAGAAAAAAAATCCCAAACTGTTACATGTTCTGATAAGAAGTCTAAATACAGAACATTGTCCCTTGTCAAAAGCAGTTTGCTTCTTCCCTTTGGTGAGCAGCCTTTGGCTTCTGCTTTTGCACTGGGTAAAATGAGACTGGATCACCTGGTGGCAACTCTTCCATGCCCTTTCTGTTGACGAACAAACAGCCTGCTGCACGTGAAAAGTTCAGCAGCACAGTTTTATCAGCTGCAAAATCTGCAGCTAGCAGGAGCAAGGTGAATCACTGTATGGATTATTCCAGAATTGAGAGGATGTTGTGATGACCCTCAAGCCTGTGACACTAAGAGTCAAATTTTGCCTGTGTCAAGTACAAGGTGCATTATTTGCGTTGAGTCTACCCTGTAGTAACAACTACTACTTGATCAAAGTTACTTGGTCTTATTCTAAGACTGATTTGATATTCAGAACCCTCTGCATTTGACTCTCCATAAAAGCCATTGTTTGAGTGCATCGCATGATAACAAACAGTCCTGATTTCTTTATTCAGGCCTTGAAACTCCAGCCCATCACACTTTTCTGCACAGCAACAAGTGTATCATGGCACTTTGTGTCCCTTTTTTTGAGGGCTGCATCCAGAGAGTCTTCAGAGGCCACCAGTACCATCTGCATGCTTTACATGTAGACACCTACTCATAAACAGAATTCTCTTGCACACTTTGATTTTAATTAACAGGCTGTCACTGGGACAATCAGTCTAGAACATTAACAAGTAGCTCGTTAGGGACATCAAACAGATACAGGACTGGGCAGTGTAATGTGCAGAAATCAAATGTAGAGCCAGGCTGGTGCAATGACAGAACACAGTGCAGAACACAAATATGACAAAGGTCTCAGGAGCCTCACCAATAGGACACTATGCTAAAAACCTCTGTTCAATAAGTCCATCATTTCCACTTTTGGAGTTACTCTGAGCTCTATCAGCTCAGACACCAAGAGACACCCCAAAGCTCAAGCTTTAAGATTGAAAACTTTGAATTGAAGCTTTAAATTTCAAGAATTTATGGGTGCCATAGGAGATGGATTCCCAGCCAAAACTATTGGCGTTGGCACACAAAGTGGGGCAAACAGAGGTGGGGGTAGTAATTTTTTGGCTTTTCCAATTTGTTTCTTCCTCTGTATGTCTTGGAGGATGTCAGTGCCTTGTTGCTGCAATGCACAGGCGACTTGGCTGCTCCATATCAAAGGTTTCTCTTGTTATAAGTAAACTCCTACTCCAAGATGTGTCATGGGGATGTAGAAACATGCTTGTGGGGGACAAAAAATAGGCAAGGACTTCTGCTGATGTTTTTGCTAAGTTTTTTTGAAATCTGTGTGTTGCACAGTTGTGTGGAAATAATGTTCTGATGTACTCAGCATGGGGAAGATGTGTTGGCTCAGTCTCATCAAGGATAAAATTACTTCTTTAATGTACTCAGGATCCTTCTTTTTATTGTATTTTGCAATCTGCCAGTGATGAGGGGTGAAGGGGAGAGAGGTGAGGGGAAACCTGGGAGAGCTGGCAGTAATAACAGATCCAAGCTTTGACAGACTGGTGGAATAACTTAATTAACTAATGGCCTGCATGGAGCTGTAATGGGATCCGAAAACAGAAAGCTTTTAAGCAAAACTTAAAGCCAACAGCATCAATAATGGTGAGTGGAGGGCACTTTACTCCCTGTGTTTTTTCTTGTAAGATTGGTGACACAGCCCCTCACCTACTCTATCCCTAAAGACGTTTCTCCATCTAGTGTCCCTGGGCAACAATTACAGCCACTTGGAGCCCAGTGTCCCCTTCCTGCTCCCATGTGGCTCAGAGATTTTCTCACAAACACACAGAAACGTTGAGTAGAGAGAAAGAAGATGGCTTCATGGAGCTGGCCTGGGCTGCAATCACCTCTGGCAATGGTTCCAGTCACTGGCTTCTTCTCTGGTATTTGGGAGTGATTTGCTTTGTCTTGTTATCCTGGAGTACATGTACATTTTGATCTTCACTTTTCCTCATCCCTTTGAAACTCCTGCTCTCTCAAGTCTGGCTATTTGGGGTTGCTTTGCCAAGCTGATCTGAAAATCAGGGTTTCAGGCTACTGGGACAGGCCCTTGCCTCCATGCATTTATTTTAAAGGCAGATTTAGTATATGGGAACTTCCTGCTGCTCCCCAGCACATCCTGCAAACTTCCCTCAGCATTATCCCAGTGCCTAGAGTACACACATGTTTATGCACATTTCCGGGAAGTCCAATGATATGTTTTAGGCAAAATCATGTCTAAACCAGGTAGACCAGCAGAACCTGTGATGTCACCTTCAGTAATTGCCTTCTCTGCTGAGTTTTTAGTGTCAGTAATAATACCATAATCTTTATCTGCACCATTATTATTAATTTTTTGGATGACGATGTCACCTTCCTTCCAAGCACGGTACCCCTGAGGCCCTGCAGCATGCACATATGGTGACACATATCTCTGTTCCAGCAAGGTAGGTGGTCAGGCAGCTCTTCCTCTTCTCCTTGATTTTCTCCTACATCCGTGCCTCTTTTTGAAAGCTGAAAGTTCTATGCTTCTTGTCACATACCCCTCTCAGCACCAGCTTTTTCTGTGAGGTCAAGTGCAGTTCGTTCGGCAGGCCTGTGGGAACTTGCTGGGCATCAGCAACAGCAGTACCAGAAAGTAAGTGTGGACAGATGGCTCTGGGCTGAATCTCCTGCCTGTCAATGGCTGGCAACTCCTCCGATTTCTGTGGTGCTTCAGGGAGGGCAGGGCACTGCCAGATTCTGCATTCAGTTGTGCTGATTGCACCTGCCAGGAACAACATATGGTCCTTGGTGCTTTCAGAGCGTGATAAACAGGAGATGGCTGCAGGTCCCCCACTGCCACTCGAGGCTTGTCTGGTCCTGCTGGCTGGCACCAGCTGAAACACCACCCAGCAAAGAGCCTTGGAGTGCTCCAAAGAGGTCAGCCCAAAAGGCAGTGAAATCATCAGGGAATCAAAAATACTGAGGCTTTGCTCTGTCCTACTTAACCCCACTTCATCAAAGGCTTTTGGGAAGCAGGCTGTGTTTCTAACAGAAATGTGACACTTGAAGATGATGTTCTTTCTGTGCCTGCAGATGAGAAGAGGAAATCCATGGCAGAGCATGATCAAGGCAGTACCATTTTCTTGCAGAATGACATTCACCTCCTACTTTGGGACAAGTATTCTTGCTGAGTCTCTGTCAGCTTTACACATCAAATCAGAAAATAAAACTCTCTGTCCCCTTACGATGCAAGAGGACTATTAGATTGGTTCACAGTGAATGAATTCCAGCAAAATAGCCATGCCTTGGAGCTTTAGGAGCTCCAGATCCTTACCCTGGGATATGTTAGGATACTCTCAGCTGTATTATCAAAAACTCATTTTAAATGTGGGGAAGCTTTGTCCACTGGCTTTAATGGAATTGATATTCAAGGGTCTATCAGAGAGAGCAGTGAGTCCTGGACTCTTGCTTGGATTGTGGATGGACCCCTTGCATGGCTTAGCAGATGTCCTTGGAGGCTAAACTTCTGTCCATTTGGGTGCAGGGCAAAAAAAGTACTTTGCTATTCCATGAAAATGATCTGATTCTGTACTCCTCTCACAAGAAGCATAAATATGCCAAATTCAGGGAATTTTGATTCCAAAGTTGCATTCCATGGCTTATCACAAGACAGCAATGTCCATAACACAGGCACAGGGACAGATACTCTGTGAGAGAGTAGCAGCCTCAGAGGACAGCTCTGCTGGGTTTGGTTCATATTACACACAACCCAACAATAGCAAGAACTGAAAAGCTTCATAATATGGGTAAAACTTCCATCAATCAGAAGTGTGACTGGGGCTCTGGGCACATACCTAAAAGAGCATTTGATTGAATGGCATCGAGGAATTTAACATGAGATGACTCCAGAGTCCCAGTGGGATTGAGTTATGACTATGGTGTAATTAGTACCTGAGTTATCTGGTTTAGAGTTTGCTCACATACCTGTCTCCTGCTGTACTTACCATGTCTGTGTGGACTGTGAATTTCCATCAAAGGAAGTCATGTGGCATCCTGGGATTAATCTCTCTAAAACCCACTGGGAAGAAAGTAAGATACTCTTTACATTTCTGGCTGGGAGGAACAGTGTTGTCAGTCTGATACCTTCAGTTCTCTAGTCCTGAATCTGCTTTATCATGTAAGTGACTGTCTGCAAAATAGAACTCCTGATTTCCTTTCCAATTTTTGCTTTTGTTAGACAGGGCACCTGTGTTTCCATATTGAGATGCAGAACTTAGCACAATATGGTTCAGATCTCAGGTGGATAAAGACATTTCAGCATAAGATATTTCAGCTTAAAGAGACAATGACAGTAATTGTCTGGTTCAGAGCGATGGAGATCCTTTGTGATAATCAATAAAATTTCCACATGCCCTGGGGTTGTCATTAGGCAAACAGCTTTGAAAGCAGCCAGAAACTTAGCAATTCTAGAAAATCTGAAAATCATTGAAAAGATTGGTAAACAGTTAATCACAATTTCCCAGTGAAAGGTGAAATGCTAATTATTTCCCCCTAATTATGCTAAAATCTTCAGAGGATTCAAATATTGGCATGACCTATAGTTTACTGAGACCCAGATGACACCCACGTACCACCTAATTAGCAATGATTTTCCACAGAAGGCACCTCTTTGCAGTATTGCATTTTCCACATGCTTTTCCATATCAACACTGCAAAAATAACCTTCCCCTACTTGCTACAATAGGGGATGAGTCAGACACGTCATTGCACAGCACCAGAAACCTTCCCCGACAAGAATAATCCTTGTAACACTTGCTAATGAGTGAAAGAGGAGGGTGTCTGTTCCCATCTCCCTGTCAATGGGAGTTAAGTGTGCGTAGGGAGGAGAGAACACAATTAAAATCATTCGAATAATTTGCATTAGATACACATTATAATGAATACACACTAACCATCAAGGAATAATTACCTGATTTTATTAGTAATCAGGTCATGATTTGGTCCATGGTCCTGCACCCACAAGCTATAACTTATCTTGGTTTCCAAAAGGCAGCAATGGTTCAGAGATATCCAAGCTCTGCCCACAGCTGCTGGGGAAAGCAGGGCAGGCAATTAACCACCAGTGTCAGACCTTTGTGTGTCCCTCAGCTTAACGCTTATTTTCTTTCTGCCCTAATAGGAGACAAGAAAAGTGGAACATCACAGACTCAGAGGTCATGCTTTGGCTTCATTATTTTATGGAGCAGCATCTTCTTTTCCCATGTGAAGCCTACAGAAAGGAAACAGGGGCTTTACTTTGTGTTCTCACTGGATTTGTCATCTCCACAAGTTATTCAGTTATGTCTAGGATTTAGTCACCAATGAACAAATCATTCTCATAATAGCATAGAAATACAGAGACTCTTATGCATGTTTGGGAAGCAGGGGGTAAACAGGTGAAACTGGAAGTCCCACTGTATGGAAACATACATATCTTTGCTGAAGGCATTTTTTATGTAAAGAAGATTGACACTTCTTGCAGGTTGATGTTCTTAGTTGCAGTTTCCAGTAAAGAAAAATCTCTTGGTGTATCAGACACTGCCTGGGGAACTAGCAGGAGAGAGAAAAACTATGAGTGAAGTAGGCTAATACAGAAAGTATGTGCTTACCTCCCTGAGCTGTCTTCCCAAATCTGGTTAACACAGGCAATAAATAAAGCCACAAGGAGAAGGCACTTCACTTACACAGCTTTTGGCTTTCTAAAGTTACAGTCTGACAGAGAAAGTGCTTCATGTTCTCTCCACCTGCTAATCCTAGTGGCAGTATAGGACATGATACAACAGCCAGTGCAACTGGGATCCTCTGTGCAAACATTTCCCTTTTGCAGAGGACCTTAGTGAGGTGAGGTAAACACAAGCAGGAATGGGGACTTGCACTTAATTCTGAAAAAATATTGTCCCATAGCCTGATATAGAGTAGATTCTTCTGCCTTAAATAAGATCATCACAAGTAAAACTCCGGTGCAGGGGAATGGGAAGTTTGAACAACAAAGTAAATTGTAGTTCAGTGTGGGATCTATCCTTGTTTTCTCATGCAAAGAAACAGTACATGTAGAACTCATTCCAGGATGACAAGAAGTCAAAAAAAAAAAGGCCTCCTGGTGAGTATTTTTAAAGTGCCAAATATAGAATGCAAAATACACATTATCTAAAAGTTTAAAAAATATTGATTATTTTTCTGGGTTTTGCTGTATTTGCTTGAATTTAACCCACCAGTTGCACTTTTACCTTTTCTATTCTGTCCCCCGTTGCATGGAGCAGAGCACTGAGTGTGTGTCTGTGTGGTGCTCAGCTGCCCACTGAGGTTAAATCACCACATCCAAAACCATAAATCTCTGAGCTGTGGAGTCCTGGGCACCCCACAGCGCATCACTCAAACCAGGTCACTAAAGACTGAGATCCTTCAAGAGATATTTCACAGAGTCAAAGAACGGCTGAAATGAAGAAGGACCTCTTGAGATCTCTTCCAACTGTTCTGAAGTAGAGCAGGGTGCCCAGGACTGTGTTTGATTTGGTTCTGAATATCTCTAGAGATGAAGACTGCCCAACATCTTCAGACATCCTGTCCCTCTTTCCCCTCTTTACTTTCACTGCCCTCACAGTGAAAAAGTTTTCTCCTGTGTACTTTCTTTCTGTACTGAAATGTGCATGAGCTTCTCAGTCATAAAGCTGGTGAGTACCTAAATTCTTAGGAGCAATCACAGGGAGAAAAGCATGTAAATCAGTAAAAAGAGATTCCTCTGTTGCTTGGTGGCTGCTTATTTTAGTCCTAATCTTGTAAATATTTTCTCATGTGGTAACTGGAAGTCATTTGCTCTGTCAGGTTTCTGTAGCTGATGTACACTCTTGTAGGAAATAAGAGAATCTGCACTTTTAGGTGACAATCTACTATAAATCCAATATTAATAAATATTAAAAAATCATATTCTCAAGAAAAAAATTATTTAATAGAAATTGAATCTTACCATCAAGGATAAGCAACAGCACATTCGGGCTGGAGCATCCTTTACCCCAAAGCTAAGCAGAAGCAGAAAAATAAACTATATTTTACCTTATATTTGAGTGGTGCTTGATATCGGCAGTTGTAGATTTTACTGAACATGGAGGTACCACTCTGCTGTGAAAAGGGAAACATCATGATTATCCAGGATTATGCATTACAATGTAATATTAGTCCTGGAGAGCCTGTCTTTGTTCCAGAGACAGGAAACCACTTGGATATTTTTCAACCACTAACTATGTTTTCCTCACTGGGCTAATAATTCTTCAACAGAGAGCTCTTAACAGAGCTGAGTTCAGTAGATGTGTTCCTCCATCTGAAAATCTTAGGATAGCACAGTACACTTCAGCAAACCTGCTGCAGTTTAGAGTCACTTGTGAAGGTGATAAAGGATGTATTTTTTACACTTTTTTACATATTTGGCAAATGGATTATCAGATGTGTTATTAGTTTTGCTCTGTAGCTTGCACAGCCCTATTTTATTGAGTAATTTACATGACATATAGGAGTCATATTCCAATAGATATTATTTGGAGCTGTTTTTCATGTTCTTCGATTTCTTCTTTTATCTTCCATCAGCAGAAATGCTTACACCACTTATACACAATATCCACTCACTTATTTCAATTTACCCCTCCCTCTAAACAAAGTACTTAAAGAAAGAAACAATTGTTTTGAATAGTTAGCATCATTAATCCTTTCCTGTTGATACCTGAATTGCCACTTCAGCCCATAAAATTTCTTGGATTGCAGCTTTCATGCAATGCATCACAAAACACTTTACAAATAATAGCTTAATGAAACACGAGAGAGCAACAAATCATCACCAGAGCAAAGGACATGTCATAAAATCTTTTTTGAACAATGCAAGTGCTATCAAACAATTTAAAACCAGATACAGCCTATGCTCCATGTGCTTCTTAGCAGAAGGAAATTCTGTGCACAAGGTGCATACCAAGTAAGAACTTTTGAACCATGCAGATTCAAGCAAACTTTTCTGTAGCAGGGGGAAGATTATGCTCCCATGTAGCATTTATTTTCTAAGAAATATATGATTTATTCATATCTGAATATAAGCAGGACAGGAATTTCAATTTTAGCAATGTTCCTAGCTAAAATCATAATAGGTGGCCTTTAGTTAAATCTAAGCACACCATTTCCAAAGTGGGGGAAGCACTTTTCAGCTTATGGGTGTCCTGGGGGAGTCTTCATGCAAAATAATCTGGGAACTTTACATTCAAGGACATCCTACCTGAATGTGTAGAGACTTTAACCTTCAAATATATCTCTGATCTTCTAAACTTCAAGGAATGGGAGAAATCATGAAGCTCTTGTTCTTCTGGATCTTAAAGAGATAAGAGAGAATGCTGAAAGTGACATAAATCTGCTCTTTCTATCTGTTACCTTGTGTGAAGGCAGATCTGAACCACAGTCATAGATGAGTCAGTTGTCTTGTTGAGTTTCTCTGCTTTGTTCAAAGAGGTGAAACAGGCAAGATTCACTGACAATTACACCTCGGCTAAGCCAAAATTTCACCAGGATCCCTGACTCATTCTATTGGATAAAACATTGGTGTTGTGCATCTTTTTTATGGGAAGAAACTTACAAAGGGTTTCCAAATCTGAAAGATTTCTCTCCAGAAGTAACTGAAAAATGCTTTTGATTTACAAGGCATGCTGAAAATACTTTCCAGTGGCTGCAGATTGGTATAACTGTGGACAATTTTGGCAAATTGTCCCATGAAGAATTGCAGTAATATCTGTGATAAAATGCATGGATAATATTTTCAAGTCCCACGTTAGGCATCAGTAGCCACCACTCAGCAATCTGCCTTCACTAAGATAAAGGTAATGGAGAGGAAGGATGCTCAGAATGATCCCGTTTGTCTTCTCGAGTCCCTGTTAGGTGTGATGGAGCCTGGCTTTCCTGGGAATGGCTGAACACCTGCCTGCCCATGGGGAGTGGTGAATGAATTAATTACTTATTTTGCTTGGCTTGTACATGAGGCTTTTACTTTACCTATTAAACTGGATTTACCTCAACCCACGAGTTTTCTCACTTTTACCCTCCTGATTAGCTCCTCCATCTCACTGTGGAGGAGTGAGGGAGCAGCTGTGAGGGGCTGAGTTGCCAGCTGGGGTTAAACCAGAACATTCTGACATGTAACTGGCTCCTCATCAAAATTATGTAACTTAAATGGGAAAGTGGCAAGACAGGGCATGGGTTCTAAGTCAAGAACATGTGGGAGTTCCGCTGCAACAGGGTTTTTTTGGTGTTCTAAAGCAATTTCTAACAGCACTATTGACCTGGAACTATTGTAGAGGAGCTGATTATGAAACTTGGTGCCACAGATGTCAATTTAATTAAATTTTCTGTGAAACTGATAGACATTTTTATCAACATGCCAGGACTCAATTCTCTTCTAAAATTCCAAGGAATCATAGGACATAGAATATGCCAGAAATATGCCAGTGCAACACGTCAGCAACACAAGATGGAGGAGAGCAAGCACCCTATAATCATGAGTGGGCTCAAGTACATTCAGCAGTGTGATATAATCTGGAGCTGGTGCTGTCCTTCAGAAGGGGTGGAGGATATGGGGGGGAGCTGTGACATAACTCATATAAAAGATTTTCTACTTTTATAGTTTGCTATTATGCTCTCCACTCACACTGGGTACACTCAATAACTTTAGCTACTTGAATTTCATAAATAATACCTCATTCCAAGCATGAAAGTAAGGAAACAGGAGATAAAAAGCATTTTAACAAAGTCAAGGGCAATGAACTCAAAATTTGGATCTATGATAGAGGGAAAATTCTCCCTTTTTCCCCCTCACTTGTAATGGATTTGAAGAACACTGTATATGTGTGTCCTTCCATTGAGTATCACATCTGTTAAAACATTTTATATTCTTTTCAAATTACTTTTTAAAATATATGAGATTCATCATAATTAAAAAAAAAAAGTCTTTAAAAAAAAAGAAAAAGAAACCTTCTTTGTAACTGAAGTGTTTATGATATGATCCAAAGAACAACACACTGGAATCACAAGGGTGTGGTGTAGGCACCTAAATCCTATCTGGCACCTACTTTATCTTCTAAACAGAAATTTGCTGGTGTCGATCCTTTTCTTTTACAGGGCAGAAAAAAAGAAATTAATATTGAATAAAAAAATGTTGTTTTCCTCTCTGGAGTGAAAAGGCCATTGAATCTTCCTTCTGACAGTCAGGCAGCAGCAGTCTTTCCTCTTACTTGCAGCAACTGGATGTTACATCACTTCAGGGGATTAGAGTCATTATGAACTCGTACACAGAACTGAGAAAATAACCTCATCTATCATGTAACAATCACAATAATTATCTGTGCACCCAAAGCACTTCCCTTCCACCCACTTCTGCAGATGTTTCTGCATTTGAAAATACTAGCAAATTCTATCTTTGCAGAACAACACCGGTCAGCTTAGAGCATTGGCTCATCAAGCTTAATATTCTCTTTGTTTTAGGGGCCAAGTGTAGGTTTTAAGACAAAAGAGCCACAAAATCTTCTGTATGACATCAGGGAAATTTCCTCTTGCCCTCTCTACCCATTGACTTACATGTGGAAAGAGGAAAGGAAAATGAGAAACATCTGGGTACTAACAGTTCTTCTCTAAAGCAGGCACCATGCAAGTCACTCTGCTGCCATGGCTAATTCTTCATCGCCACTAGAATGATCTGTCACCTGTGACAAGCAACTGGAAATGGGCCAGAATATTGACATATCTGGGCTGGTTTCCTGGCATGTGACCCCACAATGCCCCATTCTTCTGCTGGAAGACCTTTTAACAATCATGAGTGGTACGTTCCTCACCTTAACCATGGCAAAGGCTGAAAATGGGTCAGAAAACCCTGAAATCCCCTCAAAGCTCTTACATCCAGGGAAACACTCTTTTCCTTGAGAAAGGGGCATTTGAGACAATAATCCTGGCTTTGTAGTGGCACTTGCCTGCAAAGCCTGTGGAGTGCCTTGCCAGCTGTGAAACAAATCCTGGGATGTCAGTGAAATCCTTACCCAGGCAAAGGTCTCATTGACATCAACAGCCACTTAGTCAAAGATGGTGCTTCACTGGGATATGGGAGATGAAAAAATATCTTTTTTCTGCTTAAATGCAGCCACATTTGGAATGACAGTTGAAAGGGAAGTTAAAAAATGATGCAAATATTAAATAGGGGAATAAAATTAGAAAAAAGAAAATAAATGTGATACTTAAAAAGCAAATGCCTATCTTTATGAGAAGCTCCAGACTGTTTACTTGAAAATATCAAATTTGTTCTTCTCTTTAACTAGCTGTTAATTAGTAAATATAAAATTATTTAAGTTTCAGAAGATTTAGACAGTCAGGTTATGCTCTTTGTGTCTGACACATACAACTGCTATGCAAATAATTGGCCACATTCAAATGTTTATTTACATTAAAATCACCTGAGAATTAAAACCTTCTGCACTATGAATTTCTCCAGAATTACCAATATTTTTATTTCCCACTTTTTTCCTCCATCTTCAATGTGGTATGTCCTGAGGCCATCACATGTTTTTAACACTGGTTTAGAACTGCCCTGTTCATATTTGCAGAATAGTGAACCCAAAATTTCATGGACTCACATCAGACAAGGTATCTTCACAAAGAACACCCCATGGATGCTGATAAAAATCAATAAACCATATTGAAATTAACAAATTGTGACGGGCAGGGTTTATAACCCTGTTTGTACACTGCACATGTCAGGGAGACATCTTCCAACATCTACAGCATCCACAGAGGGTTTGGCTGGGCTTATGTGGCACTTTCAGTGAGATCAGTCAGGAGTGAACATAAAGTCTGGTATCACCTGCAGAAGAGTCAGGGGCAGTTTTAAGTAAGCAGAATGCAATTGAATGTGGTTTTATTGCTATAAGTAGGATGGATATAGATATTCACATCTATTTTGGGGAAAAAAAAGACTCATTTGGGGAAAAAAAAGACTCAAATGGGTGTTAAAAGCTAACAGTCCTGGCAATGGACATGAAATGTGTCTCAGTGCTTATTTAAAAAATGTATATGAGAAAGAGAGAGAGAGAGAGAGAGAGAGATTGCTATTACAGGCAGGAACTGTTTTTTTTTTTTTTTTAGCTCTGGCATTAATTTTTCACCCTGTGTTCCTTCTTTTCAATTTCTAGGAAGAAAAAAACCAGATATAACCATGCAAATGTCCCTGTGCTCTGCCTCCAGCTATAAGCTTAAGAATTAAAAGCTTGGCAACGCTGAGTTGTAGACAACACCCCTTCAATACTTTCTGGCTCAGTGACTCTGTGAAGATCCCTTTGAAGGTGCAGCTCTTCAAAAAGACTCTGCAGCAGCACAACCAAAATGTTTGCTACTAAATATAGAAATGCACTTGCTTTGAGCGTGGCTGGTTTGCTTCAGGTTCACCTTTGGAGCTGCATTTTTAGATACAGTATGGATTTTAAGGATAAAAAATGAGAGGTAGGAGCAAGAAAGCAAAGAATTAGACAGTAAGAGTGCTTGTTGAGGGGAAAAAGGCTCTGACTAGCAAAGCTGGGCTACAAGTCAACAATTCGATGTGGCCATAGAAAGGAAAACACACAATAAGACATATTCAGAAGAGGGGATTAATTCATCATAGCTAGATGCAAACCCTATGACTTCAAACACTGGGGAAATACTGTCTGAAAACTGTGTACAGTTCTCCACACCAAATTTGAAGGAATACATGCTCAGAGCAGAAAGAATTGAGTAATACTAAGAATTATTATATGGGAGGGCAGGCAGAGGTCAGTGAAAGCTGGGGTGGGGTCTGATAGAATCAAGTCTCAGGGCAAAAATCACTGATGGAGCAATATTCTTCTTTTAAACTGACCTTACCCCTTTTTCTCACTGGAAAACAACTCTTTTCAGATAGCTGCAAACAGGGGTGATATTTCCCTGTGTTTTTTTCCTTTTGAGGAAGGCTTGTATTCTCAGCTGTGATTGTGTCTGGGTCTGGCAGCAGATATTTTAAGGCAGGTGAAAAAAATGAAGCTGCTTCAAATATTCACATTGCTCACCACTATTTCATATCAGATCCCCTTCTCGGGCAGCAGCAGAGTTTTCAATCTGCTGAGGGGAAGAAAAAAGAATGAGGCAACTGACCTCCAAGAGAAATTAAAAACAGAATTTCTGGGCATTTTTTCCCTGTTTAATAGAGAAACCTCGACAAATCAGAGATAGGCAATCACTAAACACATGAAGTTCAACAAGGGCAAGTGCCAGATTCTGCAGCTGGGATGAGCAGCCATGGATGTACAGACAGATTGGGGAATGAGAGGCTGGAAAGCAGCTGTGAGAAGGGACTTGGGGGTCCTGGTCAGTGGAAAATTGAATGTGAGTCAGCAGCGCCCTGGCAGCCAGGAGGGTCAATCCTGTCCTGGGGCCCATAGGCGCAGCATCACCAGCTGGGCAAGGGAGGGGATTGATTGTTCCACTCTGCTCTGCGCTACAGCGGCCTCACCTTGAGTATTGTGTGAGTTTTTGGACATTAAACTTCAAGTGTCCAAAGCAGGGTAACAAAGATGGTGAAGGGTCTGGAGGTAAAGCCACATAAGGAGTGGCTGAACACACTTGGTCTGTTTTGCCTGGAGGAGACTGAAGAGACCTCATTGCAGTTACAACTTCCTCGTGTAGGGAAGATGAGGGGCAGGCACAGATCTTTTCTCTTTGGTGACAGTGACAGATCCTGAGGAAATGGCCTGAAATTGTGTCAGGGGAGGTTTAGGTTGGATATTAAGAAAATATTCTTCTGCCTGAGGGTGGCTGGGCACTGGAACAGGCTCCCCAGGGCAGTGGTCACAGTGACAGAGCTCAAGGAGAATTTGGATAACACTCTCGGCTACATGGTGTAACCTTTGAGGCTGTCTTGTGCAAGGCCAGGAGTTGGACTTAATGATCCTTGTGAGTACTTTCCAACTTGGCATATTCTGTTTCTGTGATTCGGTGTTGTCCTGGGGCACATGTGGGACTGGCAGTATAAAAACCAGACATAACCCCTTGCCTAATATCACATGGAACTGGGTTCCTGGTTCCTTTGATTGGTATTTGCACTCAAACTTAAGAAACTCAAAAGCCCAATGGATCCTCACAGAGTTACAGCAAAGAGCCTCAAGTTTGGCAGTAGATCCCTGGGTTTTTGCATCTTCTCTGCAGTACCACGAGCCCTTTGCCCAAATCTCCTAATAATGTGTATCCCATTTTTTATGGTAATTGTGCAGAAGGAGGACCTATTCACATGTTCAAACCACTCTTCTCATCACTATGACATTTGACACCTTGCTCTGATTCAGAGCTGACATATCCTGCCTGCACCTTGCCGATGGTTTTGTGTCTCTGTGTGAAATGCACTATAGCCTCCTTTACAACAACCTTATGTCATTCCTATTCACACCCACATATTCTCAAAGAATGGTTAAGACCTCTGAACATGCAGAGAATTTGCTACAAAAGAGTAAATTACAGAGCAATTGGCTGGTCACCTTCTTCCCATAAAAGAATGGGGGCCATCGGGTGAGGATCGTGGGAAACAGTGAAATCAATGAGAAATGATTCTTCATGGAATGGCAGACCTGCAAAACCCCATAGAAGGGATATTAGTGTGCTCATCTGCATGGGTTCAAGGAGAAAATGCTTGGAAGAAAGAATAGAATAGAATAGAATAGAATAGAATAGAATAGAATAGAATAGAATAGAAATTAGAATAGAATAGAATAGAATAGAATAGAATAGAATAGAATAGAATAGAACAGAACAGAGGCAAGATGAGGACAAAAGACTGTTAGAGCACTAAGGGGACAGGGCTTGCTCTTAGCATTCTTTAGCCATCTGTTAATTAAAATTATTGTCTATGCAGATGAATCCCCCTTATCAAGGGACTAGTGGGAGCCAGGACAGTGGTGATCAGGGAATGAGGTGGATACACAGCCTCTCTGTCTGTGGCTGTTGACATGAACAGTATGGCTGTCCATCTGTCCTTCAATTTCCTTGTGTTTCTGTGTGTAGGTTGAAATGTGACACATCAAATACTATTAAGGAGTGTTTTTACTAAACAATGTACTTTAGCTTATTTTGGTATTTGTTATGAACAAAAAGTTCCATCACAATTAGTTGCCTTGGCTACTAATGGTTTTCTTTATTCATATATATCTCCTTATATTTAAACATAGCTCCTAATCTATCTGCTATGTGTTGCTTAATGTGACAAGGCCCTAAACCACAGTGAGCTGCTGGTTGCAGCTTTGGTACACTAATGGCATCTTCAGTTTACTCTTGGGAAGGTGGTGGTATTTCTGGGAGCAATATTTAGCAGAGGGACTTGATGAGATCACATTGAACCTCACACTATTGGCAGTACAGCATGGGAAGAACTATTCTGGATTTACTGTGTGATCAAAGCACTGAGGGGAGCTAAGTCTGTGTGCAGGTGTCTGGTACCTGGAGCTCACAAGGTTATGGATTTCTGCTTTGAATTACAATCAACAGGAAAAAGGAGATGGTCATCAGAGAGGGGCTTGGAACACAAGCCCTATGAAGAATGACTGAGGGAGCTGGGGTTGTTTAGCCTGGAGAAAAGGAGACTCAGGGGTGACCTTATCACTCTCTACAACATGCTGAAAGGTGTCTAGTCAGGTGGGGGCTGGTCTCTTTCACCAGGCAGCAACTAACAGAACCAGAGGACACAGTCTGAAACTGCATCAAGGGAAAATTAGGTTGGATATTATGGAAAAAACTCCATATTCCCGGAATGGTCTGCCAGGGGAGGTGGTGGAGTCACCATCCCTGGATGTGTTTAAAAAAAGACTGGATGTGGCACTCAGTGCCATGGTCTAGTTGAGGTGTTAGAGCAAGGGTTGGACTCAATGACCTTGAAGATCTCTTCCAACCTAGTGACTCTGTGATCCTGTGATCCAGTGTTGGCCCTCCACAGTGCCAGACACCCACAGTGACTCCAAGCAGATCACGATATCTGTAAACAGTGCAGACATTTCCAAGGGGAAATCCAGTTAGCTGACAAGATGTGTGTTTACTGTGATCAAATCCATGTCACACCAAATGTCTGTAACCAGGCCATTGTGCTGGTTCTATCAAATGATCAAGTCTCTGCCTTAGAGCTGTGTATTCAAGGGAATAAATATTAATGTGATTAATGTCCAGGTTAGCTTGCTGTCAGTTAAGGGAAAGAAGGATGACTAGGGATTTATGGCCTGATATTTTCCGTGGAAGAGAGACTAAGGGATGTGTTTGTGTATTCATGTGTCTGAAGTTAGTTTTCTACCTTGGTGAAGTGACACTGAAGCCCCAGAAGGGAGACACAGATGTTGTTCCAACTGAAGTCAGTAGGAGCCAGGGAGTCTTGGTGCCTTAGAAAATGAAACCATTTAGTCTTAGCAAAGGGATGTGAAAACAAATGAGACAGCATCTTTTCTTCAAAAGAATATGACAAAAGTTTCTCAGCTGGTGCCTGGAACCCCCTGCCAGCAGCACCTGTGTCACCAGCTCTGTGCCTTGGCTTTGTGCAGCTCTAGCTTCACATCATTTGAAGAACAGTGTGAAAAAGCTTTCTGTGCAGTTTTTGTCTGCTGGGTGAAATTATTACCACTAGAGTAGGCAGAAGAAATGTACAGGCTTTCCTACCTATGTGCCATTTCTGTATCACTAATACAAATCATCCATCATGCTTAGGAATTAAACAGAACATTTTGGTGAACAGAAGCAGAGACTGCAACAACCAGACCCTGGAGTGGCATTCAAGACTGGACACCTGCTGCTTCAGGTAAGGTCTGGTTTTCTATCTGTCCCTTCCAGGGTAGGTTTGGGGAAATTATGCATCTAGGTATAAGCAAAGCCTTTAGGGTGTAGAGGCTTCATACCTGCTCCTCCTGTTTTCCTGTCTTCAATCCTTAATCAAGAGGGACAACGAGGCCCTTCCTCTGGGCAATTCAGTACAAGGCCAGGTTGGATGGGGCTTTGAACAACCTGGTCAAGTAGATGCTGTTCTTTCCCCCTTTGGAAGTAGGAACTAGATGATATTTGTGTTCCTTTATGGTCCCAAACCATTCTATGATTCTATGATTTAGTGCCTACATTCACATGGGACAAAACCAGGACCAAAGCATATGTCAGTCTTTGTCCTGTAGCATAAATATGTTTCTTCTCTGAACTGCTATGAAATGTAAATGCCTATAA
This sequence comes from Certhia americana, assembly GCA_018697195.1. Classification (NCBI taxonomy): domain Eukaryota; kingdom Metazoa; phylum Chordata; class Aves; order Passeriformes; family Certhiidae; genus Certhia; species Certhia americana. The sequence goes on along the minus strand of CM031858.1, from coordinate 148,749,741 downwards.
TTGGTTTTAAATAAATGTTTTTGTGCAGGTATAAAAGGCCTGCAGCATTGCACTTGTGATGAGCAGCCCTTTCAATAACTAAACAACAATTTATATATGTACCCAAGGAAAGTCGGCTAGTAATAAGTTAGTGACAAGCTTTTAGGGGATTAATATATGAACATTAGGTTAAACATACTTTAATTTTAAAAACACTCAAGCTACATCTTCCTATGGAGCATGTTATTAAAATTGACATGATTGACTATTAACTACAGTTCAGAAGTACACTCATATCATATTTCATGCTTTATTATCCAGCTACAGGTAAGTACATAAAAATTCAATGTACTGTATTGCATCTTATTTAGATCGCTATTCCAGTGAAATATAAAGTGTCACCGATAGATTTGCTCCAGTAGTAATTCCATAGTAAATTACAAACAAACTCAATGAAGCAAATCCTCTTGCAATTTATTGAACATGATACTTTTCATTTATATTCAAGGTACATTTTTGCAAATATGCTGCATCTTTTAAAGAGAAAAAAGAAAAGCCAACCAACCCAACATTTAATCTCTCAGGAGGACTGGATTAAACAGCTACTGACCTAGAACCTCTGCATTTAAAAAAGCTTCAGAAAGTGCCCTTCATCTATTGTGTTTAAAGATAAAGACTACATGAGAGCACACATAAGAACCACCACAACAAAGGGCTGCCTGGTTCATGGCCCCAGGGAAGTTCAGAGGAAGGATATTTCAAACATAACAAGTGCCAAGGGAGTCTTTCCCTCCTCATGTGTAGCAGTCAATACCCTGATTGACTTCATCCAGATCATTGTACTCAGCAGCTTCATGTATCCCCTGTAAATATCTGTAAACCCCACACGGGTATTTTCCCAATTTTAGGTACAACCATGTCCTGTGACAATAAGTTGGTTGTTTCGTTATGAACTTTCTGAAAAAGTACCTTCACTGGTTTGCTTTAAGTCTGCTGCTTGAGCATTTCAGGTGGTGGTTTTGATCCTTGTACAATGAGAAACAGAAAATAGATACTACCAATTAATTTTCTTTTACACATTCATGTTTTTGGTTGGTTGGTTGGGGGTGTTTTTTTGTGGTTTTTTTTTTTATTTTTATTTTTCTTTTTTCTTCAGGTGTCATGTTTCATAGAATCATAGAAACAGGACAATTTGGCTTGGAATGGTTGGAACAGACTTTCAACAACTTCTCCTTCCAACCTTCTCCTTTTAACCCCTCTGCCATGGACAGGGACACTTACCACTATCCCAGGTTGCTCAGAGCCCCATCCAACCTGGCCTGGAACACTTCTACAATTTCTCTGTGAAACCTGTTCCAGTGTCTCACCACACTCTGGATAAAGAATTACTTCCTAATATCCAATCTAAATCTACCATCTTTCGGTTTAAAGCCAATCCCTCTTATCCTGTCTTTCCAGGCCCTTATCAAAAATCACTTTCCATCTCTCTTGTGTCCTCTTTAGGCACTGCTAGGGTACTGTAAGATCTCCCCTAAAATTTTTCTTCTCCAGGCTGGACAATCCCAATTTTTCCTCTGTTAAATGTGTACTCTTATATAATTCAAGTATTCCTCTTGCTGTTCCTGGAGTTCTTGGGAGTTTGAGAGGCAGACTTTGGCACTGATTGTCCATGAAATAGCTGCAGTGCCCTTACAGATAAAAAATAGTTTTTCTCCCTCCAAATGGAAAGATGACTATGGGCACAGTTTTTCACCTATAAAGAGGTGATGTTTTTATCATATTCCTTCTTTAAATATCTAGGTAATATAGTCTAGGTAAGAACATTATAGTTAAGTAGGGATTAAATGAGACCACAAATTTGAAAAAATTGTTGTCTCTAAAAACACATCAGCTGAACAAAAAATTTTACAGATCAAAATACATATGACACTCACACACACACCCCTGCCCTCCTCCAACACCCTACAGAGGAACCTGAGAGATCAACATGAATGGTTCATCTTGATGTAGGTGAAGCAGCAAGATGCTGTTTTGGGGCTACATTGATAAGAATCTTGTAAAACACACTCCACATATCATCACCAGATACCATAAATGGTTTTTGGCAACACTGGTTGTTTGAAATAACAGTTTAACAAAATAAATCCTGAGTTTATAGCTAATGAGAAGTGCTGAACTGATAAGGTGAATCCTGCTGTTCCATCTGTGGCTGTTCAGATCAGCCAGTTGCAGTGTGGTTTCCTGAGATCTGTGGAAATTAAGTGCCAAAATCCCAATAGAATTCCATTGCAAATAGGCATTCCAACTTCCTCAGTTATCTGGAAAATCCCATTCTTGGACCTTTACAGCAGTACTACCTTTGGCTGATTTCAGAAATATTAAGCTGAATGCCTAAATGAGCTGTGAACATTTATTTGAGAAAAGATATAAAAAGTTTTCAGAAAAGTATGCAGACAACTAGTTAGTCTCTGCCCTTAGAGGCATACTTTTAATGTTCATTTATTTATTTAAAAATGTTCATTTGTGTATGTACAGTAATATCATTATAACCCACTCAATTCAATTAGCAGCACCATGAAAAAGGGATGGAGGTTTCTGTTTGATTCAATTGTAAGCAAATGAAGCACTAATAAACCCCCAATTAGTACTGAGGAAAATAGGCTGAAAGATTTTTTTTCCCTAGCATTTCACTGTAAACAAAAATGTGTGGCTGGTATTGAAGAAGAAGGAAAATACAATTTGAAGACACTTTAAAACTTCAGTGATTAATGTCATGCCAAGTGATTCATTAAAATCCCCATAAAAATATGACCGTGGAAAAGAATTCTCTTCTGAAGAAAAATCAAATATAATTAAGAAGGGGGAAAGAGAAGAACAGGAGAAGAATTTCCAGCCAAAATCAAGCTAAACTCATCTGCCACAGAACACATTTCAAGGGCTGCAACCAGACCCTTGCTGAGGGTTGCACTCTGGAGCAGTTCACTGAGGTCCCAGTTTTGTCACAATTCATGTGATATCTGTCAAATTGCTTATTGGTGTTCCAGTGTCTCAAGTATGAAGTGGAGATGATGAAAATTCCCTTCTCCCACCTTTGGAAGGTCTTGCTGATTTTGATTTGTTTTGGTGGCAAATGTGTAAGAGATTCAGGACCAGGAGCTGGTAAGATTAGAAGCACATTTCTTGTGGTTTGGTGGGGCAAAAAGGGGCTTGGCAGCAAGGTATCAGAGGTGCTAGGACCTCTTCCTGTCGACAACAGGTTTGATCCCAAGTAGCACATTCCTACATCTATAACTTGAGTTTTTATTCATATTGAATATATTCACAAACCTGTCTTGTAGCATTACAGCTTGAACTGATGCTGGGATGCTGACCTCATTGCTGGTTGTCCTTCAGGCTCTCGACCCTTCCTGACGTCACCTTCCAGGGAGCACATGGCAGGAACAGGTTTTTTCAGGAGCCTGCATTGAACACTCAGATTTTTGCACTACAGCCCCCAGCAGTTGGTATAAGGTTTGACTTTCATCATGTTGTTCAGCATACATGCTAATTCGTTTCTGACTTCAGCAGGCTCTATTCTATTTTTGAACTAGGAAACATATCTTATTAAGGTGACAGGTGGTCTGGCACAGCAGAGACAGGTCTGTTGCTTGTGGCATAAAAGAAACCCCAAACAATAAAATTTTACCTTGATTTCAACATTTGCTCCTTGTTTTGTGAATCCTCTAGTCTTACTATCCTTGGAAAAATGGTGATATGGTGATCACATTTGATTTCCTACTGGTTTAATTTTTTAGGTTTTTTGTTTGTTTCTGAAGAGAAAAAAAGAATCTATTTTGTGAGTGGTATCATGTACTGCAGATGTCCTGTGAGGATTCAATATGGGAGAAATGCTTATAGAATTCAGATTGCAAATAGGGAGGGGAGAAGGAGAGGGACCAAGTGCTATTTATAGCTTACATTCAATTCATCTGGACTAAGTATTGTGACTAATTGTGTCCAGTGGCAGAGGACCTTGGCACTTGGACTGGAAAGCCTAAACTGGGCTATCCACAGTGCTCTTGAACAGATACATCATGACCTTTGTATGTCTAAACAAAGCAACTTTCTCAGGCTGCCTGATATGGCCCCAGGACTCTCAAGCTACAACTAACACCAGCCAAAGTCTGTTGCTGGCCACTGAGGTCAAGCACATGGCACAAACCATGCTCTGAGACACGTGCCTGCCTCCAAAAAGCTGTTACAACATGATCCTGGCTGCAATGCTGCCTGCATCCTTCCTAGGCACTGGCTAGGAGAGCTTGTCACAGGCTGCAAGCCCACTGGGGTCGTGACAAATGTTGAACTGCCTGGGATGATCGGAGCGCTGAAGCGCTCTGTAATATGAAAAGTCATTTAGCTATCAGACCAGAAGAAGTGGCAGCTTAGATACTGATCTTGAGGCCAAATATGGTTGACACAAATAACTCATGCCCCTTGTAAAGTGAAATTTTCCTTCATTAAACATAGATGCATGCAGTGCAGTGTTCAGCGGTTTGCTCTTTTATATCCAGGCTCTGATTGTTTTATTTTTATCTTTTAAGAGAAATCAGATGTTAGAGAGGAAGTTATTCTTAGGCTGACTGTGCAAGTGATCAAGCCAAGCATATCCATATAAGACAGCTGCTGGCAAATGCCAGTCTCGGGTTGTGCTTTCATTGCAGAAGCAGCAGTGTGAGAGCTGGGCATGCAGACATGGCACCCTTGGGGAAAAACAGAGGAGCTGTCATCATGCTTGTGGTTCTCATCTCAGGTCTTTGGCAGTGTAGGAGTCTCTTTATACCAACAATTCACATGAGAAAATGAATTCCTTGATGTCAGTGCCTCCTCTGCACACCCCTACTGCGGAGGCTGGCTGCACCTGTGCTCACCCCAAGGTGATAAATTGTGCCCGATGATGCTTCCTCCAATTAGTCAGAAGCCTCTGCTCCACAGTGTCAAGTTGGTGAGCACACACCCAACAAAGAAACACTTTCAACAACAGTCTGATAGTGCTCAGGCTCTGTTCCCCACCTGTAATTGCCTATGTCTCATCAAGTAAAAGACTGCGACATGGTGGAGACCCACTGCTCTTCTCTGCTCTAGGCAGGAGTAAATCCCTGAGGAGCTGGTGTGGGCTGCAGCCCAGAGAGGTGGGAAAATGAACTCTGCTAGTTTGTGGGTCTGAGATGCAAGTGAAACACTCATAAAAGATCAGGTTTATGGTGGCAATAGTTCTAGGACCCCTCCGCTGCTCTGGGCTAGATGTTGTTTCCCTGTAATGAAATATAGAAGTTAATTATTCCTTTTGCTTGTTTGGGGTATGCTCCATCTTTTCTCATGTGCCCATACACTCTCTAGCCCAATGAACCTTCTCATTCTGAGATCAGGCTGGATGAGCCCTGAGCAACCTGGTCTAGGGCGAAGTGTTCCTGTCCATGGTAGGGAGCTTGGAACAAGATGATCTTTAAGGTCCCTTGCAACCCCAACCATTCTAGGATTCTGTGATTTGGGGTGTTTAACTATTGTTGTACCAAGAAGAAATCCAACAAGTGTGAGGACCTGTCCCCAGGCACTGGGAATGGGCTTTGTTCAACACCTGGTATCTGATTAACCCACCCTGTCCCACCTCAGGGCTGTGAGACCAAACACCTTTCGAACACCAGAGTGTCAAGGGACACTTATCACTGCGTGCATGGTGCAGCACAAGGGATGTTGTGGCTGGCCTGGGAGTCTCAAAACTGAACCAAACAATTGGTACTGGTTCTCAGAGTCTATAAAAATTAAATATTGTTGATTCTCCTGCTCCTGAAGAATTGCTGTTGACATCATGCCCTGTTTCTGAGCTAATCATAATGAATCAAGTCAGTCTAGGTGAAGGTAATTAAAAATATTAGTGCTTCAACAAGCCCACACAGGGCCATATAAAAGGGTCTTTTATATTTTCTTACTAGAATTTCCATTGCTTTGGCTGGTTTTGTTATTAAACTCATCATAGTAGCAAATCAAGCAGGCAAATATGGTTATAAATTTGCTCAGAGACATGTTTAGCTCATAAAATACGGGCTACTAGCTGAGCTGTATTTCAAAACCATTGGTACTTTTTCATAAATTTGAAGGATTTTAGTTTCATTGAAATATCTTTTTTTTTTTTCAGCTGAAGATTTTCTGAGTCTCACCTCCATGGATTAAAATCTTCTACTAGAAACATGCAAAAAGGGGAGAGAAAAACAATGACTAAATAGGTAAAATAAAACAGAATAAAGGAAAATCTGGAATAACTTGAGTTTCTTTGTAGCTGAACATTTAACAATGCTTGTGAAAAATGCCATTAGTGGTGAGCAGAGTGTCATTCTGTCAGCACTTCATTGCAGATGGTTAAACTGGGTTTGAGTGTGCTCCAGTAACATCTGTTGGCTTTGTGCTGCTAAGAGGTGAAATACTGGGGCTCACATAGTGCCCAGGAGGCAAGGGCTGAGCCAAGCCCAAATTATTGATGAAATTTTCTCTAAAGGTTGAGCAAGGAGGGATCCAATGGCAACAAACATGGAGAGCAGCAACTCTGCAGTGCTAGAAGTTCCCCAAATTTGAGTCCATAGGGTTTTCCACGTTTGCACTGTGTGTGAGGACAGAAGGACAGCTGGATGGCAAATGAGTGAGGAGCCAAATCTTATGGAGGCCAATGTCAGAGGGCAGAAGAGAATGAAGCCACAAAGATGATGACCAGTCCATTCCTACTGCTCTTCTTTATCACTGATTTTGAAAAAGAATATATATTGAAAAAAAAAAAAATTTTATAAAAATGCCAAACCTTTTCAAATTTATTTTTGCCTTTGGGGAAAGGGGCAAAGAAAGAAAAAAAAAAAAACCCCCCCCCCCCCCCAAAAAAAAAAAAAACCCAAACCAACCCCAACTCCAACCCTCCCCCCCCCCCCAAAAAAACAGACCCCAAAACCCAAAGAATTGGGTTGGGTTTTCTCATCTTGGAGGAAAAGAGTCTGAAAATAGAAATTTCTTTTGCTGCAGAAAGTAACAAAAATACTACTCCCCTTCCCAGGGTATATAGGGCAAGAGGTAGATGGCTTAAATCATAGAAAAATTTAAGCTTATGAAATGTTTTGTAACAATAAAGATAATAAAGGACTGGGAAAGATGGGAAGAGTGTGAACAATTATGGAGTGGGAATAGCTTATGTGGACTCAGTCTTGCTTCAAGAAGGAGACATGGATTATACAAGAGTTTGGTTTTATTTTCTGTAGCCAAATCTTCCTAATTTGCAAGGCAATTAGGGTTTTGGCTCAAGGAGTATCTTTAGAAGTGTCAGACTAAGAGATTCTGGGCATTTTTGCTAATAGCTTCACAACTAACTACATTAAGAGGAGTTAATCATTAGGGTGTCTACTCAGCTGACAATTTACTTATTGGCTTTTGCGTTTGGAGGGTGTGATCCCATCAGGCCTGGGTGCTGAGCATTAGCGACTCACTGAAGTCAACAAGAGTCAAGAGTCCTCACTGATGTCCCTGACCATGCCCTAATTTCCATTAAAATCCTTAAACACTTTATTTATGTCTAAAGATAATATCATATGAATCTCTTAAACTACTACCCTGCTGATGACACTTTTGGGAAATTGCCAGTAGAGATGAATTCTTGCCCCTTAACTGGATACAAAATTGGTTTAGATTAAATTAAATTAACCTCAGTTTTTTTCACCCTAACAAATACTATATTTAACCTGCTTTTTATCCAGCCAGGGGCTTACCCCCATTTATATGAATACTGATTATTCATATGACCAGACCTGCTGAACTCACTGGGTGACCTGTATGAGTCTTGCTTCCAAAAACAAACTTTCAGGTTCTTTTGCCTCCACAGCTTTGCTTCAAAATGCAATCCTATTTTTGGGCTCTCAGTCTATAGCTACAAAAGAATGTGCTCTTGATTTTCAAAGGAAGCATTGGTCATCTCACCAGCCTTCTTTCTACAGGGCTTCCTGGGGGTGCTTACTTTGTGTTGGATAAAAGCCAGAGATCATGAGTTCTTTCAGTTCCCAGGCCTTCCTGCACAGATGTGTTCCATCTTATCTTTCAGAAAACCTGGGTGATATCTGCCATCTCTTGATCTGCAGTGCAGGGAACTGGCAGAAATACCTTTATCTAATTGGATGGTACCTAATTGCAACAGAAACTTTTAACCACAGTCAGAGTGGTTTCAGGGTTTAAACTGTGTCTTTCTATTTCACATTGTTTTCTATTTGCAGTCTTCCTGTTTTTTCTGATGAGACTTCTGCTCATTAAACTCACTCCTGCAATTACATTTCTGTGGGGTCTTTCACTGTCAGTTCCGGAAACCACATTCACAGGTGGAAATTGTCCACCCCCTTGACCACCATATCTACAAAGAAAAGTGCCAACATTTTATTTACTTCCTGAACCAGTTCTTCAGTCTTGTTAAATGCAACCTTTTTCCAAGACTTGTAACCTGCACTCTGCATTTGCATGGTTTCATACAGGTAATAAAAGCACTCATCTCCATTTATCTGAGCCCTGCTATAAATCTCCATGTAGTGGGGAGTGCAGCCTTTTGGCAGGAGTAAAAGCAGAGTGTAGTTGCTCACTGGAAAAGAGCATTAACTGCTGCCCACGTGCCTGTTCAGCAGGAACTGCTGTGAATCAGCTTGTTATCCAAAGCCACCTCTCTGCCTCATGTCTAAAAACCTCTGAGATTCCTGTTAAGAGTCAGGCAGAAGTTGGGAATTGATTGGAGACATTGAAAAAGAAGCTGAAAAATGTCAGGTGATATCTTTGGGGAGGGAAGTATTGACTGGGAGGAGGGAGGGAAGGTTATTGATTCAGATTTTTACCTTTTGGTAAGAGTTTTGGTCTAGTTCCTCCCTTCTCCTCCACATATCCCCACAGACCTGAGCTGTTGCCAAACCACTTTTCCATTGCAAAGGTTCCCCAGTCTTTCTGATTTAGATGGCAAAGGCACCTAAAGCTGTCCTTAATGTCATATAAATCCGAATTAATGCATTTGCTTTGCCCTGATGAAAGGCCCTTTGGCAGCCTGAAGGGCTGAGCACTAGTCTGAGGTTTCTCCTAGCAGAGCCCTAGTCTGGTGTTGGGACCCCCAGTGCACAGAAGGCAGGAAGATGGGGAAAAATACTCAGAAAGCTGAAGGATTTCCCCAGTCAGAAATTCTGGTTCAGAAAACTCTAGAAGTACTGCAGACCAGGAGGGTGACGCTGGACCCTCATATTCAGAAGATACTATAAATTTGTGGTCCATAGAGAAGCTTTTTCATGGTCACAGTGTTCTTTGATCTGCTTCAGTATCTTTGATGCTCCCAGAGTATAAACCAAATTATAATTACCCAAAATGCCTTTCCCATTGAACAACACAGGGTCTGCTCTAGGCCACAAAAACTACCTGATGCACCAAAAACTTTTGATGCCACCCTGGGATGCAGAGGTCTGGGAGAAGGTCATTTCCTATGGCTCTACAAACTGTTTTATGGAGTCATTGTAAAGATTTCCTAGCAGGGGAAAAAATCTTCTGGCTCTCTATCCTGATTTAGCAACTCTCCATCATACTCCTTTCTGTGTATGCTCCAGCAAACTGGGCAGGTGGAAAATTCCTGGAAAGTACAAAGTTACAGGAGTGAGGCATTTTTGTGGAAGGGAAAGGAGGGTGCTGTGCCCTGGGTGAGCCTCTGATACACTCTCCTGGGTGCCAGCAGTCAGCAAAATGTAGCAGTGTTGGTCTGGTTTGAAAATGTCTGCTATGCTCTGTGTCCTACATCTCACCCAGTCACTTCTCCTTTGCCTTGCCTAGGGAAAGTGTGTCAGCCACAAAACAAACACACACCATTCATAGGAACCCACTTTGCATTCCTGTAACATCTTCCAGCAATCAAAAATTCACTTCCCCAGCCACAGGAGATTATTCATTTCTGTCATGTTGCAGATGGGGAAAATGATGTGTGCAGAGGTGAAATGGAAGGCTGATCATGTGTCTTCCTCCTGCCAAGGGCTGTGCAGGGAGTTCCATCTGAGCAAAGTGAAAGATCTGTTAGCCTTGCTGTGTGTGTACTCACAGCTCTTGCTCAACCCTGCTCTGGCTCCTCCTGCCTGCACTGTTGAATGTGTTTTTCTCCAGCTTTTTGTTCCCCTCCCAGTTCTTCTTCCAGCCCCATATACCTGTACCAACTGTCACAGTATCTTCCATATGAAATTCAACTCTCCCGAACTTGTCTGCTACATTTCCTTCAAAGTTTCACATTGTTTTCCTGCGTTAAATACATAAAAAATCCCAACCAACCAACCAGCCAACCAACTAACCAAAATAAATCCCAACAAAAATCAAACCCTGTTTATCTTTAACATCTCCCTGTCCCTGTCATTGGAACCATTCCATTTTGTACAAAAGGAAAATCTCCAGTGATCAGCATCACCAGCAAATCCAAAAGTGTGTGCACATCTGCTTGGATATTCGCCACTCAAATGAAGATCATGACTGCCAGTGAGGAAGGAATGGAACTCTAAAATGCCCTGGCCTATGGTGACATTTGTCTCCTTCTATATCATATTAAATGTTCATTTACTTGAACATATAGAGCAGGCACTTCCAGGAGCTTTGAAATTGTTAATACAATTAATTTGTTATCCTTCATTGCTAGAGATGTTCTTATAGCTCTGGCTTATAGAGATCCCTGTGAGGAAGCAATACTTTGAATGTACTTGATGACAGGGATGTGTTGTATTTATTAAATAGCTCCAAAGGGCATGTGTCCAGAAAAAGATGGTATTGTCAGAGAAAAACTGTATCCCAACCCCATAGTTCCCTTATGAAGAAACATGTCCAGCACAGGGCCAAGCAACAAGACTGGGAAGGTCCTCTCTGTGAGGGAAGGTGAGAGTGATCTTCACAGCCAGGATTGTGTTGCCCTCTGGTGAAAGTGTTATTTAAGAGGACAAGCTCTGCACTTCAATGCATCTATGGACCTTGCATCTACCTATGTACTGCAGGACAACAGATGTCTTAAACTCTCTGCCACATCATGTTTTCCAAAGCATCACTGGGAGATCTCTGCACCAGCGCAGCAAGTGAAAACCTCAGTTACAGTCCAGGACCCTTCTGTGCCAGGTTTTGCAGAACTCAGACTGTCCCAGAGGGTTTGTAGGAAGTGGCATTGCAGTCTACAGGAGCTAGATGGTTCAGGGACTGACTTCAGCTCATGGAATCTGGGAGAGCTGACCTCTGAGGATTTGGTAGGGCCCTGGATGGGCTCTGGGTATTACACTGTGGATGTGTGATGGTTCTTTTGCATTAACCAGTGTTACATGGCCAACCCCTCTCTCCTGTTACTTCTCCACAAACCACCATAACATCACCAGCTCCATTCCATTTTGCTTTAAAGAGCTTAAAAGATGACTACCAAGAATTATATGGTTACAGTCTTAAATGTAGTGAGGTTCTCTTTAGCATCCATAGGTGGACTCTCTATGAAAGCAGCAAACACAACATATTTCTTTTAAATTCAAGGACCATCAAAAACCCTAAGTGAACTTCCAAGAGAGAAATCAGTGGCAAGGTACAGAGACCTCCAAACCGCAATTAAGCTCATCCTAAACTCTGAATCCTTTCTCCTTCTGTTGAGGATGGAGGGACACTGGGACAAAAACCTTTTTAAGTGTTTTAAGACAGGTTGGGTTGCTTTGCAGTTCATTCTCTTAAAATATGTAAGGCTGCAAGGGTGCAAAGTAGCTATAGTATGCCTACACTGTGGGGAAACATCTTCATGCAGGCTCAAAAATGGTTTTGCTTCTGATTAAACATCTCATCAAAAGTGAACTGCATTAGCTACTCTTGAGGGACTCTGCATTAGAAAAATTCTAGCCCTAATGCAACATCAGCTATTTCTCCTCAGCCAACCATTTGTTGTACTTACAGAAAAGAGATTGCAGCTCAAGCCTTCTTCAATCTAATTTTACATTAATTGGCACATGGTTCCTTCTGGTCTCCACCCAGAATGCTCCCCATATCATGTTCTAATCACTGTCTGGCTGTTACTCTCTCATCTTCATTAGAGTGACACGCCAGTATTCCTGCAGTCACCTTTTGCTGTCTTTGGTTTCAGGCAGTGACATTTAAGCTTTAATCCCAGAGTTAGTGGTCATTACTTTAGCCTTTAATCATCATGAGAGACTAATGAGAGGAGATAATCCTTGTATAAATCACTGTGTAACAAGAAAAGCAGTTGATTTTTGTGAAGATTTAAAACTCAGAAGACATTCTTTGGTCAAATCCAGAGGTCTGTTTACAGTAATTTGGACTGAGAAAGGAGAAATTCAATTTGGTATCCTGATTCCCCACAGCTAAACAATTAGACATATTAATAATACTCAACTTTTCTATAACAGCACCTCCTATCTGGACATCTCCTGTCTTTGTACAAGGCGTCTGTTCTGGAGCCATTTTCTGAAATGAGTTTTATATTTTCCCATCCCTGATTTAATTGCTCTCATGCTGCTTAACATGGAAAAGCAGAGGCACTTCAGCAGGAGCACTTGGTGACACCAGCACCCTGAACTCGGAGCCTCATGGTCATGAGGTTATTTATCATATTTGTGCATGCTGACCCCAAAGCAGCCTGGCTTCTGGCTGCCCAGGCACTACCTCTCTCCCCGTGCAGCATCCAGGGCCTGAGAGGTATTGGAGTGAGCAGCTTGCCTGGCTTTTGCTGGGAAACTCTCCCCTGTGCTCACACTTTCCTTTGGGGGTTTTGGGAGAACCCCAGGTTGTTCTTGGGATTTCTGGGTGCTGGAGAGTGTGAAGAGTATTTCACGTGCAGGAGCAGTCTAGATTAAGCATGCTTGAGTGTGTATGTGCAAAGATTTAAGAAGTTCCCATTCACTGCTTTTATAAACTGAGGCACACAAGAGCATGGTTCCCTATAACTAGCCTGTGCTCAGTAGGATATCATAAGCATCTCTGTTTTAGGCAGGCAATGGGGTTTAGAGCCATGGGCACCTCACTTCAGAAGCCGTTCCCATGATTTTTGTGGCAGGAAAGGCAAAGGGAACCATGCAAATAACAATGATCAGTTTTAGGGCCTGTTAGTCACAGGCAGTAGCACCTAACAAACACTATAACCAGGACTTTGCCTCCTGTTCCCCCTCTTGCCAATCCCAGGCTCCTTTCCTGCACTGACTTAGCAGAAGTCCTGAAGACAGCTCCTCCCTCTTTGGGAGCTGGTCGTTTCTCTGCCAGCGTTGCTTCAGGCAGCACTCAATCCCCTTGGCAGACCCCAAACCTCACTACTATCAGAATTGCATGAGCTTGATGGGAAAAAGACACTCCAAATTCTGAAGGGTGAGAATCTAATTACTTCAAAAGTGTCTTTATGCCATTATATTCCCATTAAAATAATAATTTATCACTCTTCATTGTACTCTTAATGATGCTTGAAATAATGGGCTTAAATCAATACTATGTCCAGTGTAAATGTGGTGGGAGAGCAGGGAGGATCTTAGCAAGGCTGATTGCATTTCCATTATTTTTGGCTGATTTGGTGTTTTGACAGAGTATCTGCATTCAGCACGAGCTCCTGCCTTGCAGGTATATGCTGCTAAGGGGCTCAGTGAGCCCCAGGAGTTTCATGTCCAGCGATGTATATTGATGCATCTGAAGCTCTTGAGCTAAGGGCTCATGCAGTGAAGAATTCATCTGTATATATATAAATGCTCCTCTTTTTATAGCTTCCCCTGCTACCTTGGTTATTGAATAGATTTAAAAGCAGCAGCAGATCCTTCGAGCAGCTGGAGTGTGGGGTTTCACAGAAAGTTCACTTCCCAGTTCCCTCTATTTCTCTGTGTGCAATGGAAGTGTCTCAAGAAGGTGGTGGAGAGTCGGTGTGCAGAGCAGCAGCTCACAAATACCCAAGAATATTTCTGCACAAATTGTACAATGCTCTGATTGTTTTGAATTTGAAACCTTCCTCTGGAGAATGTCTGGGAAAAACACAGCCCAGAGGAACTTGAACACCACAGCAGGTCTTTGCCTGCTTGGCACCAGAGTGGTTCCAGTCAGGGTCTGTGCAAGAAGGGCCTAAGCACTTTTGGAGAGTATTCTGCAAAGCCATGAGAAATTACTCAGATTTATTTTACTCAGGCACTAATCCCACCTCTACCTGCAACTATACCTTTCAGAAGATTGATTAGGTTTTACTTTACCAGTTTCCCATACAGTCCAGTCACATCAAAGTATTTTCCTTCTTCTTTCCACTCCCTGAGCCCTCATTTTCGATTCTAAGTGTGCATTGCAATACTAATGCTTTCCCTGATAGAGAACTTGGAAAAAGAGGCAGAGAAGTATTTGGTGGAGGAATATCTGCTGGCTGAGACCCCAAAGCTTGGACTATGGAACACCAGAGGCCTCCTGACAGCATCCTATGGGAGAAGAGACAGAGTTTTAGTTTACGATTTTCCAGATGCATGAATAAAAGCAATACTGTCCTAACTATCTGTCTGAGCAGTCATCCTCCTTAGCTCCATCTCTGTCAGCAAGTAGAATAAGCCAAGGGCTATTTCTGGCTTTCTGGTGAGTGGCTGAGCTTCGATTCTGTGGGTGAGCAGGGTGGCCATGTCCAAACTGCTTGTTGGAAGTATCCCTTGCTCCTGCTATCTCCAAAGTCAGCGTAGTTTTGACTAGGAAAGGGCTGTCAAAATTGTGATGGACATCATGGCCACAGCTAAAAAGGGATGGGCAGTGTTCAAGTCTTTGCCAAGACCATGTTCAGCTTAGCCCTGTGAATGTGGGATGGCTTGTTCGTCTTCAGCATCCTTTGTATAAGATCCAGAAAAAGAGGATTTTATTTTTTGCAAGGGAGATAATTGGTGACCTATTAATTAAAGCCTCTGACAGATACAGACCTTCGCACTCAGCCTGGAGAAGGGGCCTTTGCATCATGCTCTGGTATTGTGTCTGTGTGTGTGTGTGTGAAAATCTCCAGATGGAAGGTACCAAGAACCTTTGGATTCAGCTGTGTGGTAGTGGATAATCTCCAAACCTGGGAAACTATCTGGGCAACCATGCTGCAGCTGGACATGGAGAGTTTGAGTGTACAGGAAGGATATCAAGGCTCTATACTGTTTTAAATTTTTTTTTTGTTTTTTAGATATGTGACTCCTAGTTCACCTATTCCTGGTTTCGTTGACCTGTTTTTGCTTAAGGAAAAGTTTAATCGGGGGAAAGATGAACAAGTTAAAGACTTTAACTTATCCCTGATCAACTCAAGTTCTGTCCATTACATGACCTGATGTGCTTTAGAAACCTTTCAGCTAAAATTTGGGTTTAGCCAAAGGCTTCCTAGCCACACCAAGCCAGATAAATGACACACAGGATGCTTCTGGGGCTTTGACTCAGCCAAATGAGAGTAAATTAGTTGCTCTGTTATATTCATGTGTCTCTTCCCCCAATTTCAGTTAATTGAATGCAAGGAACTGTATTTTATTTTTTTATTTAGTCCTTTAACACAGTCTGTTGAACATTGCTAAAATCAGCTGTGTCCCATTTTATAACTAGCTGCAAAGGAGTATTCTGTATGAGCAGACCTACTTCTTTCCCCATCCATGGTTAAAAAGCAAATGAACCTATATATCCACATCTGAAGAGGGAAGTTTTTTTTCCCATGTGAAATCTGATAGCCCAGATTTTGAAGTACAGCTTCACTGAAGCTAGAGGAGAAGTTTTAAGAGGACGATGAAATATTTATTCCAGGTTCAGACTTTAAAGTATGAGTTATGGTTTCTGGAGTGTCCAGGGATACTTTGTGACGGTGAGTATTCAGGGTAAATGGGGTAGGGATATCTACTTCATGATTTCATATCTTACAGCCCGATTACTGCCTTCTTATGGGAAATATCTTTGAGCATTTTGGGAAAATGCATATTGATGAACTTCCCAGTGTATAGCCAAGCTTGTCTGCATTCTCTATTTTTTCATTAGTCACTAACCATTTCTATTAGACAGAGCATTAGTTCCCAGATCATACATTCAGGAGAGGAGGTGATGTCCCTACCTGCTCTGCAAGGATCTAATGGCTTCTTTGCTGCAACAATAGAGAAAGCATTGAAAGTAATGTCCCTTATGGATAGTCTGCAGCACACGGAATGACTTTTTTTTATAGCACTCAGTATATTTAGCAATGGAGAGAAAAATTGTGAGTTCTTCTTTTAGATAGACCATGGTTTAAATAAAGCCCAAAATCATAGCTTTTTTTCGTTTGTTTGTTTGGTTTTTTGGGGTTTTTTTTCTTGTTGTGCCTTGTCACTGGAGACTGTGGAAGGCAAAAATGATCATATGCAGTCCTCCCTGTCCTGTACACAGCTTAACCTCACCTTAAAAAACACCTCTGCCGCATCACCTGCCTTCAGCTGATCCTGTGATCCTACTGTACAGAGCTGCTGTTGTTTCTGACTGGAGTCACACTTCTGATGTCTCTGTGAGTAGCAAAGCAAATACATATGGGAACAGCAATGTATAGAATCCCTTCCCTGTGATGTTAGAGCAGTGGGAGCAGAGAAGGTAAAATATTTAGACTCCAGATGTCTTTATTTGCCAAAATAAAAATTCTTGCTGTAAAATATATATAAAATGTAATTAAAGTTGCCATTTATTTTTCGCACTGTTGCTAACATCGCTGGCAAAATTGAGTCATTCAGTGCTGCCAAATATAGCATTCCAGGTGTAAAACACTCTCAGATGTTCATGACATTTTGCACGTAAATACTGAGTCATTGAGAATGATCTGGTACTATCCATATGCCTGATACAGAAATACTGCCATGAGTGGTAGATCAGTATACACACACATCAGGATAATGTTTGAGAATGAAAAAAACTGTTTCTTCATAGTTTCTAATAGAGTTATAGGACTTTTCATGTACTGATACTTCTCTCAAGACTTTGGCAAAGGAGGATGACCACAACCTTCCATCCCCCTACTTACTGTTTCATCTCTGAATAGGAAATTGGAGATTTCTTTGTAACAGTATTTTCCTTTTCTTGTTTCTTTTCTTTTTTTTTTTTTTTTTTTTTTTTTTTTTTTTTTTTTTTTTTTTTTTTAACATAGCCTGTGTGAGGGTCTTGCAAACCTGAACTGTTGATGACATCTCAATACACAGAAGGTAACAGCCCAGTTCCTGATACCATTCTCTTCCAGCCACCTTTCAATCTGCCTTTTGGCTGCTGCTGCACTCTGCACCAGGCAGCAATACATGCTGTGTTTTCAGACATCATAATTTCCTGGAAAATGGATGTGTTTCTGGAAAGCATTTGGGAATGGTGCACCCTGCAATCATGCTTGCCCTGGAGAGACGCAGTGCTTGCTGCAATATAAGCCACTGAGCTGAGATAAATAATTTCTGCCTGACAGAAATGAATGTCCTCACCAGTGAGAGCAGGAAAAACCATCCTCTCCATCAACTCAGTGTGTGAGTTTGGTGTCAGGCTTGTGCTGGACCATACACTGTGTGCAGCCAGGCTGTTCTGTGCTTCAGTGACACCCTCAAGGGCCTTGGAGCATGCTCAGGCACTTGCACTGACTTCTTGGTACCCCTCTGCCTTCCTTTCTCAATATGAGGGTTAAACCTTCCTTGTTCTCTCCCACTCTCCTATTCCTCTCTCATTTGAACCAGTAACAACATTTCATCTGCAGACTTTGTCTTGCTCAATAAAGCAGTGGATGGACAGATACATTATACCTGCTTTGAATGGAAAAAAAGGCTTAACTTCCTGTTTCCCTCCCTGTCAAGGGAAATACACTGAATGTGCTAATGCAACATGCCTGACCTGCTTGCTGTACTTTGCTTTCTCTCTGCTTTTTTTCGCCACAGGGCATTTCTTCTTGTTGCCATCTTTTGCATTGTATTGTATCCTCTACGTCTCCACATCACCTCTCCTTCCCCCAATTCCTTCTTTTGCTCTACCTGGTTTCATTTTCTGTTTATTCATCTTCTTTCCCCTGCCCGTGCATTTCTCTTATGTCTTACCATGTGTAGGACAACTTCACTAGAGGCATTTATAGGTGCTATCAGGAGTTCATTAAATTGTACTAAGGATGATAGAGTCTGTATGAAAGGTCATTAAACTGGAAACATAATTTTCTTATTTTAGATGAAACACAGGAGCACCCCCATTTCCCTGTTCAGTTCTGTGTTCTCATCTGTCTAACTCAACAAAATTAAATGATTAGAGACTAGGCTTGAAATACATTTATAAAATAAGTAGAATGAGAAGGGAGAGATGAGAAGAATTCAGCTTTCCATACTACAGAAAAATTAAAACCTGGCCACTACTGGCAGAAATTTGCATAACATCTTAGATGCTTGTCAGCTTTTAATTCACTGCCTTCTGGGGCAACTTGTGTAAGAACTCCACTGTCTTTCTTGTTAAAAAAAAATTGTTGCCTGTTTCCCTTTCCTGTTAGCTGGCCTGTCTCTGTGCTCAAAACCACTCAGGTTTTCTTTCCCTCAATGCACACTGAGAACAATGAATCAGAATTATTTTGATATCAGCCTTTGAGACAGTTGAAAGTGCTTAACACATAGCCACAGACCAAATGATTTAATTTTTTCTTCATCATCCATATTATTCATCACCTGAATCACTCCTGCTGCTCTGGACTCCCTCCAAATTGTCAAACTCTTTCCCATACAGCAATGCTGAGCAGCAGACAGTTCTCCTGCTGGTGCCTCCACCCTGTCAGGTTCAGTGAATAATTCCCCAGGGGCTCTAGGTAAATGATGGTGTATAAGAAGTCCCTGAGTGCCATGTACCCTGTTTGCAGCAGTGTGACAGGGTTTGAGTACAGAACACAGGTGCTGTGAAATCTGTTTCTGTGTACAATACTCTGGCTTCTCCACAACAGTTCCCTGCAGGGACTCTCCAGGCTTGCATTAACAGCAAGTGCCTGATTTCATTCAAAAGTGAAATTGTGAACAGAGGTGGAATTCAGCCCAGATGAAGTCATACCTTTTTTGTGCCTAGCTGTCTGCCTGTCAGCAGGGTGTCTTAATTTAGACACTCCAGAGGTATAGCAAGGATTGAATGCCTAAGAAAAGCCATCCAGGTCTGTTGAAGCTGCCCAGGGAATATCGCCTCACCTCTGGACACCAGTCCCAGCAGGCAGGATTTTCATTAGGTTCTGTTTTGTATCTCTGGATACAACTGAGCTGAACCTTGGTGTCTGCTGTAGGGAGAGCTGAATCTCTTACCAGGAGCCACAGACTAAGGAGGTTAACTAAGGAGACACAGAGACCTGTGGAGGAGTTTCTGCTACTGTGCAAGTTAGATTTCTGAGCTTACATTTACTTTAGCTGATGGAGGTGCCTTCAGCACATGCCTTTACTTAAATCTGCCTTCCTTTGAGATGCACTTGATTCCCTTGCCTGGCAACAGCAATCTGCAGTTTACAGATCAAAGGGCATCACCCAAGTACTAAAAATACGCACAACCCCACGGACAATGAGTTATTTCCTCATTTGCTCTGCTCTGTCACTGTCTTGGTTGGTTATCCACAGAGTACCCAGGGCTCAGCTCCCTTGTCCAGACATGGAGGATAGGTGTAGTTTGAGCTGCCTCTGGATGTTTTTCTGTTCAGGAATATGTGCATTCTTTTTTTCTGTGCACAAGGAAATATTCTCCTTCCAAGAAATGCATCTTTTTCAGAGTTATTTATGAAGCTGTATCTTTCCCTTGGCACTACTGACTGGGTAAACAGGTACACGTCAGGGAAACAGCACTGGTACTTTAATCACCATTACAGTAACTCAGAACTGCAGTAATCTGGGAAATTAGGATACAAATGGTAAAAGAAAAAAAAAATCATTAAAATTTAAACTAAATGAAAAAGCTACAGTCTACCCAGAGAAGATTGCTGAAAGTCATGTAGCTACATTTATGCAGCGTGAGATGCTGGAGAAGTTACAACTTTAACAATGATGGTGGAGCATATTTGTGAGAAATGCCAAAGATTTGTGCTTCTCCTTACTAAGTAACATTACCCTGTCTTTGGCTGGGTGGAAGCAATTTGTTTTTTATAAATCAGTGTTGGATGTTTCTTTATCACTTTCTTTGAGGTACCTATATATCATCTGTTGCATTATTTTCTATCCAAGCATTCAAAGTTAGGCTGACTCATCTGGACTTCACCTTTCTTTCCATGACAGCATTGTTTGCTCTTTTTTTCCTCTTCTGCTACTTTTTCTTCACAAGATCTTAAAGACAATCTCTTATCATGCAGTGATTCCTTTTGCTAGTTACTGCTGTACCCTCCAGCACAGCTGATCAGTCCCCCTGGCTTGCAGGCACTCCACTTTACTCAAATATTACTTAACTTATGCTGACCTGCTCTTCTTTCTCTGCACCATTAATTTCAATTAAATTGATAATCTGGTTGTAGATTTTTTTTTTTTCTTTTTTTCTTTTTTCCTTTTCCTCTAGTCTGGTTGAAGCAAAAAGACACTGTACCAAGTAAGAAAGATAAAGCCTTCACATAGATGAAGCAGCTCGGGTACATTGCTAAGGACTTACATAGCAACAGCTGGTCATGAATTACAGGGAGAAATTCTCCCCAGCCTAGGTGGCTCCATTCAGCTGGAAAGTGTTACTCCTCCAAAGCTAAAAATGACACAAAATTCAAAAGGGGTCTAAGATTTTAACAGTGCTTGAAAAGAAGGGAGGAGCTTGGGTAACTAAGGCTAATGTGAGTTAGTAAAAGGCTGACAGATTCCCTGTCTCACAAAGTCAGGGAGACAAAGGTGTGGTGACAGAGTGAGACTTCTACCTCTATAGGATAAAAGGATGTGAATTTATGAATGTGAACTTAATACACTTGTACTTAGCCTGACTGTGGTTGTCATACTTTGTTCTGAAAGCTTTGTACCTTAAAGGAGTAAGTAAATAATGTCTTGTGCTGAAAGCAGATGCTTTTGTCACTGTGGATCTGTGCAGCCATAGGCAGCTAAAATGCAATTTCACAGGGTCCAAGTACTTGATGGGCCTATTTAAGCACACAAAATGAGAACTTACAGGCTCTGAGGAAGATTTTGGGCTGGAGAAGGATACCCAGAAAAGCAATGCCATTGTTTTTTGGGAGCATTTTGGGGAAATGGGGAAGGAGTCAAGCCCTTCACCCACTTACTATGGGACTGAAATCCAGGGACAGTCCAGCTAAGAGCTTAGACTGATAAAACTGCATATGTGTAGGGTAAGTTTTCATGTAATGGACACTCTTTTGGCAAGAAAGACAGAAACAATGACCTTGTATCACTTCCTCTAATCATATGTCATTATAAATCATAGAATCAAAAATGGGTTTGGGTTGGAAGGGACCTCAAGGATCATCATCAGTTCCAAGAACCCACAGTTGACCAATTGTGCTTTACTTCAATGTGGATCACTCTGTTAGACACCAGACTGAATTCCTCATTAAGATATTTGAAGACTTTTTCATTTGTTTCATAAAGACTCAAAGGTAATACTGAGGAAAGTTGCATTTGAGGCTGGCATATCTCTGTATTTTTGATTATCCTTTTATTGACACTGTGGTCTTCTTGAGGCAGAGACTGTCTAGGTGTAAACACAAAAGAACAGCAGTTTTGGCCCTGGAAAAAAAAAAGAGAATTAATTTTTTTTTTTTAAAACAGTAAATATTTTTATAATCAATTAATACACATCAGGTTTCAGAAGGATAATTTGCCTGGTTTTGAACCTGGTTTATTATATGAATTTGCTGTCCTTGTACTATGAGTCCTCAGTGCATCATCATCATCATCCTCATCTTAAATCCTACTGAGATTACAAACTCTTCAGTGCAAGAGAGACTTTTATTGGACCCATATAAACCACCAAACATTCTACTGGAGCCAAGAATTTCCTCTCCTTACTTCATTATGTAAATAGCAACACTAATAATGATGAATTGACTAAGGTCTGTACAACAGAACATAAGCCAGAGTAACAGGTTGAATTGAAAACTGGTAACATGAATTTGATTATCAGCACAAATTCCCTACAAAGACACTGATCAGGATGTGTCACAGTCTCCCAGGAAAAGCGTTAAGCCACCTGTCATTTGTGTTCTTTTTGGTCAGATTAGATAATATTCTGTATGAAACAATCAATCCTGTATTAATCCAATGGGAATGGATAGTGATTTTCATCTGTAATTTCAATTCCAAAGATGGATAGAGTGTATTTCTTTGTATAGAAAGTGCATAAATTTGTGAAGGGAGTTTTATGCATCTCCTGAGACAGCAGAGATTTGCCTGGAATTAGAAAAGCAGAGGGCAGGGGCAGGAGGGAAAAATGATGGAGATGCCAAGAGCTCTTTATATTCAATTACAGCTGGATCAATTGTTGGTCTACTGTTGTCCTGCTAACATAATTGAGTTGGTAAGGGATCAGACCTTGGACATTTTGTCTAAACAATGTGAAAACAACAAGTAACGAGGAATGAATGCAGAGGCTCAACTGAAGAAAGCAGAGGAGATGGATAAAAAGTAGTCTCGACAAGAATGTAAATTGGATGAGAGAAAATAAACAAACTCCAGTTTAGGCTAGACTCAGGCAAAGGAGAAAACAAGTGAGAAACACAATCACATCAAGGTAAAGTTCTAGAAGCATAAAGCAGCCCTGCCTGAGGTGTTGAGACTGTCAGGAAGAGAAAATCTGCAGGATGGATTTCTCAGGTCTTTTGAGATGGGCACAGAGAAGCTATGCCCTGCTTAACTGGAGGTTAATCCATCTATTCCAGTGGAGAAAAAAACCCCAACATTCATGAAGAAGGTGGATGTCTGGTTTTGAGTACCAGAGTACAATTAATAAGCATAAATGTACTTTTCTTCTCCAGAATACGGAGAAGTTTGTTTGTGCCTGTTGATGAGCAGCTATGGTTTGAGATCTGACCAAAGATCAGATGTGGATGCATCTTGTAGATGTCCAGCTAGTCCAACCCTCCACAAAAGATAAGGAAAACAGCTCCAGCAGATAACTCCCATCACAGAAGATGTGTTTGAGATAGTACTAAGAAAGAGCAAGATATCTGGATGACAAACATGGGGCATGTTATAAACCTTCAAGGATCTGTACAGTGATTCAACTGCTTTTTGCACACTCATCAATAATGACTTTGGAGTGGGATGGTTTTTGTGTCACCTCATACAGGCCCAGCACCTCCTGCTGTGTGAGAAATTTGGAGGAGGATGGGTATTTGTGAATACTCGCAATGTGAACATTGATAAGGAACTCAGATGGAAAGGATGAGGGTTCATCTTCAGTCCAATGTACCCTGGAGGCCACCAAAAACCATTTGAACAGGAAAATTGCAGGAAACAGGAGAAAGCTGGAACAAGTGAGCATCTGCTTGTGCTTGTTAGCTGGTTTAGTTAATAAGAACATAGATGCTCTCCTTCCTCTAATTACTTATCTTGAGTGTGACATCTTAATATTAGAATTAAGGATAATTAGCAGCAAGCAATAGTTTTAAAAGACAACACAGTAACATGACAAACAGAAGAAAGCCAAAGTTTTACATCCTTTTACTTTCTCAAAACACAGAATGTGATGTGGTCCACTGAGCCCACTGAAGGAGAAACTGTCATCTCTAAAATAAGACATCACTACACCAGTTAAAGCAGCACTGTAGGAGAATGAAAGCCTGGGTACAACATCTCCTGAGTGTATCACATACACTGTACCATCCATCATAGAGTCCTGCAGGCATTTTGACTGCAAAGGACAGCATTCTTTTGGAATAGGTAGGAAGTTGTCCAGAGCTATGTTCCCAAACTGCAGTATTAGGTCAGAAGAAGTCACAGCACAGGAAGATCAGAGTGACATTGTGTCACAAGGCTCTGGGCTTGACAGGGTCTCAGTCCTTATGTAGAGGGGACAGCAAGGTCGTGCCCACACCAAAGGATGAGTGAAGGCATCCAGGGATTCATAAAGCTGTTGACTCTTCTACATTCTGCAGGTATCCACACAAGAATATATAAACCGATATATTAGCACTGCCATCAAGCATGCAAGGAACTGCTTTATGGAAGGAATTCCATGGCCAAACTGCACAGCAGCCTGTCCAGTGCCCTGGAGCTCTGAGCTGTGAGTCAGACAGTGCAGGGATGTGGATGCAGCCCTGAGCAACCTGCTCTAGCTGACCCTGCCTGGAGCAGGGAGGTTGGATTTGATGCTCTCTAGAGGTCCTTGATTCTGTAATTCTGTGTACGTTCATCAAAAAGTTCTAGGGAAACTTCCAAATCACAAGCTTGGTTTATTATTTATTTATTTGCTTGTGTGGTTTGATCTGTGGCATGAGAAGTCTCATAAAGATTTTTTTTCTATATCTTGACTTTCCTCTCATAAAACCAGAAGAAAAGTACCAAGAACTTCATAGGTTGGGGAAACCAAATTTAATTTTTGGAATTCAAGAAGTGTTTGGACAATACTCCTGGGCACATGATGTGACTCTTTTCACATGGTTCTTTTCAGGGCTGTGAGCTGGACATGATGATCTTTGTGGGTACCTTCCAAATCAGCTTATTCCTTGATTCTATGATTCTGTGAATTCATATGCAGTTAGTGAGCCAAAGTACATGATGTTTAACCTCTCAGTTCAGTGAGAAGTTTTTTGGTCAAAGACTTTGGGAGCTGTTCTGTGTAACACTTTCAAATTTATGAACAGAAATGAAAGAAACTGCTGAAAAGTCAGTGTCTGCTTCATGGCAGCCTGCACCCACACAAAGACTGGAGTACTGCAGTGAGACAGAAACAGAAGGAAGAGTTAGTTAAGAGGATTATGGGGTGAAGTGCTCTTTTATTAGGTTTGTAATAGAAGGAAAGTTATAATTTACAAGGACATGTAGTGACAAGAAAGGAGGGAATGGTTTAAACTGAAAGAAGGTAGATTTGGTTTAGAGATAAGGAAAAAATTCTTTACTGTGAAAGTGGTGAGGCACTGGAACAGGCTGCCCAGAGAAGCTGTGGATGCCCCTTGAAGTGTTGAAGGCCAGGCTGGATGGAGCTTGGGGCAACCTGGGACAGTGGAAGGTGTCCCTGCCCATGGCAGAGGACTGGAACAAGAGGATGTTTGAGGTCCCTTCCAACCCAACCCATGCCATGATTTTTCGATTCTGTGATTTACTGACACACTGAAATGCAGGAAGATCCACAGAATTGTATTGCAGCAAGAAGCAGGTGGTTACACAGGAAGCTGAGATCAATGCTAAAAGTACAAGAAAGCATGGCAGTGTAGCTTAAAATTCTGGCAAGCCCAGCTTCTGATTAATCCATTAGGTTAGAGAGGGTCTTTTGTGGTGATTAAAGACTGCAGACATACACTTGGAGAGTGGGGAGATTTTAAAATCCTCCTGCTCGTTCTTTGACTGGGAGCTAAGCAGCAAGAGAGCAGCCAAGGAGCAGCCACCTGATGTGAATTCAGGGATGCTTTGGTGCCACAGATGAGCTGATAGGAGCTGCCAGGGCTTATCAGATGGTCGGGGCCTACAAGTGGCAACATCTCAAGAAATGTCTTCTTCTAGAGTTTTCTGTGACAGGTCTTGAAATATGTAGAGCAGGAAGACTTTGCAGCCTGGTAATTCTGATTTCTGCTGATACAAGTTAAAGCATTGGCTTTGCACTTTACTATCAAGGCTTAGTCAGTTCAGACTAATGGCTAGTTTGTCTTGCCCAGGCTGAGTGGATTTTAACTTTTTTCTTTTAAACAATAGTAATTGTCTAGCAGTCAGGTAATTATGGTCCATATCTGTTTTAGATCAGCTTCAGTTCACAATGATAAAAAAGAATTGCAGTGCAAATTGAACAGCCTGTATGTTTGAAAAAAAATGTGGTGTGAAAGACTGCAGGTGTGGGATGATAACAGAGATTCCAAACTATAAGCATAAATCTTAAAGATCAGCCAGTGGTCACTGCAGAAATGCAACTCTATGTTGCTCAGGTAAAGGCTAATTTTGATGATAACAAAAAGAGAAAAGCTGCATAATGAGAATAATTAGAAAAATGATGTGTTAAGAGAATGTACAAAAATAAATCCCAGCGGACCCAAAACTGAGGAAGAACAAAGTATCAGCATCAACATCACACCTCCCAAAGGAGAAGGTGAAGAAAGATCCACCACAAATATTCTACTGCCTGAAAAATCTCAGGGTACAGGCAACATGTCACAACCCACCTCCCATTCTTCCTGAGTGAGGATGAAAGGGTCAACCATAGGAGATAGACAGGCACTGAAAGAATGAGCACAAATATTTTAAAAAGGAATTTTGTTTTGGTTTAATGTTGAGTTTTTACGGTCTGGGTCTTCAAAATAGAGAAGAGCAGTAGCTGGTTGCTGTAAACTTGTTTATTGTATGAATGCATCAGACTTGAAGGCAACAGTTCAGAATGCTAAAAGTCTGTGCTAAAGTTTTTGTCTATGTCCTGAGCACATCAACAGCAGCTTCTGCACCTTTCTTCTTCTTGTTCTTCTTCTTGTTCTTCTTGTTCTTCTTGTTCTTCTTGTTCTTCTTGTTCTTGTTGTTGTTGTTGTTGTTGTTGTTGTTGTTGTTGTTCTTCTTCTTCTTCTTCTTCTTCTTCTTCTTCTTCGTGTTCTTCTTCGTGTTCTTCTTCGTGTTCTTCTTCGTGTTCTTCTTCATATCTGTGTCCTCTTCCTTTTTTTCTGTGTGTGTGTGAGAGCGAGCGAGCGAGAGAGGAAGAGCGTGAGCACCCTAATACAGGGGGCTTTTATTCATAAATCATCCAATCAGCTAAAAACATGGTTATAAATTATTCTTTTAACACCTATTCAAACTTATTTCTAAAGTACAAAAATAGTGTCAATTCTTACGTATGATCTACGTATAAAGTGCTATCTATTCACTTAAGTGGTTCTATCTGTTCAATCTAAGAATGCAAGTATTGTTCTGCTATGTTTTCATTATGTCTAGAGCTAAGCTACTGAACTTTAAACTAGGATTTAGGGCATTTCACTTCCTTAAGGCATTTAAAGTGTATTTTTACTTACTTAAACTTATCTTTAACTTACTTAAAACTACAAATTTGCACTTCTACTTCATGTCTGTGTGGCTTAATATATTTTAATTTCTCTAAAGGCTTTCATTCAATCCCTACATTCTTTTCTCACTCTGAGAGTTTCAGAGAAGCTTCTATTTCATGCACTCCAGCAATTTAAATTATGAAATTTTTGAGTGGATTAACAATGGCTTCATAGAACTCTATGTCCCTGTGAGGTATGCTCCCTCCTTGCACATAGCATTACTCTGAGTGTGACAGCTTAGAAGTCCATCATCAAACTATGAAAAGTACCAGTGACAAAAGTACCAGCATTCTGGTTCTTTCTTTCTAGTTCTTTCTTTTCCAATTCCCTGGCCCTCAAACTGGAGATGTGTGAGTTAAGTAGTGGTCTGGAGAGAGTCTGTATATGAGATTAAATCTGATCTGTCTGTTCTGGGCAATGCAGATATTTTGTATGAAGTCTTAGCCAGCAAAAATTTACCCATGCAGTCACTCTGTTGTTATCTCTGGCTACCTTTCTATCTCATTTACTATTTACCATGAAAGTGTGAACTTTAGCAAAGGAGAGAGGCCTCCGCTTTTCCTCTTCACACCTGCTTTCAAGATTCTCAACTTCTGTCTGCAGCAACATTTAGGCAGGAGAAAAAAATTTTAAAGAGGAGAAGAAAAAGTGCCCCTTCCTTCTGCAAGTAGTTCATGAAGTTAAACCCACATAAAAAACTGTCATTGACTTGAAAACAGAATTTGTGTATATATATCATAATTATTAACATAATTATTGTACATAGGTGCAAGAGGTCACCTAGATTTCTTTTGTGCAGACAGTAACAAATTTGTAATTTAACATGCAGTGTGCAACAGATGCAGCTGAAATTATTTCTCATTTTCATGAGAATTCTGATTGGACTTGTCTCTGGTGTCTATGAAGGTGCAAATGAAGACTGAAAACAGAAGAGGTTTGCTCTGAAGAGCCCCTCCTTATATAGGGATGTTGTTCGAAGGCAGTGAAATCTGAAGATGTCTTTGAAAATTATGCATTGTTTTCTCTATTGTATGAATGCAGCCCATAAGCTGATTACCCCCATCTCCATTGTATTTCAGTCTTCAGTGCAATTTGTCTTTTGCTATTCCTCACATATACTTTAGATCAAGATTGTGTACAGTGTTTCTTTTGAAAAGCTGAAATACTTTGCTTTCTAACTTGTCTTGCAAAACCCTTATTTTTCCCCCCATGTAATCTTTCGAGAGCCATACCCACTTTTGCCTCAGGCAATTTCTGAATATTTAGTTTTCAAAGGTAGGTGAAAAACCAGGACAGAGCACTGGATGGAGAGCCTGAAATGTGTCTGAGCTCTTGTTGCTCTCTTGTGTCCACACAAGCACAGGAGTGAGTGTGTTGGTTATCTCATGAGGGAGTGTTTCACTGCTGATGTTTCTGGAACAGCTGAGAGGAGTCAGCAGGAACCATATAACCAAAGGATCATAGAATGGTTTGGATTGGACGGGATCTTAAAGTTCATCTCATTCCAACCCCTCATCCAGGGGCAGGGACACCTTCCACTAGACCAGGTTGCTCCTGGCTTTGAACACTTCCAGGGATGGGGCAGCCACAGCTTGTCTGGGCAGCCTCTGCCAGGTCGTCCCCACTCTCACAGAAAAGAATTTCTTCATAATATCTTCATAATGTCCAGCCCATACAAGCATGTATCTAATCTAAAACTCTCCTCTTTTTAGGACCCAACCCAGCACACACCTAATCTAAACCTCCCCCCCTTGTCTATCACTATTTGCCCATGTAAAATGTAAATCCTTCAGTAACCCTCTGCACTCACACAGAGATGTTGGCTGCTGTTTCCACAATGCTTTACAGACATTTTAAAGCCTGTGTTTTAAAAAAAAGATAGTTTTAATTTACGCATTCTTGTTTATCTACACATTCATGGTAATTAGCACATGCGGGCATTCTCAAAATGTTTTGGTGAAAATGTATTGGCATATCTTAATTATTTTTGTTTGACTCCCAATACAGAGAGTCTGTTCCAAGCTTTGATTTAGGAGAATTTTAAACATTAATACATAATGTTGAATTGCTCACTTCACCCCCCGAGCTGCTCTCATTAGAAAGAACAATTGATTAAAATAACTGCTTAGGCATTTCCATATTTCTTTTTGCTACTGAAAACTCCCCACCTCAGCAATTCCCTGCCAAAGTGTAAGCACATATCTCTCATTTGTTCACTTCAGCGCAAGTTAGTGAACTCTGGACCAAAATCAGAAAAACACATCAGGGATGAAAAAGTACGTAATTTTAAATGAAAATATAAATCAATAACCCATTTTCACAGGGGTTGAAGAACTTGTCTTACGGACTGTTATCTGTAGAAAGGATTCTGACATAGTAAATAAAAGTCCTGTAGCAAAGAACATATTCTCTTAAACAGCTAGTTTCCATAGTGCTGTGCTTAGCTCAAATCATCATGTTAACAGCAAAATGCAGTATTTTATTTGATTTTTTTATTTCTGGAAATGTCATATATCCCAGTTTTGTTGCTTTTTTAAAGTGACACTGGGACTGCTGAATCTTTACAGCCATTAAACATCACTCTCTGGAAGGACCTGTAAAAACATAGCGTGGGAAGTCATTCTGGTCCTTCTGGAGAGCAAAGCCCTGGAAGCCTTCAGGAGGATCAGTTCCCCATTGGAGGCAGGGCTGGCTCAGGATTGTGTTTTCACGTTATCATGAAAACATGTTTTCATGTTTAAAGTTATCATGTGTCATCCTGCTCAATCAGAATAAAATAATAATAAAGAAACCCAACTAACCAACCAAAAACAAAACAAAACAAAAAACCTAAATGAAACAAAAAACCAAACAAAAACCAAAAAACAAAGAAAGACACTTTTGTGACAAGAAAGAAGCAGAGTCCAAAGGGTTAGAAACACACAGTCCACACCAGCCAGGGAGCTGGAAGGCAGCACCAGCTGGGCTGCCCAAATGGCTGCAATTAACCTCCTGTTGAGACTGATGTGGATTACCTCCCCTATGCTGCCTCCACATCCTCCCCCAGACTGAATTTTCTATTTGGGTTGTAAATGTTTGAGAGGCTGTTTTTCAGTGGTATTTAGACTGTGCCCAGCATGATGGGACTCAGGACCTCTCATGAAGTCCTGGTGGTGAACTTGACCACAGGAAGGTTGGGGGTTGCATGCACTGATCCTGCATCAGCCAATATTCAGGTTCTGAAACCATTCTTGCTCTTTGTGCTTGGGTTGTGAACTGCCTGAAGCTGGCCTTTAGGATTTGGTACGGCTGTGAATTTTTCATTCGTGGATGAAAATGCCTGAGAACAAAATTATCATTAGCCCTGATTTTCCCAGATTGATATGCAGACAGAAGGAACATGTACTTAAGCAAGTTACTCTTTAGAGTCACAATTTGAGGAATATTATGGGTCCTGTCCCACATTGTTTGGAGTCATGTGGTTTACTGTGGTTATTGCTAAAAGTCGAGGCTCATCTTCTGCTACTCAGAGATTCTTGCAGGTCCCATAGATATGGCTTCCATATTTATGGCAAAATAATCTTCCTAACCAGTGATGGATGAGGAAGGTGGATACCATAGCAGGAGGGATGATATATCCTCTGATTATTTGCAGAGAAGATGATGGACCTTTCATAATAAATAGTGTATAGGGAAAACATTGAATATTCATTTATCTCCTTGCAAAACACTCCCCTAAAAAACCAATAGAGTCTCTTCAGATTAAGATCATGGACTCTTCAAAACAGAAGAGAGAGGGCACTGGTCTCCCTAGTGGCATCAGTGACAACAGACATTGTCCTTGGCTGTATAACTGAATTCTCTCTATGTACAGTCCCATTGTGATCAGCAATCCATGCCTGGCAGGTTGCACTTTGAATAGCTGGCTCCAGTTTGGAAAAAAAATGTACCCAAGCATCTTTAATTTATTAGTGTATATTCAGCCTGATTAAATTCCAGAATGTTTCTGAAGTTCTCATGTTTCTTTGCTGGATGTCTACTACAGCTACTGAATTTATCTATTTCTGCTGGGGCTGATAAAAGGCCAGCTCCTGAAGCTGTTCAAGACAGAAACAAAAATAAATAGCCTAAACTCTAAGGCTAGACCCACTGAAATTGTGAATAAGTTTGCTTGCCACAATAGCATGGAATATGTTTAGAAAAACATTGGAGACAAGAGTGCTGCAAACATGACATTCATCAGTACATCTGAGGAGAGGCTGGAAATAAGCACTGACATTGCTGAGCATCTGTCAGTGGATACATTGAGGCGTTGGCCAAATGGAAAACATCTGCATCTTCTTCAAATGAGGATCAGTGCAAAAAAAAATTAAAAATTCTAAAGATCATGCTTTTTTTTTAAAAAAAAAACTCATGAGTGTGAGGCAGCACAGACCAAAGCATCTGTGTACTGTCAGGAGATCCATGTAATTCTGATAGCCTTGACATGGGACTATGTTATGGGAAAGCAAAGTCTGAAGGTGGCAGGATATGGGAAGGGAACAGTGCAGAGGAGCTGGGCACATGTGACACTGAAGGGTAGTTAAGCAGCACTAAATAAACACAGCCACAAAATAGAGCAAACTGTGGCTGTTTTTAGAGCTTGGAAGGACTAGCCTAAACTCAGGTGTCCATCTTGCTGCAGCAGTTCTATCAAGTAGCAGCAGGGACTCACGTCATGCCTTCAACTGGTGCTTTGTAAGGACTGCTAGTGGAGAAAGATGAATGATTTAAGAAAATATATTGCAGAGTGAATCACAGAGAACAGTAAATATATAAACAGTAAACTATACAGAGTCTGATAAGTGGCAAACAGCAAGGCCTCGCAGAATGGTTTTGAAACAAGTGAAGAGATAACATGGACAGAGACCTTGAATTAGACACTAGATACTGTGTTCAGCAATGTACCATAAGTTTTATGATTGGATAAATCAGCAAAATATGTGTCCTTTAGATGAACTTAGGTCATTATAATGTGAAAACCACACCTCTAGAGCTTAGTCTATCCACTTCCAATTGAGACTCTGACCCAATGAACACTTACAATGAATTTAAAATGCACTGTGTGTCTCTGTTAACTAATTTGGCCCCTATCTGCATTACTGTCATCTCCCAGATGTCATAGGCTGGGTGATCTCATGGCTTTCATTCCTCACTCACGTTGCCTTGCTCCCTTTTGGCACAGAGTTGGGAGTGCTGTCAATGGAATTAGGGCTGTTAAATCTTGCTGCACTTTCAGCATGATCTTAGAAAAGTTCCTCTATTCCATGTGATGGGTGTTCATAATATATCTGAGTGAGTAAGGTTTGATAAGGCTTGAAGCCTTTCTCTCAACATTCCTCACTGTAGGCTATCAGATTTCCCTGGATTTAGGCCCCCCATCATGCACTGAAATTAGGATATAACATAAATAACTGGGCTTTCAGAACCCAAATATACCCAGAAACCCCATCACTGGTTCTGCAGAAAATCAGACTGTTTCTACTCAGATGTTGAAACACAAATGTGGGGGCATTATTTTAGGAATCAACACCTTAATTGCAGGGCACGCAAGATGTGAGGATTTTGGGGTTGTGTTCCCCTGTAAGAAGAGAGCAAAGATAAGGTAAAGGACAAGCAGGGCTCAGAAGAAAAGCAAGAAGAATCAAAAACGTGCATGATGGGAGAAAGACAGACGGAGGAGGGGGATTCTTTAAGGATGGGTACTTAAAGTAAGAATATTCCTCTCTTTAAAGAAATTAGTAGAATACAATGCATTCACGTGTGCTTTTTTTGGCATTGGAATCTGTTCAATCCCTAGGTGCAGCAATGCTGACCCTAATCTCCCACTTATCTCTCTTTAAGATTTCTAAACCCTTCAGTCCTCCTGAGCAAACAAAGCACCTGGTCCCTTCATTCCCTGCTGTAGCAGGTTGAGTAAACCCATCTCATCAGAAGGAGGAGGAGAAGACACTTTGGGGAATGATAAAACAACGAGCAAAGCAAGAGCTGCCAGGGCGGCTGGTAAGTGGGGAAGTGATGAGCTTCTTATTGATTGCACAGGAGTCTTGCTTGGAGAGATGGCTGGAAATTTTTACCTTTGAAAACATTACACTGAGAAAGCTGAGGAGACAGTGGGAACCAGTGCTGATAAGAGAGATCAATGCAGAGCATGGGTGGAATGAGGTTATTAATAAGTAATAGGATTCAACTTGAGAGTTAATGAAATAAAAAAAGACATTTTCTAGTTGGGGCATCTCACAGGCGCTTGATTGCTATAACAATGACAATGGAGAGATTAGAACAATAAACTGTACAGCAAAAATTGGCTGAAAATCTCTCCTCATGGAAGAATCTAGTTAAAAGAACGGCTAAAACAGAACAGTTTTTGAGAAGAGATGTATTTCAGGATATTTAACAGGGGATATGAAGAGGAACCTGTGATCTTTGGAACATGTAAAAATTGAAAATTATGCTGACAGAAAAATTGCCAGATAAATTTGCAATCTCAATCCTTGTGATTATTATGAATGGTGTGACAATTTCACACAGCTGGAAACTGGATGTTTAGGCTCTGCAGATTTCTTCATCCACACAGACTGTCTCCCATTATACAGTACGATCTTCCAGCCTTTAACATCTTTCCCTGAAGGACCACTTGGTATAATCTTTAGAGGAAGAGGCCTGTAGCTGTGAAAGGAAGGTACTTCACCTCAACTTCATTGAATCCCAACAAAGCTGAAGGAGGGTAGACTTAGCCTGGATGTCAGGAAGATTAGATAATAGGATAAATTCTTTACTAAGACAGTGGTGAGATGCAGAAACAGGTTGGTCACAGGTTGTGGACTCCCCTTATTCCTGGAAGTGCTCAAGACTAGGCTGGATGGGGGTCTCAGCAACCTGGTCTAGTGGAAGGTGTCCCTGCTCATGGCAGGGATTTGGAAAAAGATGATGTTTAAGGCCCTTTCCAAGCCGTTCTATGAATTTATGAATGTCTAGTCTTCCTATTCAGTCTTCTAAGATGAGTGCAAAACTGAAGAGATTTCTATTAAACTCTGTGCATCTTAAAGATTTATCTATGACAGTTCTGTGTCCTTTCTCACTACATTTCTTACGGTCTTTCTATAAGTAAAGCATGTTTTTAGCTTTTCATTATGTACTTGTCTTGAGATCTCCAGTATCTTCTGATAGATTAGAAAATTGCTACTTAAGTAGACCAGCTTATCCCAACACATACATAACTCTAAAGCCAAGCTGCTGATAAAAACCACCTTCAGCTTTTTACTATTGGGGAAAGGATTCAGGAGAAGTTTAAGCTTGATTTGCCTAATTTCTTTAAGGAAATCTCCAAGATCAATGAATTGAACAAAGAAATTGATGGGACACAGATGAGAATATGGATCTTATTTCTGTAATATGAAAATTCAGACAAGGCGGAAAATCCCACAAGAAGGTGATAAAACACAGGGACTTTGTAAATTTGGGGTACTACTGGATGGTTTTCCAAATGAGGAAAGAATTTCAGGTGTTTATTGGAGTAATGGGGAAAGAGCTGGCATTTCTATTCTAGTTTCAGTCATGCTGCTTTCCCAGCAACTGGGAAAACACTCAAAAAACTGTGAGAGGACTGAGTTACAATGCTGAGAGGAAATCTGTGTGTGGCAGAGGGTGTAGGGCATGTTCTCTGCCTGAACTACACAAACCTTCCACAGCTTGTGAACATAAAGAAGTTCTTCAGGACTGTGCTGTGAGATGAAACCTGCACATCTGGGATGTGGGGTGCTGGTGGCTTTGCAGGTGTGTAGTACTATGTGAATTCTTGGGTAATCTAAAGTAGATTGGTTGTGGTGCTGCTACCACAACATAGCCAATGATAATGGTGTTCTGGGAATGTTTTCTCACAAACTGACAGAAGTAAGACCATTAGAAAAGAACAGCTTCCCCCATGATCCACACGCTTTCCAGTCAGCATCTTATTTTTATGAGATGATGGTTTGATGTTAGCCTTAAGACCATAGAGATATTTATTTAGTCTGCTTGCAATATGGGAACCATATCAAGAGATGTTAAGTCTCCTTATGCTTCTGAGTCTGAGCATTTGGAGATTAAGAGCTGATATCTGCTGATTCCTTTTTTTTTTTTTTTTTTTTTTTTTTTTTTCCAATCTGTTATGATGGAATGGATCAAATGTCCTGCAAGGGACCAAGAGGGCTTGATTTTTAATAATTTAAAACAAGAAAGAGGTGTGACTTAAGCTCAACATTGGTCTGGTATAGCTAAGAGGAACTAAAATGCCTGTTTAGTATACAGTTTATACACACCTCCAATACACGAAGTGTCCATTGCTCTAAAATGGCTGAAGATCACCTTGAAAGATGTTCACAACCTTCCCTGATTCCCTTGAATACCTTCACCCTGGATTCAACAATTCCTGGGAAGGAGATGCTTAAAAACAACCCTGACCAGGGACTTAACTGAGAGTAATAAGATACACATTGTACCAACTATTTAATCAAGGCAGCAGCACTCATATGGTCTAGCTGCCAAATGAGATGTCTAGACAGGGTAGTGGGTTGGGCAGGATGGGAAATGAGTAATAGTTCAGACCTGAAGTTTAAGGATGGAAATGATCAAGGTAATTAATGACAGTAACCATGGAAAAATGCTTCCCTGTCACTAAGGTATCCAGTTTCTCAGGTGAGGAGCTCAGCCAAGGGATACAGTGCAGAGCCATGAAGGAGACAGAGAGCACGAGGAGGAATCTGTTACTTGCACAGAAGATAATGTCAGGAAACAAATATTGTTTCAGTGAGGCCTCCTTTTCACAGGAATGATGTCCCTTCCTGGCTTACTCCAGGCTTCTCCATGCCTCTATTCTTTTCTACCAGAAATGGCATTATCAGGAAGGACAGCCAGCACAAGACTCTGTTGAGAGGGGGCCCTTTCCCCTGAAGATATTCCTAGGGTTGGGGAATGAAAAGTCACTCCTCCTCCACAGCTAGTGGCCTGGCATGCCCGTTCACAAGGGGCTTTGGCAGCTGATCTAGAGGAAGGTGTCCCTGCTCATGGCAGAGGGTAGTAAGGTATGGTTCCAACCCAAACTATTCTGTGATTCTATGGTTGTGATTCTACGTATTTGTGCTTTTATTTCCTTTTCTGAGTTACTGATTGAATGTGCTAATAGCATCTAAAGTTACCAAGAGGAGCTGATATTTACTTATTATTCAAGCCTATGAGAAAGGAAAGAAAATGTATCCGAAGATGATTAGAGAGCTCCCCTTCTGCCCCCTGACCTGCTAAGAATCTGCTGTTAATAGCTTTAACTTCCCATTATGCTCTGATAGGATTTGCCTTTCAAAGCACTCTGACTAGATAAGACAGTAGGCTGCTGAATTAGAATAAGCAATACAGGCACACAAAAGATGTGTGGGTGTGCCAAGACACAAGACCTTGATGGCTAAGGTAGCCCACTGTACCTCTCACCAGAGAAAACAAATCCCCAAAACAAAGCATTCTAAGTCTTATAAGGAGAAATTCCCTCCTTCTCTAAATTGCAGGGACCATGAGCAGAAGTTGTGGTGAGACAAAGAAAGGAGCTCCACAGACCTGAGCCTCAAGGTCCATGTGCCAAGAACAAGATGAGGTACTAAACACTGCTAAGAGTAAACATGAGAGTCTTTGGGAGACAGGGCTGGTTGGGTGACTTTTGAAGCTGAAAATAAAACTGTTGGTATAGACAGAGATATTTTTAACAGACCAAAGATACTCATACTACAGAAACTAATGAGTTCTACTGATGAGGAAAACCCTGTGTTCAGAAAATCAGGAGGAAGCAAGACTCTACTAACACTTGAATTTGAGGCTTTGCAAGGAATTCTGAACAGGGAGAGGCTTCATATTCACTTTTGTTCACTTTTAAGAATGCTTGAATGGATTTTTTGCAGATATGTAGTGAGTGAGCTTCACTGGATCCTCAGCTGAAGAACATAAGGAATGCCCAAGTGGAATATGTGTGGGAGGTATCCTTTTTCCTTAGCCACACATAAAATGGGGTGAAGACTTACATACATCTTGTAGAATTGTCCTGGTGGATTTGAAACAATCCCCATCTTGATTCTGCCTCTGTTGAAATCAAGGGGAGCACCATCATTGATAATGAAAGGGAGCAGAATCAAGACCTTCTGGGATCTGGAAGGATTTCCTAGGGTGTAGCTCTGTCTTACAGTACAGGCATCTGACTTTGGATAATACTGATGGTTTCCTTGATGGTTTACTTCTAAAACCCAACAAAGTGAACAGAAAGATTTCCACTGAGAAATTAATTTCTGAGGACAAGGGCTGAACAAACCCAAATTTTTAGGAGAGTCTTCAAACATATGGATAATATAATTACCTGGTCTGTTGCTATGGATCATACTGGAAAACCTCTAACTTTAAATTATACTCTCCAGGAGAGCTGAAATTGTCTCCATGATCAGCTCACATAGCAGAAAAGGTCCTTGTGCCTTCGAGGGACAGCAGCTTACCTGGAGAAGCACACAGCTGCCTTAATCCTGGCATTGTGCTGAAAAGCTGCTATTTTTCCAGGATTTGTTTGTCTTGTGCAGTTTGTGCTGTGAGTATTTAACTTCAATGAGAAAAGCTGTTTTCCTTTACATCTCAACCACTGAGTACAAAGCAATGGTAATAAGGAGAAAAATAAATAAAATAGTGGGAAATGAGTACAGTCACCAGAATTCCTGTAGAGCTGGCAAGCTGAATTCAGAAATTCTGCAATGAAATTAATAGATCTTCCTTCCACATGAACACTTGGACTAATGGGGACATCTGCAAGTAAGAGTGTCCTACACATTGTCAAGGTCACTGGAATGTCACCAACATATAAAAATTCAGATGCCCCCAGACTTGGTGGATTAGCTGCTCCTTATTCCAATAATATGATTCCTTGTAAATCAGGAAACTGAGGGGGAAGCTAGTGCTGTAGTTTCAAGGAGCTTTTGTCTGGTTTTAAGTTGATTGTCTTTTGGCAAAGAGTTAAACACACAGTCAGAGTGAAGCAAGGGGTCTGTTTGTGTTTCCAAATTAAGTAAAGTCAGCTGCTAAGTGTTGAATCAAAAAAGCAGCTCTTGGCTGATGGACTAGAAAAGGCTTAAAAACACAAGTCACAAGTGCCAAGATCTCATACCTCATGATTCAGAAGAAATAAAAACTGCTGCTCCATGGCATTCAGCGGTACATTAAGTGTCCCCAGGACAGCACCAGTGATCCATGTGGGCAGGATCAGCAAATTCTGCATGGGATATTCTAAGATTTTTGGTCCTAAAACATGAGCCAGTTGCAATTCTTGCAACAACATCTCTTTGACATGTCAAAGAGAGGACAGAAGAAATTCAGTGAAGGATACATTGAGTCTTCAGTGACCTTACAGTGATAAGCTAGGTAGCATAATTCAGCTTAGATTCCTGGGCTCCTAAGGATGAGAAACAATTTCTTGGTGAAATTTAATTAGATTAGAGATTGATTGGATTTTACAAACACACCCGTATCCAAGCAAAATATCTCTGCAGAGGTATTTGCACCCACAAAGCTGCATGGGTAAACAAAAAACCCAAACAACAAAACACAACAAATCACTCCTTTTCTTCAGGATGGGATAAGAAAGTGATGCAAGGTCCTGAACTCAGATCTAAGAGGTTCTCAAAAGCTCCTACACTTCCCAAAAATACTGGCTGAATGTTGTGCCTGGAGCAAGACCAGAAAGGCAGTAAGCCCCCAGGAACTCTGTACACCACAAGGACAAAATTTGTAAAGGTTTTTTAGCTCCACATGGCACTCTGTTTAGCCCATAACAGGAGCATCTGGATGGAGCCCTGAGTGTAATGCAAGCTAAGTTTAGGCTGCATTATGCTAAGTTTAATTATTGCATCTCTACCCACCCCAGGGAACCTACCTGGTTTCATTATGGACTCTAAGCTGCAGGTGACACAAAATTGCCCAGCTCTCTGTAGATGCCTTTAGGAGTAAGTGGGATTAGAATTTATTTCTCAGTATCTCACAGAAAAACTATCTTCAGTTTTCTTCATCTGAGACAAATTGATTGGGGAAGGTCCTACAACATAACTTGTCTGCCAAAGTCCTATCCTTGTTCTTGAACCACTCCAGAGCAACTCCTCAATACAGAGACATGAAAAATGACTTATCATTGTGTTTGGATTGTATTCTTCAACTGGGGAAACAGCCTGAAATTGCTGTTCTGGTTGATTCCATTTGAATCGTTAGAGAGGTGCTTTACCCCACATATCCAAAATGGAATCTCATTTGTGGCAAATATAAAGTGAAATAATGCTAAGAGCAGTCAGACCCAGTGAAATCATTAAATCTATAACCCGTCAGCCTGGTTTTGAGAGGTTTAAATGATGCACAGCAGGTAATCCCATCCTTTAAATTAAAGGAAATACCTAAAATTAAATCACTCTGTCTGGGAAGGTCGGGATCTCCCTGCTTGAAGGGATGTTCTCTTGCCAGAGAGGTTTTTTTATTGGTTGTGGATAATTTGTTGTATTTTTTTTCAGTGAACAGTGGTTCAACTTTTGGCAATGTCACCATATAATCATGCTTTATTTGATTGAGTAAACTTGGATGGGCTTTGCTCCTATGGTAACAAACTTTCAGCTGCAATTGTTCTTAGATTTTTGAAGGAGCCATTAACCATTGTTCCCAGTGGCCTGGTTCACTCTTTGACTTTGGCTTTCCAAGACTGGATCTCAAAAGTGTCAAGGTTACAGTGAGCAAAGGGAAAGAGAGTGAGTGACTAGGAAAATGAGATAAAGCCTTTATCCATCTTGTTCCCTGTCCTGGACTAAACTGAAGCAACCCCAGCAGAAAGAGGCTGCTGTGCATTATGCCAGCCTCAGGGTTCCTTTTGGAGGATGGATCCTTTCTGCCCCACCCTGTTTCCTCTCTGGCACCATGCCCTGAGCTCCGTGGTGAGCTGAGCTCTCACCATGCCAGCTGCTGCTGGGATCTCCGGCTGCTTCTCACAGACTTTATCTCTGTGCCTACATCAGCCAGCCAGGTGGAGTTACAGATAAGACTTTGGCAGTATCTGCAACTCTGAGGCTGTGTTTAAGGTCACATTTCTGTAGCTGTGCTTGCCTCCATTTAATCTTGTTTGCTCTGACGTCAATGCAAATGCAGCAGAAAGCCCAGGCTGTTAGATGCTCTCTCTATTATTATGCTTTTTTCTCTCTTCAATCACTGCTGGCTTCTTAAGATTGAGTTAAAATTACTATGGGGAGGGGTGGATTGTTTTAATAGTGCAGCAGCTATTGTGTTGGCATATTCTACCCAAATACAGAGTATTTGCACTTAATAATTCTGTTCAATTGATTCTTGTTACAGCCAAAAAGCTGAATTCACTGTGAGGTGCCTATGCCTGTATCCTGGTGTGATTCAGCCCTGAATGCTTATGTATTAGTCCTGACTATTTTATACATAAACAATTTACTACCTTCATATGAATTAAATTTTCATGGCATAGATTAATGAATTCTGCCTACCATCTGGAACATCCTACAGCAGTCTCCAGTTGGTGCAGGGATTCACATGTCATTGAAATGTAGCCCTTCCCAGATCAGAGCACAGGAACTGAACAACACTGCAGCACTTGAGGACCACGGGGCAGAGTGGAATACACCAAACACTGTCCTGTTGAAACCAGAGTTAAATTTAGTTTGAAAGAGGTTATAATAATTTTTAGCAATCTTGTGCAGTGCAGCAGATTTAACAGACTCCCAATTCCTAAAAAATATCTAAAGGACATCCCTTGATTGTGTGGCTCAGAGATATTCAGTGACTTGTCTCTGGCTGTGGACTAAGTCCATACAAAAAGTAGAACAGTTTCTACATTCCCTGCCCGCCCACTGCAATCCCTCTAAAGCAGCCTCTGTTTGAAGAGCAAAAGGCAGAGGAGCCAGATAATAGGCTTGAGGATAAAAAAATTGACATCAAAATCCTTCAACAGCCATGTCATTAGTGGATCAGAGGATGGGCTGTCGTTGATTCTTCTGGCCTTAAATGCTATAGCATTCAACAAGGAAATGGTAAGTTTTCAGGGAATTGGAAAGCTGTGGCCTTTCAGGTCATTTTTAATCATTTTTTTCACGAAGAATCTCTATTTGTAAGATCCCTGCTGTCAAAGCATCAGTGGATTAGCAGGACTAGCAGGTAATTCTGCTTTAACATCAATACTGGTATAGCACTGTATGCTACCCACAGTTTAATAGGAACTTGTGAAAAATGTATTTAAGGAGTGAGAGTCTGAAGTGAGTAACAGCCATAGAATGTGCATAAAAAAATTATCACAAAGGGTAGAATTCAGGGCCCGTCCCAGCCATTAAAGAGCTCCAGAGCACTGCTGGCTTCCTGGTCTGAGCTTCTCTCCTTTACATTTAGCCACTGGAGCCACAAAGTCATTGAAGTGGGACAGGATCTCCTGGAAGATGAGTCACCCCCAATCTGAGGTGATGTCTGAAGCACCAGACTGTGAGCTGGTCAGTATCCAGTGCTGTGGAGGGTGCCTCAGGCACCCACCTCAGACTGGGTTCTAACAGCTGAAGAGGGCAGAGCTGGCTCCTGTCCATTGTTCACAGCCTTCAAATAGCTCCCAAATGCTTCCCCAAAGCCTTTCCTACTA
Organism: Certhia americana; assembly: GCA_018697195.1. Taxonomy (NCBI): domain Eukaryota; kingdom Metazoa; phylum Chordata; class Aves; order Passeriformes; family Certhiidae; genus Certhia; species Certhia americana. The sequence continues at coordinate 148,707,940 of CM031858.1, read as the reverse complement.
CAGGGAATCCACAGTTTGGATGAAACTAAACCTAAAGCAATCCATTGGGAGCATGTCCTAGCAAAAACATGAGAAAATCCTGGGCTAGAAACAACCTCAAATCCTTCTGTTAGAGATGTGGAGATAAAAATGATGTGGTAAGAAAGTGAGAGAGGAGCTTTTAGTCCTATAACTGGACATTCTAGAAGATTTTGGCAGTAAAGCCAATTGTATTAAATTGTCCTTGTCAAAGGGTGCATCCAAAGCTGCTCTTGCTAACGGACCATGCAGTCATGTCATTTTTAGACTTCTCAGCTAATTGGTCAAATAAAACAAAAAAGGGGAACAATTCTGTCAGGGGAAATGAACCCCCAGTTCTGTGGAGAGATGGGATATGTGGACTTGTAGGTCTCTGTTTGAAGAAGTGAATTTTCTAGCCCATATGTTTTAAGAAAAATGACTCTGCTGACACCTCCTTTTCAGAAGACAGGGATGCTCATTCTTCTGTTCTGAATGAAATATTGCCTGGCAGAGCTGAGAAAAGGTGCTTGTCTCCCTGGGTATTTCTGAGTGCAATGGATGAGTGGCACCCAGAGAACAGGCAGATTGAATGATGGCAGAGCTGCTCTCCCTGACTCCAAGGTGCTGGCCTCTGTTATCAGTGGGATAGGGCAGGGTACCACATTAATTCCTAGGCATGAGCTTCCTCTGCAGCAGATAGCTCCATCACTCTGGATTTTATAGTGCCAAGCCCTAAATTAAGGGAAAAAAAAAAAAAAAAAAAGCAAGGGAAGAGCTCAATCTCTTTTTCTGCATGTTCTGCTTGTGCTGTGATCTTTCTGGCCATGTAACACAAGCAGGAGAAGCAGGAGCTGGCAGTTAGCAGGAAATACAGTATTTTTCATTTCTGCTTTTCTTCCCTCCCAGCAGTAGGATTTAGGCTTGTGCTGTGATGTCAGACACACACCCCCTGGTCAGCATGGCCCAACTGCATGTACAAGGCCTTCACTTCTCACACACTTCTGTTGAGATGGCAGGGATTTGGAGGTGCTCAGAACTTTGGGAAATCAATCTCTTTATTCTAACAATTTTTGAAGCGGAAGCTGGAATTTTGAGTTACAGTCTAGATGCTTAAATAAGTTGACTGAAATTAAGGAGTCAAATCCAGTGCTACTGTTGAAAAACAGGTCATTTATTTTTATCTTAAATCTGTATTTAGAAGCCTAAGGTTAGTTGCTCATTTTTATAAATTTTTGTTGTGATTTAAATAAGTAACATTGTCTCTATTTAGAGGTGGAAGTTGGAAAAGTTAGTTTACATGACTTCCTTGTCATTAGGGCTGGAGCTCTCAACTTCCCCTTCTTTCCTGCAATATTACAAGTCCCCATAAGAAGCTTCCCAAGACTGAGGTTGCTCAGTAAAGCTTGGGAGGCTTATGGGAAGTCTGGAGACTCCATGGTTTGGAAATTGAGTGTGCCTGCAAGGGACAATCTGCTGTGGGTTTCCTAGAACTCAGACTGGTCTCCTCATGAATTCAGGGAGGAGTTATTAAAGTAGTAATAACATTAGGAATAAGAGTGTGCCAAATTGTATAAAACTGACTAGTTCCTCTTTAGGACGTCCTCCAAATTTTATGAACAAATTTGAAATGTTTCCACAAAGCATTCTTTCAAGTTAATGATGTAAATTCTAGATTATGCCCCAAACCCTCACTCACCTGCAAAATAAAATCCAAAATGTAAGAACAACTCCTCTACAAGCAAAACTCGTACTTGACATAATTTTCAAGTAATCACAGGTTCTTTTCAGGCCTTGATTATTCAACAAGTACCACCTTTTACAGAGAACTTTCTTCCTATAAATTAGGTTATCTGGATTTGAACCTTTTTTGGAAACTAATGTAACTTCATTTCCCCAGCTGCTGAGTAGCTTATACTCTCTAGTGCCCTATGATTCAGGAGAGAGAGTCAGTAAAAATTTACAGGTGAAAAACACATTCACAGAAGGAAAAAATATCTTCCCTGCCATCACATGAGCAGCTTGTGGTGCAAAAGGGATTTGAAACAGATTCCCTGATAATGAGCTGGTTTTCAGAGCACTCAAAAGTCTTTTCTTTGTTCTGTTTTGAAACGTTTCCTGCTGCCACTGCTGTTTTAAGATACCAGTGGTGCAAAGGGAGTTGTGGCAGAATGAGACATGATCTCTGGATCCTGCACTGAGGAAACACAGCAACAATTTATCTGTAACAAGTCCCTGTACTCAGTCTACCTTGGCACTTGTTTGTTCTGGGATCCAAGACAGCCAGGTGTGATGTTAGCACTGTGTTCAGTACTGATGATTATGAACATGGTTATGTTTTATCTTTCTCAGCCCAATGGACCCTCTGACCTCATCAGACTCACTGGCTCACAGACAATATAACATTCTTAAATTTTTCTAGCGCAGCAAATGATGATTAAGTCCCTGACATTGCAGGTGGGATAATGATGCCATCTGATAAAGTGCAAGGCTGCATATTTAAGGCTCTTCTGGGAATTATTCAGGTGCTGGCTCTGTTTTCTGCATTGTTCATTCGTGATGACCTGAGCTATTTACTGTACATACACAATCTGCAGTGGAGGCAAAGCCATTCATCCCTAGATGTTTAAACTGAATTGTTTCTCTCCCCTGATGAATGACAGCATGTGTAATGGATCTCCACATGCCAGAGGGGTTTTCAGTGGCAGAGCTTCAGGCATCACATGGAGAATTAAAGCACACTGAAGGCTTGGTGTTTATTTTGGAACTGAACTAAAATAAAATCCACTCTGGGAGAAGCTTTCTGCCAGATAAACTGGAGGATTTGATCTCTGAACTTCCTTTCTTAGGTATTTCTGTCCTCCCCTTTGAACTGCAGCAATCAGTTGATACACGTGATGATAGGAAGGAAAAGCATCAGAGTTGTGTAACACCTGCTTATCACTGCAGATCATCCTGTAGCAATGAGATTAAAGCTTTTTGTTATGTAGGAAGAGTTTGGGATTTAGAGTGGTGTGTGTGAGTGTGTGTTTGTTTGCGCATGTGTGCGTGTGTGTGCGTGTGTGTGTGCGTGTGTGTGTGTGTGTGTGTGCGTGTGTGTGTGTGTGTGTGTGCTTGCTTTCTTTTATTTTTAACTCTTATTAAATACACTATAAATGTGGTTTCATTGAGCAAGGAGAGGAAATCTCATGAGGGTGATTAAGAAAACGGATTTTTTAAAGGCAGCAAAGACCACAGAGCCATAGAATGGTTTGGGTTGGAAGTGACCTTCAAGATAAGATAATTCCAACCCCCCTGCCATGGGTAAGGACAACTTTGCTAGACTAGATTTTTCAAAGCTCCCTCCCACCTGACCTTGAACACTTTCAGATTTCTGAAGGATTCCCTTCAGTCATGATGTATCTATAATCATGTATGCTGCCAACCAAATATTACCTTCTGGCAGGTATACCCACGACAGGACTGAATTGGTGAAGTATTTTGGAGCCATACAGGGTAGTGACGTGCATAAAATAGCGGTTTGAATCTCAAGCCCTGCAGAGCTTTGCGACAGCTCAACAACTTGCTTCTTTTCCCTGCTGACAGAGATTGACTTCCTGGCTAAAGTCCAGCTGGTTGTCAGGTTATCTAAACTCATGCTATGTGCTTGGCTCACTTTGGCTCCCCATTTTTGCCAGGTGTGTGCCAATAGGTACCCTCAGGGTGCCTGAGGCTGCTTTGTATCTGTCTGGTTTCATCAGATGCAGAACAACACAGGTGAGGACCAATACTAGAAAGGAAACTCAGCTCGATCACTTCTCTTCATCCAGTCATCAAGCTGATGTACAAGGTTTCTGTAAGACTCTTCCAAATCTGACTTTTAGCATTTAATCAAGTGTTTATAACCCTGCAATGAGCAGACTCCTGAAATCAAAATGAGTTAAAAATAGTAGAAACACCTGTCTCCAGGGTCCTAAGTCTGGGTACTAAGATGTCTTTAGAGGGACATCAGACTCCTCTTTAATGGGAACACCAAGTTTCCTAGATCTGAAACCACTCTATGCCAATTTGCCACTGGGGATATTGTAAATTTAGTTAAATAGTGGTAATATACTGTGACACTTCTATTTCTGCTGTCCCATTACTGTGCAGCTTATATCAGAAGGATCAGCAAGCTGAGACAAGGAAGAAAGTGTTTAAATTACATGAAGGTTGTGGTTTCTAAATAAAGGCTGGTGGTCCCTTTGATAATACCACTATCATAATTCTTTGATCCAGAGGACCTGAAGCAGTCATTCTTTACACGGGTCTCTCATTTACTGCAAAGGGAATTTTGGGCACAGAGCAATTACCTACACAAGACTGGGCCAATTACTTAATTAAATTTTAAGTGGGAGAGTATACATAGCAGATGGACATTTCCGGAAGGATTCTGAGTGATGTGTGCATGGGAACAGAGGATGCAGCTTATTTTGCACATTAGCCTTGGATGGGTTTGAAGTGTATTAACATTAGAACTCCAATCAGATTTAGGTAGTAAGATTTCTCCAAGCCTTCTTAACATATCTGTATTTTCCTCAGAAGAGTGCAGCAGGGAATGAACTGATCACTTGGTCACTAATGTCTGAAACCAGCATGAAAACAAAAAATGGTCATGGGTAGAAGATTTATTGTCTAGGCAGGTTGTTCTAGAGGCTTGGCTAGGTGTCTGGGTTTAAGATGAGTACTAAATTTTTAAAGACAAGTAAAAGTCTTTTTAACCAAAATCTTTTCCAAAATGATAATGCATTGATACTACATTGCTTTCCTTTTCTTCTTTTCCACTCCCATATCTCCATTTGCATTAGAGCTTTCATTTTGTCCTGTTGCCTTAAATGCCTACATTTTAGTACAAGGGCTTATGTTTATTTTATTTCACTTCACATTTACAGAGCCATGGGCAGCCTTAAGTGTTTTCCTGGAAAACAGAAAGAAACAGAAAGGGAAAGATGATTATAATTTTTATTTACAATGATACTAAACTTGGGCATTTAAAAAAAAATAAATAAAATAATACCACCAATAGCAGTGAATAGGAATCAGCAAAACAGACTTTATTAGATGAGATGAAAGGAGCTCATGCTCTTTATTTGCCAGAGGAAAAGCAGGTTACCACTATAATTTAATAAAATATCTTTGTGATAATAAGGGCTAGAAGTCTGAGATACTGAGATTACAGCCAAGAATATTGTTTTTGTCTCTCCCATAAAATGTATAGTGTGTACAAGGACCAGAGTAAGAATGAAAAAGTTACCTTTGGGAAGAGGACTTCCTTGTTTGGGCAGAAGCAAGAGTAGAGTCCATCTGATGCTGCCCATAAGCCTGTCACTGCCTATGCAGGACTAGAAAGTTGAACAGCAAAGACATGTTTACCATGAGATTCTTATATTATTGACAATAATAATCATTGGTTATTGATTCTTATATTATTTCCCAAGCATGCCATAAAGTTTCTCTGAACAAGGACAAGTAATTAACTCCAGCTTTGCCACATCTTCCATTTAGCAGTGTCTAGTTAATACCCCAGACACACTGTTTTGAAACTGAACAATATCCACAGTATTCTGAACAAATCTTGGCACATTTCAGGATATTTTCCATTGACAAGAGCAAAATCATTATCAGTTTGTTGGTCGCTACTTTATGGAAAAGTACCTTGTGAAACTAGGCAGAATTTTGGTGGAAATGAAAGAACTTTCTCTACCCTATAAAGCACATGCCAGTACATGCAAAAGTCCAGATCACAGAATGTCAGAGGAAAAGAGAAGGACCTATGCTTGAACCTCAAGTAGAAGCTTCCCCAAACTACCATTTATCCTCTAGTATTCTCCATGTTTTGTAGAGGCTCTAAACTTCCTTTAAATTAGTGAGTGCAGTGTACAGTCTGGCCCTGCTCACTGCTTGGAAAGGACTCAATATTTGGGACAGAATAGGAAGAGGAATGGTAATGTTTGAGTTACACAGGTGACAGACATGGAGGAGACAAGCCCTGATTCCTCAGCTGTCAGGTTAATTTATTCTCTAGATATGGAGTCTAAATTCGCCCTTTATTTTGGATTACCCTGGGGTGAGGCAGTTTAAGGAGCACAGTGATTAGAATTTAAGGTTATGAAGAGTAGACTTCAAGAGATACCAAGTTTTCACTCTTTTTAAACTTCCAAATATTGCATAAAAACCAAACTGAGGATTAATACAATGTAGGAAAGTGATTTCCAAATCTATTTTTGTTCTTTCAGAGTGCCCAGATGGCTGAAGAGAAGCCCAAGTATAACTGCACTGTCAGTGAAGTCACAATTGTGAACCTGCATCCTGAGAAAAATCCAGTTCTCTTTCTGGCGGGAGGGAAGACAGGAAATGATCATAAAAACCTTGGTTTCCAGCCTTCCCCTCCAAAGATTTCAGAGATGAAGCTATGCCAGGGAGAGAAAAAATTGTGTCCAGAAAAGGTGAAAAAGGAGGGAGTTTTGTCTCCCAGACTGCATCGTGCAAATGAGTTGTGTAGCACAGAGAACATTGCCCTGAAGAGACCAGTCAAGCTGGCCCCTCTGGAGATCCCTGTGGAAATAAAAGAAGCCCAGCTCCAAAAGATTATGAGCATCCAGAGAGAAGCCCAAATGGCTGCCCAGAAGCTGATGGTGATCAACTCCATCCACAATGAACCCCATGTGAAAAGGGTAAAGAATCTGGCTCAGGGGGAGCTGGGAAACCTCCAAAAGATAAAGCTGAATGAGAAGGCTGCTCTGGAGAGCAAAGATGATCCCCTACCCACTAAAAGCAGCAAACCCCTTGGAGAAATCCAAATTATTTTGCCTTCAGAGACAACCTCTAAGTCGACTAAACAGGCAGGTGCTGAGGAGGCTCCCAAGATGCTCTGTAAACCACTAATCCCCACTCTCCAGGTGTCTGACATGCATGGAGAGTCCAACAGCCCTGACAGCATCCCTGATCCCTGCCAAAATATTTCTCGGCGCCGATTCAGATTAAGACACGCAAAAGAACAGCAGGAAGACACTGGGAAAGCCAAACCCTTAAAGGCCACGGATCCAAGTGTGGGAGAAGGCATGAAGCAAACTGCAGGTCAGCGGACACAAAAAACCCTCAGTGATGCCAGCAAGCTCATTGAAAATGTGTCCAAAAAGCAGAAGGAACGAGGAGCAAAGCAAAGGGAAATGGATGAAGCCTCTTTTGTGAGGAGGCAGTCTATTCGAAGGATGGCCCTGGGAGACATCATCCAGGTGGATGATGACTGAATGTCACAGCACAGATACCCAGGAAGAAGTCTTAGACTGACTGCTCAGACAGAAGTCTTCAGAAGAGGGTGTGGAGCTGTTAGTAATCCACCAAGTCAAAGTAAAGTGATACTGTTGAACAACTCTCATTTCTGAGATGCTCAAACAAGTGGCTCAGAGAAAATAATCTTCTACTCTGCTCAACACTAGAAAGGCCTCATATATCCTGAGCCCAGCATGGAGTATAACTTTTCAAGACACATTAACCATGCAGAAAAAATCTGGAAGTGGACTGGGTGGAGGGATCAAGAGGAAAACCGGAACCTAGAAAATACTCTGTCTGGGGCTTTTTGCTCCTGAGAATACTGCCCTTGCACTCACAGCTGTGGCAAGTTTGTTTCAGAAAGACAAGATTAAAATGTTCTTCATATCTACTGTTTGCAGAACAAAAAATAATTAGTGTTAAGTTTAGCAAGAGACATTCAAGTCAGAAAAGGAGAAAAACTTTTAAGGACAACAAACACTGAAGAATATTGTTTACCAAGATGGGAGACTCTGTCACTGAAATTTTTAATAATGCATTAGGCAAACACCTGCCAAGGATGTTTTCTGATGAATTAATCCTTCATTCATACACAAGGACTGGATGATCTGTAATGTCCTTCAATCTCAGTGTTCTTATATTATATGGTCTGTCTTTTCAGTTGCCCACTTACAGGGCTACTAACTAAGCCATGTAATGCAAAAAGGTACAATAAATGCAACTTCTCGCTTTGCACTGATTCTTCTTCCTTGTCTTACAGCTCATGCCAAGATATTCATTGAATTCTTTAGAAGGCAACATCTGATGCTGCTTTCCCTTGGTTTCTGCAGACTTCTGTTTGTTATTTCACAATTTCTTGGTAAATAGAGGAACAGTTCATCATCATATATTTTTTGTGTTGCCTTTTTAACCTTTTCACCTTTGGTCACTTTTTAAGATCTTAGCCATCTTTTAAAGATTGAATTTTGGGTTTACGTGAAATATGGAATAAACCAAGCACATGCAGTCTCAACTTAGTCCCCCCTTAGAACCTTTATAGGAAGCAAAACCTATTTCATGGAGTTTAAGACAAGTATTATGACAATTTGGCAGAGATTCTAGCATGGTGTAAATATTATTAATAAGATTAACATGCAATAAAAATTGTTCTATAAATTATTTTTATAGCAAAAATGAGGCTGTTCAATGATAGCTCACTTCTTTGGTTGCTTGATTTGTTTTTGTTAATCGTGGTCAAATGATCTTTGAACCTGAGACTAAAAAAAAAAAAGCAATGGTGAGACTTGTTATAAAACCTCAGGAGCTGGTAAAAATGCATGGATGTCTAGAAAAACAGAAAGGTGGGTAAAAGCAGCAGAACTCATCCTTTAAACATGCTGGCATTGGTGAGAGATGAGAAAAGAAGAATGAAGATCTTTTGGTATAGAAAAGAGGTGAGCCTTTTTCTGCCTCTAATTCTTTCTGCTATGTTTATGATGAAGACAGCCAAAGACAGAGCAGACGAGGGCTTGAAAAATATTTAAGTATTCTTCTGCAGTCCAAAAATATCAGAGAATGTGAAACTCTTTTTGGATGGTTTGTTTCCTGATTGTTCTCTTAGTAAGAGAAAACTCACAAGCCAGAGATTCTTTTGGAATTTGTTCTTGAGTGTTTCTTGCTGAAGAGAAAACAGACATTGCCAGGATTGAAACTTTGCCCAGGCTTGTCACAGGAGCAGTAGCTGTATTTATACAAATCAGTCACCCTGTGACTTGCCACTACCTTTATCTGTCAACTCTCTATGCTGAGAATACCTAGGGAATGAGGGCTCACGACTATGTAGACCACATAATTCAAGGTGAAAAAGGATTTTTGTAGTAGTTGAACACATAACTTGGAATTAAAATTGGTTGTTAAGGAATAAAAAAATATGAGAGGTATGTCCCCCTTGTTGTGCCTGGACAGTGAGGAGAAATAATAATTTAACTAATAAACTCAACTGCATCTCTGACTCACTGAAGCTACTAAATTATAAATGTGAAACTACAATCTCCATGTGTTCTTTTGGCATCTAACAGGTTCCCAGCCAGAAAGTGTTCCAGACAGCATTAATGGGATATCCAAAGAAAGTGCTACTAAAATTTGCAGTTTTCAGTAGAAGAAGGATGGCATGAGAGACCAGCTGAGTTAGGCTTGGCCTGGCTCACCTCAGAAGCTGCTGCCTTTCATTAAGCTATGATGTAAGAAGGTTCCTCAAATGGGTGTTTGAGGCCACCTGGTTGAGTCTCCTGTCTTGGAAAGACAACTCAACCAGGATGGACAACTCCTCCAGTTGTCTGTAGGAAGGCCACTACAGGTGTCAGAATAACTTTCTATTCCTCTACTCTTTTACTCTTTTAATGCAAGTAAATCCTTTAAAACTAATTTTTAAGGGGGAAATGATTAGGTAATGCTTTAAAAAGTGAGAGCCAATGAGACTGAAAAGAACTTAAAGGTTCCAACTTTCTCTTATGGCCGCAATGACAAATTGCTGCTGGATGCACAGATAGAAGAGTTTTGATTAGGAAAAGAGACTAAAAACCTTTCCATCTCCAGCATAGGAAAGTCATTGAGGAAATGGTATCTCCAGGACTCAACATCCAGTGTTACATGGAATTTCATGCTCTGTGTCCCATGCTTCAAAGAGCATCTTCACTTACTGGTAGAATGTCAGAGGGCTAATCTGAATTCTGGGAAACTTACCTTCCATGAGACAGGCAAGAAATTTGAGCTGTAGTTTGTAAAAGATTCTTCAGGAAAAAAAAAAAAAAAAAGGTATAAATAATTTAGTAGGAGCTGAATCTTGTGAAATTCATGTAGACAATGGGTTCAGCATTTTAACTTGGGCTGCTGTCCAATATAAATACATTCTGCCCTGGCTCTTTGCACTGCTTAGACCTCCCCACCACCCTCTTATGCTGGCACTGCTTCTCAAACAGGAGCACAGTGATCTGGAACAGTGAATTTAACATTGAAAATTCCCCCAAAAGATGAATATTCAACTGGGATCTACACCAGGCTTGATTTAGTGACTTGTTTCAGTGGTGCTTGAGCCAGCATGAAGGAGACGAGGACAGGGAAGCACACATTCATTCTGGTCACTGGCTGGGCTGCTGTATGCTGAAGTGTTTCTAAATTAAACTCTAAAGGCAGTAAACTCCTGAATCAAAGTGCCAAGGGTCACAGTGGGCTCTGTTACATGATACAAATACTTGAAAAACTCTGGGCTCCACCCTCAGACTTCTGAGATTGAAGAATAATGGTGGCTTTGCTTTAGAAATGCCTGTCCAGTGTTGGCTGCTCCACTCTCTGCTGTGGATCTTTTCATTCTTCTGCTCAACTGTGGTATTAAATCTATTCATTGTGAAAAGTGGTATAAGTCATGTTTTCCGTAACAACAAACTGGACCAATGTGGGAGCATCAGTGGAAGTCTGGTACCTGTACAAACATGAGACCAGGATTCTCCCAAAGTATTGCCCTTTTCTAATAGAATAGGTGTGATTCAATGTTACCTAATGCTCACTAGAGTGTAAAGTGAGAAATGAAAACATAATGCTGTGCACACATAACAGTCAGAGGGCAAATGCAATTTCAGAAGAATCCCATTAAAAAGGCAAGATTAGGGCAAAAGAGGCCATTTTTTTCAACTTACCTTTGGCCATGTCAAGGTGGGTGTTGTGGAAAGGGAACCAAGCTCTATTCCCAGTTAAATCTTGTACATGGAATATCAGTCACAATTCAGTTGCTCTGTCTTCAGACTGACATCAGAAACTGACTCAGGAACGTCAAACCACAGTGTTTGAACAGCGGATGATGCAATCAGAGGAGCTGAGATTTAATTGATCTGCAAAGACGTTCTCAAATATTCAGTGTAGAGGAAGAAAATGTAGCAACTTAGTAAAGAGGGGGATCCATTCTTATGCAAATAAATTTAATAAAGGAAAAAAATGTGCTTTAAGGATTCATATCCATGTCTCTGTTCAGTAGTTTTTTCCAAGAGAAAACCTCTTCGATTGCATATTCCTTTGCTCTTGCTTCCAATGTTTTTGCAACTCAGGAACCCAGTGGGTGATTTAATTTGTGTAATGCAAAAACAATTTCTATCCCTTTCCCCTAGGCTGTGAAAAAGCAGGACACAAAGATGGTCTCCATTCCAAAGACTTTTTAGCCTCAATGTAAAATAAAGACGTGGCGGGCAGACACAACAAACAGACAAGTGGCATAACGAGATCCCTTCCGAATCAGTCATGAGCAAAAGTTACAGACTAATGTTACAATCACCTAATTTAGGAATAGAAAATGTTTCATAAACAGCACCTTCCACCTCCAGAGTCTCACAGGCTTCACAGAACAGGAGGATAACACTTGCTGGGATGACAAAAAAGGGGTAAATTCTTGATTAATTCATCTACCTCTAGAGCCAGACATGGTCCCTCACTGGAAGTGTGTAGAGGACAGTCCAGAGACAAATGGATCCCAGTCATGACTTGTAACAGGTGGGCACACTATAAAATAGCCAAATGTCTTGGCTGTCCCCCACAAAGTGTAGAAATGTCTCTGAAGACACTGCCTGGATATTTGCTTGTAGTTCTTTCTCCTTTCAGTCAGCAACAGGATAACTCAGTCTGGGTGGAAGGAAAACAACAGAGAAGAGATTCAGGAAAGCTTTTAGAGGTGAGGACCTGAAACAGCACACATTTTTTTTTACACACACACAAAAAAAAAAAAGAAAAAAGAAAAAGTATATTTTTACTCTTTATTATTGCTGACTATTAGATTCTCTTTGTAATTGCTTTCACATTTCCAGGGATTGCCATATGGATTCTGTGGAGAAGTACAGGAAATGACAACACAGGGAGTACAGGAAATGAGAGGAAGGGAGAGGGAGGAACCAGAAACACAAACCCAGGAAGAACTCCAGAGACTGTCTGCATTCTGTCTGCCATTAGTTCTTGCTGTAAACTTTGCCCTGTCTCTTCAAATTAGACATTTGTAAAAATTAGGCATTTTAAAAATCCCAAAGTCTCCATCTTGCAGTTCATGCCAGCCTGGAGAAGCCCTGAGTCAGGCCCACTAATAATGACTGGAAGGCACTGCAGCAGGTTCTTCCATGTTCTTCTCTGGGGTGAATCACAGGGAGCAGGATCCCACTCTGGAATCTGGGATCCCACTAGTACTGTCTGACTTCGAGTTTAAGCAGTCATAGGGCTCTTTCCAGAAGAGCTCAGCAATTAGAAGCTGCAGGGAATAACCTGCTATACTAAACTGAGATTTCTAGTTATCAGTGTGGGGCTGGGAGAGAACAAACACTGGCTCTGATTGCCCCTGCTTGTGTTACCTGGACACACTGAACCCTTGGAAAACAGCCTTACAACTTCAGGAACGAACTGGCACTGTTTGCCTTTGAGAGCCATGCGCTAATGCTCTCAGGATGTTTGTACCAACAGGTTGCCTTAATTTTCAGTGTGTGAGAGACATGATTTTAAACATAATGGCTTCCTCTGAATATTCACCAGGCCCTGGGGGTGACATGCTTTCAGGCAATTGCAACAGGGATGTCAATAAAAGGAACACTGCTCAAAAATCATTAGCAGGCATACTTTTAACATTGTTCCTTGAGTACATTGTCTTCTGCCCAAGCAGCTTGCTGTCACTTCTATCTCTTGAAGTTTACTGTAACAGTGGAAGTTGAAATTGGCTCAGTTAAAATAAAGGATGTGTGGAACCACCAGCTAAACCCAGAAGGAAACCCAATTGAGCTGTTATAGGGACAAAACACACAGTGCCTTTTTACTCCTTATGTTTATTTTCCTGCTAATTTTTGGTGGAAAGAGTGACAGAAGCTATGAAAGGCCCTCTAAGTATTCCTGCCCCAGTAAGGAACAGAAAACAGCATGCAAGCATCAGCCACTTTTTCAGAGCAAGAAATATCCAAGAAGTCCAATAAAGTTGGGATGAACAAAGCATACAAGAGACCTTGGTGTGACCAAAACTTTTTGTGTGGTTTTGTAGCCATTTGATGGGAATCAATCAGCAGGACTTCAATGAATTTCTGAGGTTAACTTTTTTACTTAGGCCTCCTGCAGTTACAATTATTCAGCTCCCGATGGACACCTGGATGGGAAATATTCTGGAAGTACTGCACCAAATGTTAGGGATGAGTCAAATGCACAGGCAGAGATGCCTCAGCTCAGACTGGAGGCACTAGAAACACCTGAAAAGCAAAGCTCAGAATGTCCTAGGTGGAATTCACTTGGGTAGTATAAGCTACATCCTCTCTACAATGCCAGCTTCAGGTGACTTGGCTGACTTATCTGGCTTGTGGCTGTTTTATCCAGGCTGCATATCTTAAGATGTAGGTGCAGACTTAGCATGAGAATATAAGGGACAAATTACTGAAAAGTTGTTGCTATTGATTAATTAATCAGTGGAGAAGGCAGTGTGGTGTTCCTGTTCTTAATTTGCTGCAAAATGAAAGTTTGGGAGGAGCTTTTCACCATATATTTGCATTTCCACTTTGTCCTTTGAGGTAAGGAAAGGAAAATCCCTTACCAATTATTGTCAAGGGCGAAATAGATTTGAAACAGAAAAAAAAGCATTAAAATAGGTTCTGATGATGAGATAAAGACACAAATATTCAAACACCACCTTCTCTCCTCCCAGGGCTCTTTTCCAGTCCCTCTCCTCCTCCTCTTCACTCCCTACTCCTCTGCCCCTTGGGGCACATGGGTGGGGATAGGGCTTCTGTCAGTCCCTCTCAGCTCCTCTGGGACACTCCTCCCTCCTCCTTGCCCCAGGCTGGCCCCTTTCCTGGGCTGCAGCCTCTCAGGGACAGATGCTCCCCTTAGGGCTCTCCATTCAGCAGCTCCTGGGCATGTCTGGTACACCCAGTACACTCCAGAGTTGTTCTCAGATGCCCAAATGGATGGTAAGGCATCGTGCTGTGGATTTTCTGTCTTCCCAGATGCCACTTTTTAGCTGTGAGTGTCTTTTTTTCATCTATGAAAAGTCCCAGTGGTCACACCAATGCCACTGGATGCTCAGAGAGGGGTCCTGACACTCTTCCCTAGACACAAATTCCAGTGGTAATCCATGGTCTAGTCAAAGAATCACAGGATCACAAAACCATTTAGGTTGGAAAAGACCTTGAAGATAATCCAACAAAACACCAACCCAGAGTCCAAAGTCCACCACTACACCTTGCGTGGAAGAGGTGTGGAAGATTTTTTGCTTTTCCTCTTGATAGTGAGCATGCATTTTCATGCTTCTAATTCAATTAATGCTTTTCCATCATTAGGTTTCCGCTGTTCATGTTTTTTTTTTTTAAATTTTAGACATCTGTCAGTGGAAGGTAATGAAAATGTAAGCAAGCCAGCATTGCGTGGGTGGGAAGGAAACTTTGGTGTTAAGTTAAAAATCACAGTTTGAGGTCTGGGTGCACTTCCAGAGGTAATTCACTTGGTAAATCAACCAGTTTGTCCTATCATCAAGCTGTCATTTCTAAGCAGTGCTGCAGCAGGTTACTGCCAGAGACTATTAAGCCAGTCATTATTATTTCAGCCCCATTAGCTAACGGGATACACCTCTCTGCCCAAGGAAAGATGTTAATCAGCTTTGCCTTGAAGCAGTATATTCAGCCTTTTGCCTCTGTGATATGACTTCCTACACCACTCTAAAAATCAGCTCGAACTGAGGGCTAAAGGGCAGAGTGTTCAGGGGTCAGATAACATGATTCCTTCTCCAGGATGTGGTGTGCAAGTAGCAAAGACAGGCATGGGACCAGGAGCTACAGATTCCATCAGGAAAAGGATAAAAACACAGTCCTAGTTTCTGAGCTAAACATGGTTGATCTGTTTGTTCCACCTGCCTCCTTCCTCCTCAATCACTTTTGCAAGCTGAATATGCAGTGAAATTGTTTGGGTGATTTTGATTTTGATAATTTCCCTGCTGGTCTTAGTTAGACACTCATACACTACAGGCTCCACACATGTCCCAACACACAGATAATGCAGAAAGAGATTACATTTTTTTTTTTAAGTCAACATCCTCACAAAGACACCCAGCACTCATAGAAATGTGAACAAAGATGGCTCAATCCTCTCCTCCCCACTGGCTGATCAGGTTTGAAGGCTGCTATTGAAATACACATCCAAAATGTGGAACTCACCTGCAGCTGGTTTCCCTTCTACTGAATAAGCAGCCTCTGAACCTCAGTGTTCTCCAGGTGCTGGCACCCAGATCTCTCATCCCAGTCACCAACCAACTCACCTGGAAGCTCACTGGTACTGAGACCTGAATTTGGAACAGAGGGAACTGATAGAAATCAGTTATAAAATAGAAAGGAGCTGGAAATAGGATTTCATGAGGATGTAGGACAGATTGTGGTGATCAAGCACTGTCTACTCACCAGTAACATGGTAACACATATCCAGCTCCTTTCTCCTTTATTTCCTGGCTTTTTTCTCCCCAGTTCAGCTTAGTACCTCCTTTTCCCCACTTTCAGTTCTTCCCCAAATCATCCCATAATTAATTTTGCACATATACATAATCCCCTTAAAGTCTTACATCCTAAATTTTACAAAATCTTAAAATGTTATTCCCATGATAAACCTTGTATCCCTTTATGCAAACAAACTGTTCAGGTGGCTTGGCTTTTTCTGGGCAGAATGTCTGTGGCTGGCTCCTCTTGGTGGGCTCCATTGCAGGGTGATGTTCTAGTCCTTCTTCTTTGAAGATCTTTTCATCACTCTGGTATCATTGTTCAGGTTTTCAACATGCAGGTAGATGCTGTATCTGTGCTTAACATTTTGTGCTCCATTTGCTCATCATAGATGTTTTCACCTCCATCAGCATTAAACGTCTGTCTAAAGGTCTATTTTTAAGGTATCTATGTTTCTAAATTAAGGTATAGTTTGTCATTTTTTTTTTTTTAACCAAGCTGCTTATTTTTCATGAAGTTTGAAGAAAAAACTGGGGTTTTTAATTTTTCAAACATCAGCAAGTGGCTGTGTCCTGCAGCCCTAGAAAGGGTTATTGCAGCTGCACTCCAGCAGATGGCTGGCTTCTGTCAGGAATAAAACTTTCCCAGGGAAAACATATCATGCAGCAGCACATTTGCAGGAAAGAGCAGAGATTTATTTCCTTTGGCTATTGATTAATACAGCAGCTCTCTTTTCACTCTGGATTCGTTAATGAAAACAACCCTGTGTATCTCAAGGAAGACAAATATGACAAAGCAAAGCAAATTGCTGACATGAAAAGATTCACAATCCCCTAAAGAAAAGCCACTGAAACTCCATTCCTGGTTCAACTCTCCTTTTTTTTTTAAGGACTGCTACTGCTAATCACAGCACCACAGGATCTGATGAGTAGAAAGGGACCCACAGGATCATCATGTCCAACTCCTGGACCTTCACAGCACCATTCCCAACAATCCCACCATGTGCTTGAGAGTGTTGTCCAAACACTTCTTGAGCTCTTTCAGGCTTGGGGCTGTGACCACTGCCCTGGGGAGCCTGTTCCAGTGCCCAACTACCCCCTGGGGGAAGAACCTTTTCCTAATATCCAACTTAAACCTCTCCCAATACAGCTTCAGGCCATTCCCTCAGGTGCTGTCACTGTCACCACAGAGCAAAGAACAGTACCTGCCCCTCCTCTTCCCCTCAAGGATGTTGTAACTACAATGAGGTCTCTCCTCAGTCCCCTCTTTTGGAGACTGAACAGACCAAGTTCACGTTCTTAACCATTTTATTCTGGATAAATTCTTTTTAGGTTATGCTAAAATAAGCACTGTTCCCCTTCCCTAGAACCAAAGGGAAAAGGCAGAATGTATCTCAACAAACAGATTTGATTTGTCTCAGCAGGAGAAGGAAAGATTAAATAAGATTGGTCAAATGAGATCTAATAGCTCTTGAGCATTTAGATATATGAGTTAAAGTGAGTGTGCTCAACAGTAAAGAAAGCAAACCTTCAAAAACTGGAAGTGTTGGACTCAGGTTGCTTCAAACACAAACGTGCCCTGAAATCTTTCAGTTGGCTGACATCTTTCAGTCTCACTGTGTGCAAAAGTAGGTAACTACCAATTCTTCCCAAATATTGAAGTAAAGTAGGGAACCAGGGCCCTGAGTCCAAGTGTCATAGAGGACATACCAGGAAGCCCATCCGGAACTGACTCACTGGTACCATCACTGCTGTCTCTGGAATAACTAAGCTGACAAACAATTTGCTGTTTGCCACTGCAGTCAATAAAGGGATGAAGTTATAACCAGGGAGCCACAGCTGTGTGGTGAATCACAGAAAACAGGGTTTAATGGACTTTCAGAGACTCCCACCTAGTCCATGTTTCTGCTCCATCCAAATCTGTCCTAGTAGTCCTTTTTCAAATTCTAACTCCTGCCCCCCCAACCTATATTTTCAAGAATAAATATTTCATTACTCTTTCTGTTTTTACTCTGACAGTTTATCTCCCTAAAGACAGCTGAAACCCACTGCTTGTTGACCTAACCCAGATGGGTATGCAGGAAAATCTACTGCCTTTCTCCTTTAAGCAACCTCCTACATATTTCAGGATTTCTGCCATGTCCACCCTCAATTTCCTCTTTGCTAGGCTAAACAATCCATTCCTTTCAATCTGTTTGCTTGGGTTATGTTTTCCTGACTTTTGAGCATTCATCCAGCTCTCTGAACAATGCCCAGCTCAGCCACTCTATTCTTGTAATCCAGAGCCCAAACCTGTTCTGCCACGTGGCTGTTGTCAATGCTACACAGATTTTTTTTTTTTTTTTTTTTTTTTTTAAGCATAGTGCTTTCTCCAGGTGAAGAGGTGAAGGGATTAAACCTATCTGCCTGTATTCCAAGTAACTCTCTAGGAATTTTTATTTGGAATGTGAACAAACCCATGAAAGCATAATGAAAAATGTACTTTGAAAAGTATTTTGAAGGCTCTGTTTCACATTCTAACTGCACCTCAGGAAAAAACGGACCCATAGGTCCTTCAGATGGGTATTTTCTGTCTGATGGTTGTCATCTCTGATAAAGATGGTCCCATTAACCTCACAGACAATCACTGTGGGATGCTGTAGGCATGGAAGAGTGTTTTAATTCTATGAGAGAGAGAGATTGGCTAATGCTTTTAAATCTGATAGATTATGTCCTCTCTTAAAAGCCTGGTATAATCCTCACTCATGAAGCTTGATCAGGTTCTCAGACTGATAAATTTTGGGATCCAGAAGCCTGTGACATCCCATTAAAACAATTTATTCACCTTCCTCAAGAAGTAATGGATGAGAGATACAGGCAAAGTGACATAATGGTACTTTATGACTTATACTGGCTTTTGGTAAGGCCTGATGTGACATTTTTAGATATACACAATGAGCAAAAGAAGGCAGGTGGATGACAGATTGGAAAATCACTCCTAAAAGTATTAGTCAGTTTGAATGGAGATGCTGAATAGGCTTACAGCAGAGGCTGCACTGAATCCACAGTTACTGATATATCTTCATTAAAGACTTCGATGATGGAAGAGAGTGAATTTTAGTATATGTGCAGCTAACACCAGGGGGAAAACATTTGAGAATAAATTATTTCTATTTGTTTATATCTATTTATGAATGGATGACTATGTGCAGCTACTGACATAGACTTAAACACAGAGACCAATTAGAAAGGTGTGAAAAAAGCAGCAAGGCTGGCAAAAGCTTTTGAGGTTATGAAAAAAGAATACTGAAGGGAAACTCAGTAATGCTCTTCAGGACAGAAATTTTAGTGGGGCATGTTGTAGTAGGTCTAGGAGTAATAGTTTAAAATTAAAGTATTAAGAAAATAATAATTTTTGAGATCAGTCATCATTATCCAGGTTAGACAGTCTTCCACTGGGATGGTCTGACTTATCACTTCCCTTTGTGGGCAAACCTAGCCCATGAAGCACTTTTATCTAGTTCACAGTCTTACTCCTGTAGAAGAGTGTTCGAGCAATAAATGTCATGTGAGCAGCCTACAGATATTTCTTGAGCTAGAAGAGCTGACTGAGACTATCACTCACATGCAGTGATACTGTCTCACCAAGGAGCTTCCAAAACTCTGAGTCACCTGTGAAGGCAGCTGAAGCCAGATGACACAGATATGGGATGGAGTAGAGACACAATTCTAGACGAATCCTAAGTTTCTAATTAGTTCAGAAATAAATCACTTGTCAAGCAAGATTTTCCTTACACTTTTCCTTATCCATGTAAGCCAGATTTGCTGTTCAGACAAGCCATCAGGTGCCAGCCTGTGCCACTTTGACACCCAACTTCCTGCTAAATGGAAGCACCTTATGAAGCTGTTTATTGCCTCAAACCTTGGTCACGCTAAACCACAGATCATTTCATCAGTGACTTAAATCTGTAACTTTACTGGAACTGATCAGAAGCTTTGCTCCCTGAGTTGTATGGATTTCAGTCACCCATTCACATGGAATTTATGGTTGCTATAAAATACAAGGAAATGGACAATGAACAAAGGGAAAACTTCAAAATCTCTAATAATCTTTGGTCTCAGTGTCCTGACAACATGCATATTTTTGTACAGTGTATTGAGATCTGCACACTCTAATTGGTGACACTCATGGATGGAAGCTCATGGATGCACTGTGTAGTATTGTCACTCCTTGGAGTTTAAATAACACTGCAGCCTCCTCCTGTGACTGTGTTTAAGAGAATGTAACTGCTGCTGTGCTCACTGAAGACATTTTGCTTGGTTTGTGGGGAAGGTGAGACCTCCTAAAATCATCACAAGCTGTAACACCTAAATAGGATTTTCAGTTTGGAAGAGATCTCTCAGCATTGACAGAAAAAGAAGGTCTTAGGCTCCCTTTGATACCATGAGTTAGATCCTACAGAAGAGCCATTTTTTGAAGCTATACTGTACAATTCACCAAAATTACTGAATCAGTTTTTGGCTCCATTGTAATATTTCTTCTCATTACTAGTGAAAAAAATTATAAAAAAACCCCATGAAGAATTGTGTTATGATGAGGCTTTTCACCAGACCCACAAAACTGTGATATCTGTAAAGGGAACACAACAAGCTGAAAAGACCAGGCAGAGATTAATGTCCTGTCTGATGAAACAAGAGCAATCCTTTAACTACTCTGACATTTGGGAGGGCAAAGATGTGGAAAAGGTCAAATCTGCCTTCCTATTTCTTAGCTGCACTTACTGGTCATGATTGATTGTTGTGTCTGGTGCTTACCACACTTGTCGCTACCAGAAAAGAGTCTTGCCTTGCCCAAGTAGTCCCCAAGTGCGGTCCCTTCCTTCATGCATGTCCTGACTGAGTATCCTGGGAAAACCTGAAGGTCAGACAGTTATTCTGTGCATGAGGTAGCTTCAAGGACTTGGTAAAAATTGTGTTTCATGAAGAATCTGGAAAGAAGATCAGATTGCATCAGAAAGTTTTGTCCTGGTATAAACTTTTATAAAAAATGCTTAAAATTAAAATTTTCACATTAAAAATAGTGAGAAGGGGAATTTTCTACAGAAAATACTTGTAGTGAGGCTTTTTAGCTAATGTTGGTGCTGCTGGGTTTCTTTCCTTTTTTTATTATTTCTACATCTTTGTTTCATAGGACAATTGAATGAACATCCTCATACACCTGTATGTGGTTCAAAACACTGATGTCTAATCCAGAAACACACTGCTGTCTTCTTTTTCTTGTAGTCTGGCTATTTATCTTCCTCCATAATTTCTTGGGCTTGTCTTACTGTACCTTTTCTTTTGTAGTGACTGTCAGTGGGGATGTGCATGTCCCTAAAAAACTGCCTTCCTTTTCCATGCTCTTCTAAGGTGCATTTTATATTTGATTTACTGCAGGTAGCTCCCAGATGTAGATTTCCAGCAACAGGCAGAACAATTCTACTGCAGGAAAGGAAAAATCTCATTCTGGAAAGTATTAATGGGCAAAAGGATCAATTATTCCATTGCAATCAAAGCCTGTGAGATTTCATTTGGAACACTGGATGTTGTTTTGGGCCAAGATTCTGAAGTCTCTCATGTTTGCTCTTAGACTTCTTATTACAACTTCATCACTGCCTGCATGAAAATGCAAAAATGGGTAATGACCCAAGGGCTTTACCAATGTAGGAAACATTCTCATCACACCTTTCACCTGGGTCCCAGTGAGACTTTGCTGAGAGCAGTGAGTCCAGAGTGGTCAAGGTCCTGGTGAAGGGAGTGAAGCAAAAGTCTGATGAGGAGCAGCTGAGGGAAGTGAGTGTGTTTAGCCTGGGAAAGGAGGCTCAGGCCTTATCACCCTCTGCAATACCTGAAAGGAGGGTGTAGACAGGTGGGGGTCAGTCTCTTCTCCCAGGTAACAAGCAAGAGTTTGAGAGGAAATGGTCTCAAGTTGTGCCAGGATATTAGATTGGATATAAGGAAAAATCTCTTCCCAGAAAGTGTTCTTAAGCTTTAGAACAGGCAGCTCAGGGAAGGTGTTGATTCACCGTCCATGGAGGTACTTAAAATACTTGTAGTTGTGTCACTTAGGGTCAGGGTTTAGTGGTGCGTTAATGTTGGACTCAATGCCCCCTGGGGTCTTTGCAATTATGATATTCAGTGATACCTCCCTGAGGAAGTGCAGCTTATCAGACCAGCCAAAGGAGCAAGATATCATAATTTACCCACTGAGCTTGTATTTTGCTTTGAACAGCACCTCTGCTTTTTCAATCTGCATTTCAGGGAAAAGTTCTCTATTGAGTCTGGGAAGATGCAAAGGTTTCTGAGAATAACAGATGACATCAGGAACCTGACAGGCAGATTGTCTTTTTAATATATGCCATTTTCCTGGAAAGCAACTACACTTGTCAGCAAAAGTTGGAAAATGATGCCTGTTTTTCAGGCATCCCCCTCCACTGCAAGTGGCAGACTTTTACCATACTTAGAGCTTCCTACAATGTTCAGTGCATTCACAGTGGTCAGAAGTCATTGTGGAGTCTCACTGGGGTTGGTGTGAGCAGGTCTTGTCCTAGAAAACTAACTGAATAACAAGAAGGCAAAATTATCTAATAATAGTAAATCATTAATGCTAGAAGAGAGATCAACCGTACATAGAGACAGAAAGCCTTAAGGACACCGAAGGAGGAAACAAAACTGCCAATGAAATCCCTTATCTACAAGTATAAAATGCATACATAAAATGATAAATTTTGTCCCAGCTATTAGAAAATGTTGGGATTACAGCAGGTAAGTCCATGAAATGGTCAGTAACAGTCAAAAACAAGAGCATATTGCAATTATGAGGAAAGAACTGAGACCGAAGCAGTAAGAACTAAGTCACTGCAGGTGTACATCATGACAGGAGCAAATCAGAACTCCTGCCCTTGTTGCTTCCCAAACAATTCCCCACCTTAAACAAATAAACTGAAATTTGCAAAGGCACAGAGAAGACTGGCAGGGATAATTAGAATTTTGAGGGGGTTTTCAAATGAATGTCCAGCAAATGAGCTACACCTCATCCTGCAAGAAATAAAGAGTGAAGAGGACTATGATAGAGGCTTAATTAAATCGTGGATGATATGGAGAGTCAGAACAAGGAAGGATTTCATTCTAGCCTAATAAAGGTATTATGGTCCAGCAAGTAAAATGGATAAGTGCCAAATACGTAGAAGGAGTTGGTTTTTTGCACAATATGGCAAAGTTTTGAAACCTGCTACGGGATCAGCTTGTGTTAATGCAAAAAGGAATTGTGTATTTCATGAGGGAGAAATCTACTGAAGGTTGTTAAATACCATCGTCTCATCTAGGAACAAACAAAAATAAAAATTACTGGAGCAAGGGAGATTATTCTGAAGCGCTTTACTGTAGATTCACTCTGGTTTTCTCTAGGACTGTTTTATTAGCTATTAATGAAGTCAAGATTAGGGACTAAGTGCAAAATTGGTCTAACTCTGTAGAGCTCTTCTTATTCTTCCAATTTTTAAACCACATAGACTATCCCACAGTCTCCAAAATAAACCAATAAAATCATTCTTCTGGCTTGCAACTCTGCTAAGTCACTCTACCATCCTACCCTAAGGTCTTTGACCTTCACTCTGTAAAATTCAAACTTCTTTAATTCTCCTTCAGAAATCTGTTTTTTCTCCTTGCAAATTTTCCATCTGTTCATATTTCACATTGTGTCTGAAGACCAAACTTGCACTGTTGTTGTCTCAGCTGTGTGGGGCATTTATATGGACAGGAAAACATCTTCAAAATTGCTCTTCTCCCTGCTTTCTGATAGGACAAACCTTGACTTTTTTTCTGCCTCTTTTCTTTTAAAATATTTTTTTAAAAGACTTTTCTCAAATTATGTCATCTAATGTGTTAATATTTCTTTAAAGACACCAAAAAGAAATACATCAGTATTTTCAATTGGCAAATATGTTTCATATTCATAGGGTTTTTTTGACCATGTTGTGTTGCTTGATCTGTAAATTCACAGCAGTTAGGTGCAAATGTTGCCATCAACACTGACACTGACTTTTCTCTGTACTTTGAAGTCCAATGGAAAGGAAAAAACAGGCTCTGCCTAGTAAGTACACTGTGCATGAGTTATGGATATCCATGTAATAAATTCATATATTATTTCTCTTTGACCACGTCACCAGCTTGATGTCCTATAAACTTTCTTCCCAGGCTAATTGCAATATTTCAAACCTAGGAAAAATACCAGTCATTTGCCATTTAAAATAAGTTTTCCTGTTTGTGAATTTCTTCTTCATCTTTCAAATTCAATCCATAAAAATTTCCTTCTATATTTGTCTTGGCTTGAGGCCATGAAT
>CM031858.1:148578454-148677540 GCA_018697195.1 Certhia americana | reverse complement strand
TCCTCTCTTCTCCTCTCTTCTCCTCTCTTCTCCTCTCTTCTCCTCTCACAGAGGATGCAGCGATTTGCCAATCCCCATCACTGACATGTCCCTGTGAGCGCGTGTGTGCGAAGGGGGGCTCTTGGGAGCTTGTCTGCCGTCTGTGTGTGTGTCCCTGTGTCCGTGTGTCTGTCTGTGCGCTCCGGCCCTTCCCGCCCACCACCGCCCCATCCCCGCCGGGCTGACAGCTCTGCAGGGCGCACCCGGGTCAGGAGCCGGGCTCCAGGTACCACTTCGAGTGGTGCCGTGTCTGTGCAGGTAAGAGGACATTGTTGGGTTTGCAAACCTGGCACCCGGGGCACTGCAACTGAACACAACCTCTGCTGTGTCTTTTTTATTTTCATTTCCCCCCCCCCCCCCCCCCGGGGGGGGAGTAAAATTAAATTTTTTTTTTTTTTTTTTTTTTTTTTTTTTTTTTTTTTTAACTATGCAAACATGCAGGAAGAGGGTCTGCCTTTTACAAAGAAAATATAGAAGGAGCTGTGTCCATTATTCTTAAACTGGATTTTTTTTTTTTTTTAAATTAGTTAACAAAGTTTCCAGACCAGAGTCTGCTAGATGAGTTGGTCACCTGAATCTGGTGAGCCCTCAAATTTGGATTAGCAGATGCAGATTTCACTGCAATAAAGCAGCAGCTGAGGGATGTGTAATGCCTTCATCGAGGAAAGCCATTGATAGGAGGTTGGCAGATGTCAAGATTACACTATAATCACTGTTTTCAGGGTTGGTTCTCCTAACATAAATACCTTGGGAGTTTGATGACCTTACACCTTCTTGTATTCTTTCTTTGTGTTGGTGCAGTTTCTATCAGTATGTGGGAATACACAGCCATGTTAACAAGGTGTTTTCTCCACATTTATTACAAATGTGCTGTGTGTCACCTTCTAGCTGTAGCCTCTAAGCCTTCCTCTAAAGTGCCTAATTTATCAGCTCCTTCCTTCTCTTCTGAGTTTTTACATAGCTGGAGTTCTTAAAAGAATGTAGTGACTGCTGACACTTCACAGCATTAGCATGCACATGGTGCTGTGCCTGTTTGCATGTATTTTGATTAAAACCTTAAAATAACACAGCCCATCTGTGCAGTGTGGACACTAATGGGATCATTCTCAGGAAGATGCACCTGCAAAATGTATCTGTGTTTCTCAATGTGCACAATTAGCAACCAGAATTACTTTAGATGAATGCCTGAATCTCGTTTTTCTTTGATGAATGTGTAGACATCTGTTTTGGGGGAGTTTGTATAAATACTAATTGATAAAATAATAGGGAGAAGTCTTGCCAAATAGGTCAGGCATGCAATTGCAAGGTTTATTCCACTTCAAAAGCTATATGGCTTCTTGTTTTTTTCTTAAAGAGTAGGCATGTAGTAGTTGTAACTAAATTTTCAGTCCCACCAGCTATCATGCATATTTTCCATTAAGATGCTGCTATTCTGAATATACAAATACTGTTGTCTGGACAGCTGGGACAGCATCCTGAGTAACTTCCAGTTAGACATATCAAATCCATGAAGATAGATTTTATATCAATGAAGTGTTTATAGAATATTATTGCAAAAGAAGTTCCTGTGCTGTAGATTCATTGTGCATCCTCAATAAGTGTGTTGTGTTTGATTGCTTCTGGTAAGAGGCAGTGTTGGGTGTTTTGGCATCCTTTCTGGTGAAAAGGAGAAGAGTCCAGTTCTGAGCTTAGGAATGGGCATCCCACCAACTGATGAATGTCATCTGGTGTTGTGGAGAATTACTCCAAGTGACTTGCAGAAGGTGGTCTGCAACACATTGCGGAGCAAAGGGAGGAAACCCAGTCTTTTGACTTTTAAACCAGCAGATGACAGTGCCTCTCTCTCCTGGGATCAATCTGGGGCCAAATCTTGTTAGTTTAACAGAAAATAATATTCTCTCTGATTTGGGTGATTGTCTCTTGAATTTGAGTGAGACCTATGCCATGAATGAGTCTTTGGGTTGGAATAGCACATCTGATGGAGGAGGACTCATTGCAGGGGAAGTATCTATCTGACTCATGTTACTCTGACTCATGTTACTATGGTGGAGGAAAACCTCCCCAATGGGGACCTAACAGAGGAAGAATGAGGTGGAAGGATTAGTTTAATTTTTTGGTCTGTGGGAAAGTTTTTATGAGCTCAGAGACCCAGACAATGTGTGGGTGAGAATGTCTATAGCACCTTTACATATGCATAAGTATTTTCTTACTTCTTCTTGCATTTCATACAGTTTTAAGGCAAACATCTTTGCTACATGCCAGAGCTAGCTTTTGATTCTGGAGATTATGATACTGAAAATAATAGGACTAAAAGAACTCTTTTGTTTCCAGAATGTGATAACTTTCTTGCTAAAATATATTCCTGAGATTTATTCCATAATTATCTTGGCTTCAATAGATATTTCAATTTGTCATACTGTAATGCTTTCTTCTAAAACGTGTTTTGATTAATCACTGCTGGGTGATCACAATTCCTCCTGTTTAAAGACCATTCTTGAATTCTTCCCATTTACTCACCATGAGAAACACAACCTTTAAGAAAAAATTTACATTTTAGCAACACCTTGTCTGTAACACCACACCTGAATGGTACAGCTGGTACAATGGGTTATTTTAGCTCTTCAGGCAATGCCAAATTCCCCAGTCATTCTTGCATGAACTTTCATTATGTATTGTCTCCTATGGCACTGAAATATCTCCTTCCAGGCTTCCCAACCCTATTTTCCATTGCAAGGAAATGTAGTGGTTCATTTTTGTCTTTAAAACTGCCCCTTTAGAGAAGACTGATTCCTGCAGGTCTTTCCATGGCTGAGTGAGTCTAAAAACAGGAATATTGGGTCCTTACTGGGTGCTGGTCACTTTGTCTTAGGCACTACCAACTATTACAAAGATGTTTTGGAGTTCAAGAACTCATGGGGAGTGAGGAAAGGGGGAGACAGCATCTACAGAAATCATTGAACTGTAACTGAGGAACTGGGAACATACTTATTTAAAGTTCTTGTAGCATATGCAGGTACAGCAGGAAAAAAGAAGGAAAATAGACATATTGGAAATTGGTCCTCTTTGGACATAATTTCATTCTGGCAATTTTTGTTTATCATGTACTTAATTTTATTTGGTGTTTTCCTAGAGGCTTCTTCCAGTTGCTGCTGGAAGTTTAGTGATCCCCTTCACTGGAAATCACATCAGGCTTCTGAAGCTGGCAGGAGCAAAGGTTGGCTGAGATGACTGCCCCAGTTCTGTGAGCAGAGCCAAGCAGAGAGGAATGTCTTCTGCAGGAAGAAACTTCTGCAAAGATCTCCTGTTGTGCTTTTGGGAGACTTGCAGGTCTTAAGTCTTGAAATGATGTGCTCAAGGTATACTCAGACTTGCATTCTACTTTGCAAGCAAGTATGAAAACTCATAAATCAATAATCATAATATTTATTTTACATTTTTTAGTTTCAAATTTTGTTTAAAATATATTAATATGAAATTAATTTATGTTTTATATAAACTGCTAGGTTTTGGGGTTTTTTTAGTGGTGAGGAGATCTTAGTCCTAATATTCTTGACTTATAAATGTCATCAAGGGTCAGTAAATTACAGATGTAGTCAAGGATTTTTACCTTAAAGTTGCAGCCCACTGACATGTAGCCAGGAACCATAGATTGCAGATGTTATACTGGCAGCCTTTGACAAGTAACTGAATCTGTGAAGAGTCAGTTCTTCCAGCTGTGACTAAGAGATAATATTAGAAGGACATTTCATATTAATTGTGACCTTAAGTTCCTAAAAATAGCCCAAACAAATCACAAGGTTTATGTAAGTTCAAAACATCCTGATTTTCTAGTTAATTGAATAATATATTCTCTAACAGTTGGCAAGATTTTTTAGAATTTGAGTGGTGAAGAGAAACTAGCTGGAGCTGATCTTTTGTAAAGTGTAGAATCAGAGAATAATAAAGCTGTTTAGTTTGGAAAAGACACCTAAGACCATCAAATTCAACCATTAACCCAGCACAGTCATGTCTACCACTAAACCCTGTCCCCAAGTGCCACATACATTTTAAATGCCTGCAGGGATGGTGACTCCACAGCTTCCCTGGGCAGCCTCTTCCAATGTTTGACAACCCTTTCAGCGAAGAAATCCTTCATAATCTCCAATCTAAACCTCCCCTGGTGCAACTTGTGGCTGTTTCCTCTTGTCCTATCCCTGTCACCTGGGACAAGGGGCCAGCCTCCTCACAGGTCTGCTATTCAGAGATAATAATGGAATACCAAGACCCCTACAGCCCTTGTTTGCTGTCTCAGGACTTTTCCTTTAGGAGATCTCCTTTGCCCTTGCTGGCTGCCATGGGGGTTATGATCAGCAATTGCAAACCCTGGGCTGGCAATCACAGCAGAGCAGCTGGGGGCCAGAGGTGGGGGGAGCATGCCCTGGCTGCTTCTCCCTGCTTTACTCCTGATGTCCAGCTCCACCAACTAGGCTGGAAA
Source organism: Certhia americana (assembly GCA_018697195.1). Lineage (NCBI taxonomy): Eukaryota > Metazoa > Chordata > Aves > Passeriformes > Certhiidae > Certhia > Certhia americana. The sequence goes on along the minus strand of CM031858.1, from coordinate 148,673,027 downwards.
AATTTATCATGTGAATGTGAGCCACAAAAGAGGAGGGATAGCTCTGTTTGTGGGATGAGTTGCTTATTCCTTTCTAGTCTGAATATGAGGGGGGAGTGGGCGGATAATATTTATTTTTCAGCATCAATAAAAGGTGAATTGAATAGCTCCTGCTTCACCTATGAAAGAAAAAGTATGCACACACTATTATTGCCCTAAGAAAAGTGTTTCAGGACTGGAAGTAGGTGGGTGCATCACCTACCAAGGACTATGTTGTAACTTAGAGATTTAATCTGGAGTGGGGAAAGAAAAGAGACCACCCTGCTCTCTAATGACTATTATGGATATACAACACATATGTTGTTTGGTGGACAAATAATTTTACAAATCAGGTGATGCAAGTAGTGAGGTATATTTTGATTCCTTTCACTGCTAGCTGCAACCTGAAAATAAAAAATAGTTTAGGAGATCAAAGTGGGCTTTTATTCTTTATTACATTGAGGTTTTCATGGCAAATACCTCCTATCTTTACATACATTAACAAGGGTGTTAGATTTAGGTTTTTTTCTGTGATCTTTTTCTGTGATTTTCTCTCTAAAATCTTCCCATTTCTTTCCCAGTATGGAGGAAATTCAGCCGTAAAGACTGGGCAGATACCTGTAAGCTCTGGCACTCACAAACTCTTGCTCTACAGAAAAAAAAACCAAAGCAGCCTGTCCTGGGAGCCCCCTGAGGAGTCACAAATCCCACCCCAGTTTGTGGGGCTGTAGAGCTGGCCAAAAAGTGCCAGACCTGGACCTTATCTGATCACGTGTCGCAAAGCTTCTCCAAGCTGTGTTAGCCTTGATTATTCATTAGGAATGAATGAAACTGAGTTATGGGTCATGTTTTGCAAGTGCTGTCAGTGCTGATTATGCAGTGGTGTAGATTCCCTCTGCTCAGGGAGCGCTGCTATCACAGAGCTCATCGACTATGCAGTAGATGTAAGTTATCCTTCTCCAGCTCATCAGAATCTATTTACTTTACATTGATTCAGTTCCTTAGAAATTAATCTTTGATTCTTTGTAGAACAGAAGGATCCCTTGAGTTCAGTTTAAGCAACTTGATTTGATTAGTGTTATGTCCTGAATATTGATTCTTAAGTGAATTCAATAAGAGATGTCAAAACTGCCATATTTCACTTCACATTTGAGGGCAAGTTTAAACCATTGACAGACTTAAATATTTTTGGACTGATGGTCTTTGTTCTAAGCTTAGCCAATACTTGGTTGTGGTTTGACCATTCATTGCCCAAGTGCAATTTTTTCAGTGCTTAACCAGGCTGAAGTATGTGCCCATTGTTGGCACCCAGGTATTTCCTTCCAGAGCAACCTGGTTAACATTGATTACCACAGGAAGAATTATTCTGCATATTGATTGCAAAGATTTTCTTTGAGCTGTAAAGTTTAGAGGTATTCAGAGATTTCTGTTGGCTCCATGCTTAGTGCAAAACTAATTACCTCTTGTATGACAGAACTTCACTAATTCCAATTTCACCAACAGATAAAGGCTACAAATAATCTGTGTGGATTGTCTTGTTTGCCAATGCAGTTCTTAGTGAAATGAAACAGCACCTGGTACCTATTTTACAGATGTTCTTGTACTGGGCATTCCTGTAAACCTTTATCCATTTCAGTGGCAGGATTGGTTTTCTTCATAGCAAGTTAAATATTTTAATGAATCTACAAGGAAAGGAACACATGGGTTTCAGTCCACGTAATACTTGATAAAACAATGTTTCTCAGTGCTTATATTTGCAAAATATACCAGAAAATCTGCAGCAAACCCCACTGACTAGGTCTAGACTGACTAGGTGGTGAGTGACAGTGGTATTAAATTCTGACTGGGAAATTAATTCAGTACTGACCAAGAGGCAGCAAGGCACAGCTCTTCTGGAGCCCCTGGAATTCTGTTCTTGTATGAGCACTGACAAAGCTCAGATCTGCCTCATTTCCATGATCTGCTGCAGAACAGCTCAGGATGCTCAGTCTGAACACAGGACCTGATGGTGTAGCTCTGCAATGCACAATGACTTCATGTTCCTGCAGCAGGGAGAAGAAAAAAAAAACACATTCCTTTTGTAAGATAGAGTGCTATAACATAGAAATAAATCTGTTCAGCTGTCCTGAGAGGCTGGGGCAGGAGTGAGCTGCTCATTCCTAACAGATGACAATCCTTGTTTAAGTCTGATATTTCATAAACCATCTTGAGTTATTTCAAGGAAATTTCCCTTGTCCTGCTTTGCTGTTTAGTTATGGTGCCACCTCTAGAGTGTTTCTGAAAGTGGTTTTTATGTCTTCTAGGGCTTTTCTTAGTTATATGGATAAGTACTTTTATGACTGATTCCCAAAATTAAAACCATTTGCAACTAGGCTTATATTATCTTCTTTCTTTGCCATCCTTGGGTTTATTACTGAGTACATTGCTGTTCAGTTTGTACTCAAGCTATTTGTATATATTTGACTTCTTATTTCTTCTTTTAAATTCACTGTTCTGCCTTTATTCACTGTGCTGCCTTTGATTTTTTTTCCTCCTTTTCAGTAGATATTTCTACTGTCATAGTTTCTTCACTTAACATCCTTTTTACTTCTCTTAGCAGTTGTTCCCAGACTATGGGCCATGACCCCAGACAGGCTGTGGCAGTTACGAGTGGGCTACAAAATTAAGTTGCTAATTTTGGATTTGGTGACACAGAGAAGTCAAAGAACGGTTGGTTTCCTTCAGCAGTTTTCTGAGATAAGACTGATAACATGTAGGAAAATAGATAAAGCGTCAAGTACCCTTATTCCAGATTCGACTGGTATGATAAAAAACTTCAACCTATTTACTCTTACTTCAATTTCTCCTTATTTCTATGTCTATGGTTCTGCTCCCTGTGTCTCTCCCAGAGAGTGTTTTTGAAGGCAATAACCTCTAAGGCAGGTCCTGCCCAGCCCAGGAAGCCACAGAGGGTACACTGAGTTTTGGGGAGTTCTGGGAAGTCTGTCCCCCTAGTTGAAAGAGTTGCTGGCAGTTTTGTAGGTCATCAGACTTCAGAGGAAAAAAAACCCAACCAAACAAAACCAACAACAAAACAAAACCCCAAAACAAACAAACCCAAAACAAAGCAGATCAAGAAAAATACCAGCAGGAATACTTCTGGTTTAACCAATGTCAGCTTTTCCCTTAGCTCTATGCCTTTGTACTTCTCTTCGTCAATGACTTGCAGATGAATCATATCATGGGCTCAATTCCCTTAAATAATTGTAATGGCCCATGTCACGAATGGACATAACATGGGACAAAGGGCTGTGGCACTGGTTTTTTTGGCATTTAACCTCTCTTGGGTCCGTCTGCCTCAAGCAGAGAGGCTGAGTGTGTATGGAGATGAGCCTTTCCTGCCCAAGATGTCATGCTGGGTCATCTCACCTAGTTTTAGATGTCTGCTGTTGATCATCACTTTCAGCCAGACATCCCTTGCTGCCTTAAAAATGGTGGAAAAAATACGACGTTTTTCAAAGTAATTTGTCTGACCTTCTCTGAAATAAATTGCTACCTAGAAGTGTCTGTTTGTCTTTATGGATTATAGAGGGCTGGCAGGTGGTTTACTCAGATATAGACAACTACACTGTAAATCTCTGTATTTGGTCAGATGAAACCTCATAATTTCAATCAGGTACAGCAGAGTTTTGGCAGGACTGGTTCCCCACAGCAACCTGGAGTTGCCGTGGCTGTTTCAGTGACATCTCTGTCAATAAATTGAAAAGTTTTGTATTGATTAAAAGAACTGTTTGGGTGAGCAGGAGGGTCTGGATGAGCTGTTGAGGCATAATGTGACTATTTTATCCCAGGTATCAGGTTTAGGATCATATATCACAGATATGTGTGATGTGACAGTGATATCATTTAGCTCAGTGTCAGACACATGTAAACATGATAGAGGGAGCATAAGGCCATTGGACTTCGCATTATCTTTAAAAACCTATTCTCTCTCTTGTCCAGGGCCCATGGAAGAGGGATTATGCTGGTTCTGGAGAATACCAGCCTTTGGGTTCATTTAGTGCAACATTAAGACAATTCTGACACGAAGCCAGTGTTTCTCCTGCATTGAAACCCAAATAATTGCTGGAACATGGCAGGCAACAATTTTCTGTGAAAAGGACACTTGCATAAATGATCATTTCACTTATTCCTGTTACAAATAGGACAAGGTTTGTTAATTCTGATTCGTCATTAAGAAGCTCCACAGAGCATGGATTTTTTCTTTTGTCAGTCCTATGCTGTCTGCAAAAACTTGGCCTTTATCTACCCAAGTGTCTCAATTAAAGATTGGCCTTTATCTATGGAGTCTCTCAATTAAGTAGCAGTATTATGAATACTCTTGATTCATGCCTAGGTGGGAGGATCTGTGCCATTGTGCAAACAGCTTTTCTGCCTCATTACCAGCACTTCTTGTTTGGCTAACTTGTTTGCCTGATCAGATGATAAGTGCTAATCCCTTCTCTGTTCTGTGACATGATGCTGAACTGGATGGCTGCAAAGCTCATAGGAGAGTTTTTCTCCTTCAATACCATCAGGAAAAATGGAAGATTTGAGGAGGCTATTGGCCCCTTTGGGGCCAATACAGCTTTAATGCTGTATGCTCTTGGGATTAGTGAATTCCTGTCTGTTATGAGGTAAATCTTGTGTGGTTACACAAGGATCAAATCTGGTAAACAGGACACCCTTTGCTCCTGTCCCAGCTGAGAGAATGTGGGACAGGAAGGCCTTGCTTTTGGTGCAAGACTTGGACAGCTAAACAGAGCCAGAATTAAGCTTAGTCATGGTAATTTTATACAAAATAAACCATAAAAATCACAGAATAGTTTGGGTTGGAGGGAACCTCAAAGATCATCTTATTCCCACCCCCTGCCATTGTCAGGGATGCCTTCCACTTGTCCAGGTTGCTCCAAACCTCACCCAGCCTGTCCTTGTACATTTCCAGGGATGTGACATCCACAGCTTCTTCATCTGAAATCCACCCAAGTCCCCACTCCCATCAAAAAAATTTTAAAGGTGACAGATAAAGAGTCTGGTTATAACTCTATTTGTCTCACCATCTGCCTGCATTTTTATTCATTGCCTAACTCTCTCCATGAAAAAGTCCATCTTGGTAGCTTCTCACGTTGCTTGGGAGATGAGAGCTGCAAGAGCAGCCCCCAGACTCCTGAGCAGTGGACAGGTGACTGAGAGGGTTTTGTAGGTTTTTACAGCAGGTCCCTGCTGTCCTGCAAGGTTTTAAAGAGGGTCAGTGATCAGCATTTCATGCTTCTGGAACTGCTGCAGTTTCAAGTGTGTTGCTTGCAGTCAAGACCAAAGTCTTCTTCCCAAGAATTTTGATGATTATTGGGTTAATAATAATGTAAAATTATTCTAATCTAATTCACATCTAAGCAGCATTTTCACAAGTGCTAGGACTTGTGAAATCTTTTCTTTTACAGGGGATGGTTCTTTTTAGCTTATGATTTATCAGAAAAGACAAGCTTGTGGCCTTCTTGGAGAAGTCAAAATGAATCACAAAACATTCTGAATTTCATCCCTTTGAACACAAAATCTCAGAAAATGAAAAGAATATGAGTTTAAAAAATGCAGAAGGCGCTTGTAAAATGTTAGATAACAGAGGCAAATTTTCAAAAGTTTGTGCTATTATTTTCTAGGAGAAAGGAGAAATATGATAGCAATTTCTTATTAAATGAAAAAAAAAAATAGTCTGATACCTGAAGGAGAGTAAAAATCCTCCATCTGTGGTCACAGAATATCTGAGCTGGAAGGGACCCACAAGGGCCATGGAGTCCAGCTCTCAAGTGAACAGCCCATCCAGGAATCAAACCCACAGCCTTGGTCCTGTCAGCACCAGGCTCTGGCCAACCGAGCTCATTTCAGAATAATTTCAAATGCTGCCATCTGGTTTATAAAGAAATGAATTCTGAAATAAAACACTGGAGAACATGGGCATTGATCCCACTGCCTCTTGCTTGCTCAGAGAGAGCTCTCCCATTGGAGCTAATTCCCCATCAGTGGTGCCACTGGAGTGGAAGTTTTAGGATGAAACACTGAAAATGCAGCTCCCTTTGGTGACCATGCACAAAATATGGCAGGCATATCTAGTTCAGTGACTGCTTCTGTGGTACAGGGTCACAAATTTCAAACTTTCAATGAGAAAACTTCTTGATGAAAATGTCATTTTCTCTTTGGGTGGATATTCAGGGATTACTTTATATTAAGCTCTAAGGCTCAAAAATTCTTTTGCTAAGGTCCTTCATTTTATCACACGAATTTGGGGAAAGGCCTCTGACCTTGTTTACACTGATGCTTTCTTAGTAGAAATCAATTATTTTGGATTTGTTTTAAAAAATCTACAAGCAGAATGGGAACTAGTGATAAAAAAAATATAATGTACTCTTTCCCATGGGCTTAATGATATCTGGGAATAAATCCATGAAGCCTAAGAAGAATTCTATCACTAGCAATTATTTTCTGTGATTTAGGGTTTTATCACTGTCTTTGATGTTATACAGACTTAAGTGGAAAATAGCTCCAAATTTATTGATGCTCTTATTGTGTTGTCTGTATTTAGGGACAGATTCTGGCTTTCCAACAAAAAATTATGGAGTGCTTTAATCTGCTAAGAGGTGTGCTGAGAGACCAGTGGGATTGCCTGAACATTGATCCCTTTGTGAGCTGTGCTAGTAAATCAGCAGAGCCAGCAAAGACTACATCATTTATTTCAGGGTGTGATATTTAAAAAACTATTGTCTGTGTTGGCTTCAACTGATGTAGTGAATTCAGATAGAATACTTGAACTATTAAAAATGCATAATGTGTAATTTTTAAAATTTGTAACTTTTAAAATGCATACTTTTTTAATGTTTTCAATAATTGTCAAAATCTGTAGATTTGAAATTATGACTTAAATATTTTTTAAATATTTATTTAATAATAATTATTTGTAACAATAATAATTATTTAATAATAATTAATATTTATCAATAAATATTTAAATAAATATTTATTGTACATTACAATATTGTGAAGAAATAATGCCCTCAGACTGTTCTCTGGGGCCAACCAGGTGAGCTGGGACATTTCTGGCCATATCCTGCCATATGCAATTTCATCAGGAAATACTTGAAATCACAGATTAGAAGTCATTGACCTGTGACTGTCAGGCAGCAGTCTGGATTAAATGGGTATCTGCAAATCCCCCAGTCCACAAGTTCTGATACTGGGACCAGAACAAGCTCTGGTTGATCTGCCAGCAGAGGAAAGAGGTGCCAAGCAGTGCCTGTGTGTTCCCCCAGACCAGGCAGGAGCTGAGGGCAGCAATCATGGGAGGCACCATGGTGGGGGTAGCCCTTCTTTACCATCCTTGTCTTTTGCAGTTGTGGTAGCTCTGAGGCTACTTTGGTCCCTGGGAGGGGTAGAGAAGTTCCCAAGTTCTGCCCACATCCTGCCCATCCCTGCCTGTTTACTTGCAGGGCTGAAGCCTGCAGGGAAAGCATTCCTAAAGGCAATCTTCTGCTGCAGGACAGAGCTCATGAATAAGGTAGGTTGTACTGTGCCTCAGAGACACGTGGAGGGAAAAATACTTTTCCCGCCTCTCATTCTTTTCCTAAAATCAGAAATGGGATGTTATTATCCATTTCTAGATTAACCCTCTGAATTTCCCCTAGAAATGTTCCCTTTGCTGTGAGATTCACACTATGCAAAGGCAATGCTCCTATTTATAGCTTGTGGCTGAAGACAAGTCTCTCATTAAGTAGAACCATTTCAGAGTAACTGTTGAATGGATTTCAGTGCTTTGGTAACATTTATTTTAAGATCTTGTCCTCTGCAGAAAGGTGGGTCAGCCTCAGCACCAGGGTCTGTGTGGCTTTATTCTTTATTCCTACTTTGCACATGGGTACGACCCTTAAAGTTTGGGTTTGCTTTTTTAAAAATTTTTTTTTTAAATTTTTTTTTTAATTTTAATTTTTTAAAAGTTGATAGTTTTGTTATAATATTTTATTTTTGATTTACACTAATAGAGTTACAGCTGCACATCAGGATGGAGCCAGGCTCTGAGATATGAGAGATTTGCCGCGACAAAAAATTAATTGGTTCCTGCAGTTTGGAATCTGATGAAACTGTTAAGGTTGAATACTTAGCCTGCTCTTGCATGATCTTTCCAATAATTCATGTTCCTTTGAAGTCACTTCATTGTCCTGACTTTCCTGGGTTTGAATTGTTGCCAGTGAAACTGAGTCCTCCTGGTGTAATTCATAGGCCGGAATCATAAAGATGACACTCTTGCATGTTGGTATGAGGGGAAAAAATCTTTTTGCCCCAAGGATGTTATTAGGAACAAGATGACAACTTTTGAATATTTTCCAGGGATCATAATGCTCTAATATATTGGAATGTTGAATAACATCAGTGATAAGATCACAGCAATGTGTGACATAATGTTTCTGTTGCCCTGAATTGCAACTCTGTTCTAGCCTATGGTGAACATCCAAAATTTTAATGCTGAAACTTTTATTATAGATTTTAATGCTATTTATGTCTTTTAATACTTTGAACCTTACAAGGATTTTACTCATGAAGTACACAAAAACAGGGAAAACTGTGGTCTTATGGATATCCAGTGGCATTCCTGTGGATATAACTGAATAATTTAGAAAAGTAATAGACTTGCTTTTATGAATAACATCCCAAAGCAAACCTTATGGAAAAAATCTGATGGTCTATTATTTGTGCATTTTGTTTTGTTTTCCATGGTGAACTTTTCATAAATAGTGTAGTTACAGGCAAGGTAGACAAGCTGCTTCATGTGAATGAATAAATCAATCAATACATCAAACTAACGCAGTGGTGTGGAAAAGCAGGAAGTTTGTCAGTGAGAAGAGACTTGGGGCTGTGAGGCAGGATATGGTTTGTCATTTGCTGTGTTAAACTTTTTTCTGAAGACTTCAGAAGTGGAAGTTCAATATACAGACCAAAGACCTGAATTATGCTCTCAATCTCTTGTTTCATACACCTTTGAGAGAAATAAAATTCTGCCTCCTCAAAGGGGAGGCCAAATGTGAGGAGGTAGTGCTGCTCTCTCTCAGACTTGAGAGTCAAAGCTATGGTTCACGTGGATGGGAGCACCAGAGAGAAGTGTTAAGCCCACACCAGTCTTCTGCTCAGATTGTAATACAGGAAACCAGCAGCGCTCTCATCTGTCTCACATGGACATATCAAATGTGGGGAAATCCCTTTCAACAAATAAATGTCAAACCTGTCTGTTGTACTGTATGGTGACAGTGGTACAGAGAAGACTGTGCTATGAAAAAACATCATTTATATGAGATGAATTAAGTACAGTGGCTCTCCAAAGCTTTCATACCCCATGTAATGTTGAAGTTTTATAGCTTTACAGAATTTGCTAGTGAGTAAATGCAGCAAGACCAAAATTCCCATGCAGCAAACCATAGAATAACAGAGTGGTTTGGGTTGGAAGACACCTTCAAGATCCTCTGTTTGCAATCTCCTGCCATGGGCAGGGACGCCTTCCACTAGAATTCCATTAGACTAAAAAAAGCCCCATCCAAGGTGGAACATTTCCAGGGGTGGGGCAGCCACAGCTTCTCTGGGCAACCTGTGCTGGGGCCTCACCACCCTCCCAGGAAAGAATGTCTTCCTAATATCTGATCTCAATCTAAATCTACCCTCCTTCAGCTTAAAGCCATATCCCCTTGTACTGTCATTGCATGCCTTTGTAAAAATTTATCTCTAGAGGCCTAGCAAATTAGGGTTCTTATAGATTATTTCCTTTCCAATCCCCTTTATAGTTTTTTGGGGCATACACCAGTTATTGCTCACAGTGTAATTCTCTTGGATGTCCGATTTGCCTGAGAGATGTAAGTATTTGTCCTGGCATGGCATGTCTCTGGAAATGAAAGCCACAGTTCAGCAGTTTAGATTTAAGCCTGCTGAATTTTTGAAAGAAAATTCCTTCCCTGAATTTGGGAGTAACCCCAGCAACCCACGTGCTGTGCATGCTAAGTGGAAGAGGGGATGTGGAAGCTGAATGGGGAGCAGGAGTGCATCAAAAAGCCTGGAAGTTGGATATGTAGATAATGTCTGAAAAATGCACTTTCTTACATAGCTTTAAAAAGAGTTTCCCAGTAAAAATGCAGTGAATGTAGTTACTATAGCTACCAGCAAGGTTTTGTGCAGAACTTCTGGAGGTACTTGCTGTGTAGTTGTACAAAAGTTTTTCTCAGTTTGAGGATTTGGTATCACCTTGTGTTTAGTTTTTCTCCATTTAACCAGGCAGTGTTAAGCACCAGCTGTTTTGTCAGTTTCTATACAAAACAGAAAGTGGCAAGGAGCTTGAAAATTTTAATATTCTTTTTCTCTTTATAGTGCAAGAGAAACATTGTTGATGTAGCTGAGCTAACGTGTTATTTAATTTCTTACTTATTTCTCTGTTTTGGATTGTTTTTAGGCCAAGAAACAGCTAATAGCATTGTGGGCTTTCATGTTTACCTTAGTACAGAAAAAATTAAAACTCTTTCATGATTAACCACCAGTCAAGCAACTTGTTCTGGGCCTTAGAAATCAAGGAAAGGTTTCAGATTAAAACATGACACTGCAAACAGAAGAGGAATGCATTCCTCATTTTAGAGTTCAAGTGCATCAGGTGACAGTAGCTGATCACTCAAACAGCTTTCTAGTCCTAGTGAGGGAATGTTCTGTCTCAAATGAAAACCAATAGGTCTATAGATCAGGAAAAGTACTGCAAATTTGAACAAGGTATAGATGATATACTGGGTTTATAAAGAATAATTTTAGATTTATATTGGCTGGGAAGTTAGACTGCATGTTATTGTCTCTTTCAGCTGTACTAATCTATAAATAAGTTTTGATCTCTGAATACATTGACATTAATATGACAAACTTTCACACATCAAATTAGATCTCATGTATCTGTGGAAAACAAGTTATAACACCTGTTATTATAACATCTCTTAAAGAACAAGCTGTCAGTCTTGCTCACAAAGACAAAAGAGTAAAACAGGCACAATCACTTTTTGGTTTTGTTTTTTTTTTTTTTTTTTTTGTTTGTTTTGGTTTTTTTTTAATTGGCAACAGATAGATTAAAGCAGTTACTCTTCAGACAGCAATTGTGTTGGAAAATATTGCTTATCTGAATCTGATGTCAATACATGTACGTGTCTGCCCATGGCAATATATTAGTACTTTAGCATTTTCCTTGGCACCCAAAGGAAACAAAAGCAAAGGACCTTCTTGCCCCTGAGTGGAGCAGGAAGCCTAGTGCCAAAACAGATGTAAAAAAGCCAAAGTGCTCAGGGCCCTTTTGTACCCTTTATTTTTCTGGTGAGGGCTCCTGAGCCTCCCTGCAATCAGTGAGAGCAAAGCATAGCCTGCTGGCATTTGGGTCAGCTGAAACATGGCTTCATCCAGTGCAATTCATGGACAGGAAAACTCAGAATGAAGTTTAACCCTTTAGGCAATCCAGGAGGCCCCACAGTTTTGGTTCCCATATCTGTTATAGTTCACCCAGAAACTAGACTAAACTCTGCACAAACTGTTCTTAAGCTCTTCGTTTGGGAACTAGTGTAAAAGTTCAAAAGGGCATTGCTTTTCTTAGCTCCATTTTGGTTCTTCTTCCCAAACCTGCTTTTCTTGGACAATTTTGTCATTCAGGAAGGGGGATTTGTTTAGAAGTCAATATGTGCTTCTTCTGTTTCCCATTAGGCAAAGACTTTGTACTCAGGTCTGTTCATCCTCTGCCTCCAAACTTGATAAAGTTTCCTATCTTTACTTTTATCATCTTTAGCTGTTGCTGCTTTTGGCTGAATTTCTTATGTCACCTTGGCCAGACAGACATCTGCTGAAATATTGGTATCTGTTGGGACACCAATATCTAAATCTTTGCTCTTTGTCTAAGCTTCTTTTATTGTGTCTGGAGAAAATAAGCACTTCTTGTGAGTAGTTAATTTATTTTACACTTCCTCATGAGAAAGAGATAAAATCAATCTGGATATGGATTTTTCTTTCTCTTTTTTTTTTTTTTTTTCCTCTCCATGAACTTGAAAGTAGCTTAGTATAAAACCACACAAAATGTTAGACACCTACAGCCTAAACTTAAATGAGGTAAATCCCAGCCAGAGCTCTGCTATGTCTTAAGAAAAAGAGTATAGGGTGAGACTATTTGAAACTAAACTTTACAGTCCTGGAAGGCACAGATTTAATTTGGTTTAAATTCTAACACTACTGTCTAAGTAGGTATCTCTTTTCCACTTCTACAATTTTTCCAAGTCCTTTCTCCTCCACCAAATTTTCTAATTTTGCTTCTGTTATAATTTTCCTGAAAAAACTCTATGTCTTTATTCATTTCAAAATATCCTCTCCCCAACTGAAATCTTTGATACCTATATTATCTATGAAATATCTCTCTCTTCTTTTTAGTTAAAAATTCAGGATATTGCTTATGAAGAGATAGGGAAAAAGGAATTAAGTAATTTTTTGAGTTTCAGGTCTTTATTGAGACAATTTGAGGGACTTCTTCCTTCAATTAATTGTGAAAATTTTAAATATTAAGAAATTATAATGTTAGGAAGACCTGAGTGTGATGTTTCATGTTTCATTCATGTGATCTGTAAATTCCTTTTTTTTCTTTCATGGCCTATTCCCTTTTTACTTTCTCTTTTTTCCACTGCTGTTTCTTCACTTGTGTGAAGAGTGAAAAGGAAGGAAGCAGGGTGGAGAGGATGGGACAGGGACGGTTGAAATTGCCCCAAACCCTTCCAGCCAACACCAGAATTGTTGATCTGACAGTCACATCCCTTGTCATAAGCACAGACAGGCAGACCCAGCTGTGGTTCAGGGGTAGCTGCACATCTCTAATCAGCTCCTAAGTGACAGCCCTCTTGCCTCTGTCAGCTGCCTGGTGTAAGAGCTGTGTGTGGGTTGTAGAACACACACTTTTGTATCTTATCCTTTCTGTGTGAGTGACAGTGGTGTAGAGAGACCTTCCTGTTAGAAAATAGGGATAATTTTCATGTTTTCTACTACATGAAAGCTACATCTTTCTTTTCCTGTTTAATTTATAGCTGTCAGACCCTTATTAGCTGTACTTCTCTTCAGTGTCTTCAGATCATCTTCTGTTTTCATAGAATCACAAAATGGTTTGGGTTTGGGGTGACCTTCAAGGTCACCTAGTCCTGGCCTCCCTGCCATGGGCAGGGACATCTTCCACTATTTCAGGTTGCTCCAAGGTCCATCCAACCTGGCCTTGAGCACTTCCAGGGATAGGACATCCACAACTTCTCTGGGCAACCTGTGTCAGTGCCTCACCACTTTCAAAGTAAATAATTTCTCCTTAATATCCAATCTAAACCTGCCCTCTCTGAGCTTAAAGCCATTATCCTTTGTTCTATCACTACGTTATCCTTGACAAAAGCCCCCCTTTAGCTCTTTAGGTACTGGAAGGCTGCTATAATGTCTTCCTAGAACCTTCTGTTTTCCTGAACAATTCCAATTATCACTGCCTTTCCTCTCAGGAGAGGTTCTCCATTCCTCTAATCCTCCTCAAGGCCTCCTGTGGACTCGCTCCTGCGGGATAACGTCCTTGCAGTGTTGCTCTAAATGGGTCTCATGAGAGTGGAGTAGAGGAGCAGAATCACCTCCCTTGGCCTGCTGGCCACTCTGCCTTGGATGCAGACCAGGATATGGTTGAATTTTTGGGCTGCAAGTACACATTGCTGTCTCATGTCCATCTTCTTATCCACCAGCACCCTCAATTCCTTCTTTGCAGGGCTGCTCTTGATCCATTTATCCCATCTTATTTAGTTTTCCATCTTACTCACAGCCCTGGAGGTAGAAATGACAATAAAAGTGACAAAGCAGAATTTTCCTGCAGGTCTCCTTCTGCTGGGAACATGGTAAAATCACAGAAGGATTCACAGTCAGTGGTTTCCTGCATGTCACATTCAGAAATTGAGAGGGGTAAAGTGTGGGTTTTTCTAAGTCTTGGACTTAGGATCTCTGACACTTGATAAACTCTGCTTCTGCTTGACTCCCCTGCGTTCCCCATACGTGCCTGTCCCATACTGATGGTGGCCACCATAGTGGTGGGAAGAGATGGCTGAGACATCAAAGATCCAATTTGTCTTCACTCAAAACTGTTCTGCACTGAGGCCATGCTTCTTATTTCTCTCGTTTTATAGAGTCTGTGTTGATGGTGAAGATATTCACAATTGTCTTGGTTTGGAAAGACAGGGGTGTTTGCTAGGGTACTAAAAAAAAAGAATGGAAACTTTGCTTGGACTTGTTATTATCTTAAAATTAAAGGGGGGTTTTGGGCAATGGTGTGAGGGTAGGAATAACAGTTCTTTATTAGTTAGTTTAACAAGGTAAATTAACAATAATAACTATAATATTGACAACAAACAGAACTAGAGAAGAAAAGGAAAAAAACCCAACAACCCAGTTATAGTTTTTCTTTGGCACCCCCCACCCCCCTCAGTACCATTACGAGCCACTAGAGCGAGTAGCAGTTTTGGGAGGATGAGATGTATTTGAGGGTTGGTAGTGGCTGGAGCTGTTGGAAAGTGTCTCGGCTGGGCAGGGGCTGCAGAAAATACAGCGTGGGGAGACCTCGAACAAAACGGAAGAAGCCGTGGGTGTAGGGCAGGGAGAAGGAGCTCTTGGTAGGGTAGGGAGGGAAAGGGTTCCTAAAATCTCGGGGGACACACGAAGAGACGGTGGTCTGACTGAGTTCTAGGTGAAGGATGGTGAGAGCTCTCTTTCGCGCTGAGACGAGCAGCTCCTGGCTGTTTTTTCCGAGCGCACAAAACTGCCCAGAGCGAAGTGAAGATGGTGCCTCCCTGTCTCTGCCTTAGCTGTTTCTTTTGTTTGGTCCTAAGCACCCATGAGTACCGAAAAGCACCCAGCCATTAGCTTCTTAGCAACTTTTGTGAAAAAAATCTATAAGAAAATAACCCAACCCCCAACAACAATGCAGAAATTTGTGGTCAGAGGAGATGATTCTTCCTGTCTCCTCTTAGTCCAGCTTCTTTCATAAGAAAGAGAAATATTTCAGGTCAGAGCCAAAAAGAGGCTGGAGGCAGTCACTTCCAAGATTTTCAGTCTTAAATTCTCCACGCAACCTCCCCACTCTGCAGACACCTAATCTGGGAAAGATGTCTAATCTTAGGGTTCTGCTGTGGGGCTTCCAAGATTTGCCTCTGCCTCAAATGATTTGAGTTATACAATTATGAGAAATTAGGTGGCAATCCTACATCAGTTCCAGTACCACCTTTTATTTTGGGTCAGTTCTCAAAATGCTTTGTTGCAATGTCAACTAACTGTAAGCTGCTTTTCTGTTTCTAGAATACCTGGTGAGAAGGGGCTCCTTGCAAGCTGCCTATATGTTCCATTGTCCTTTTTCACTCTCTTCTTTTGAAAGAGAAATGGCCTTGCTTCTTCTCAGTGAAGGAGAGTATGGAGATTCTTGGCTTGGGTGGGTTTCAGGCAGTGGTTACACAATGGGAGTGCTGGATGGAGAGGGAAAGGTTCAGAGCTGAGGATGCAGCCCTGCTATCTATACCTCCACAAGTAATGACAGATACTCTGATTTTCATCACCTTTATTCACAGATTCTTTACTTTGGTGTGTTGGTGTCCACAGTAGAGTTCTGAGTTTCATTACAAAGGTCAAGACAATGCAAATTAGACCATGGAAAGGCTCTGCAGTACTAAATCTCTTAATCAAATGCACTTGTTGTTCCTGAACAAATTTTCATTACATTACATTGCATTAGATCTGTTAGTCTATTATCGTTTTGGAACACATGGAGGAGGAGCTCATACACGTGGTTCAAGAAGGAGGCATTCATGTTCCTGTATTTTGGAAATTTTCTGTCATTTGGATAGTTCAGCAGAAATGTTGGGAAGTGGTAGGTGAGTGTGTGGTACATCTCCAATTAGCATGGCCCTGTTAATAACCCTGAGAGTGACAGACAATGGGTATGAGCTCGTTTCTGGAGTTTGTAGGGATTCTGGTTATCCAGGCCATTATCATAAGGCGTAAAGCAAGGAATGCAAAGCAATTCTTCCTTGCCCCAATTCAGAGTTCTGGGAAATGCATTCACCAGGCTCCTCTTTGTTAGAAAGTATGTTGCCTCTTTTCCAAATAGATTTAGGCTGTTACCCCATCCCAATTCCTCGCTCCAGCTCTGCTTGCTAACTATATAAAGCCATTACATATGGGTCTTTTTACTGACATAATCCTCGACTGTACTAAAAAAGAAAATATTAAATTTCATTCCAAGAGCTGTAAGAACTTCCATGAGGATATAAAAAGCAGGAAATTGGCCCTGTAAGAGTGGAGTATTCTCATATTGAATAGCCTTCAGGGTCTCAGTGTTAAAGGCTTCTTCCTAATAGCTAATGTAGGTTGGACCAGTTTGGCCTCTGCTTGGGAGGAAATGGGATTTGTAGGACTTTGCCAGTACAGGTTTACAGGGCTTAGGCCAAAGGACTGGTGTTCTGTGACCCTGTACAAAATCGGCATGCTCCATACATACTGCACTAATGGAGAGTTTGAACATGCAGTACTGAGGAAAAATCTCAGGATTTTCTACTCCATCACAACTGTTCCTACCGTAATGTTTCTGGACATCATTTTGGTCTTTGTCCTGCTTGTATCATTCCTCTTTAATTTGGACACCCTGCAGACAGATGTGGAGGTTAATTTAAATGTATGAAGCTCTGGGAATAATGTTATTTATTACCCCAAACAGCCAGTGTGCCTTAGATGGATAGATTTTCTATTTCCAGGATGCTGGCATGCTGCAAACCCTGCTTCAGCAACAACATGAGAGACATTTCAGCATTGTTCTAGGTTTAAAAGAAAAGACAAAAAAGTATGGGCCAGGTTTTCTTACTTAGCCTTGTACAATACAGTCATTATTAAGATGGGTGAGCTGTGCACCTGCTACTTGGTAATGAAGTTTGTAGTGTGTTTTCCTCCAAGAGCATTCCTAAATTTTTATGTATCTAATAATATTATTGTGTTAATATCCACAAAATTCAAATAAATTTGCAACCCAAAAGTCACTGCAGAGGCAGAATATGGGACAACATGTTTTGTAATTGACTTGCAATCTATGTGACTTGAATTATATACTTGAGAATCTTTTGGGGGAAGAAGAGGATAGTGAAAATGAGATTATGACAAGTCAACTGATCTCTGAGTATCCTGTTCTGTTGCTAGTTCCCTGGTCCATGCTAAAGAGGTACAGGCTGCAGCTTTACAGAGGAAAGTGAGTAACAATTAAGGGGAAGAAATTGGTTCAAATAAAATACAGCCCTGAGAGGCTACTTTGCTGCAAAAATTTAAAAAACCCCACAAACCAAGATATCTAGAAATATTGAACCAATGCCTCAGTTTCAAGTTTCAAGATATTCTTCCTGCCTTTGCCAGTGAGTAAATGAACATGGTGAGAGAAGCTGTCAGAACAAGTGCTACAGGCGCTGATACCCTGTTGTTGGGCAAGCTCTGTTTTCAGGCATTGTTTTCCCAGATCAGATATGCAAAGCTTCCCCTTATCAGTTCCTCTAATCCTATCGACCTCGCATATACTCTGAGACACTTCCCATGGGTCTTTTCCTTGATAACTATTTCAGTTTGGCTTGCTAAGATGCTTGAGCAACTGCTGTTTTATACAGAATCAGCCTTTTAGATGTAGAACTACTTTTTAAATTCAAACTCCTTGTTAGCTGAAGTGAGAAGAGGTCACCCTTTGGACTTGTCTGGTCCATAAACACATACATTCATAGGGTGCAGTGGAGATTTTCCTGACAGTCTGGTCAATGATTCCAATGCCAGAGTCTGTCACACAGATTTTGATTGCAGGTTACCTTGGGGTTTCCTTAGACAATCAGTAGAAAGATTTCTAAGCTTGATATACAAGAGTACAATTTAAATCTGGAGTTACTTCCTCTGGGCAAAACACTCTAAGGTTATACTTGAGGATATTGCATCAAGGCTTTAGCCTGCAGACACTGCGTGGCTGCAACAGGCAAAAATACACTGCAAAGTCCTCTTCTAGCAGTGAGGGTGTTTCAGAATAGCAGTGCTTTGGCAGACAACCAATAAGGGCTTGTTTTAAAGCATCTGTGGTAAATGCATTTATGAGGGGGTCAATTTGTGGAATGCATGATCCAAGCATAGGTTAAGGAGTCAAGAGTAGCTGAATTCTAATTCTGACCTTCTCTCGGGGTTCCTTGTGTGTGCACGTGCAGCACCACAGAGGTTAAAGGAACATTTCTCAGACTGCAAATTAGGAAATGCCCATGGTGAGTTAATCCTTGGAGTGTGCTTCATGGCTCTCTAGGACTCTAGGTTATACTCCTTTTTAGGATGTTTTTTTCCACTCAACTCTTGTTTTGTTCTGTCTCCTGGACAGCTACCTCTCACTTAGGGAACAGCTATGTATTATTTTTCCCATCCTAAATTATCAGTATGTATTTTATTTCTCACACAATCAAACACTTCCAGTTGCAGCAATATTAATCATTCATGGGCCTGGGTAGTTCCAGCACCAAGTACTTCAGGGCAGTTATGGAGTTCAGCTAAGGCAAACAAATCGATGGGATGGAATGGTCTGCTGATCTTTCTCACTGCCCTATTTCATCTCACATAAAGCTGACAGATTGCTTTGGCTCACATTCATGTTAACCATCACTCTGCATCTGATCAGTTTTTTAGGGATTGGGATAGAAGTTGCTCTTAAAATATGATGTATCCCAGAGAAGCTGTGGATGCCCCATCTCTGGAGGTGTTCAAGGCCAGGCTGGATGGGGCTCTGAGCATCCTGGTCAAGTGGAAGGTGTCCCTGTGCATGGCAGGGTTGGTACATGATCATCTTGAGTTCCTTCCAATCCAAACAATTTTGTGATTCTGTCATTGCAAATGAAATGTCCCACCCCCTGCAGCCTCACCAACACTTAGAGCAGATGTTGAGGAGTTTTTACTAGCAGGGTGCATAAATGGCTTCATGCAACATACTGTGGGTCTGCTGACAGTCTCCTCCTTGATTTCAGCAGACTTTGGCTCAGTTGTAGTGTAGCAAAGTACCTCAGCAATGGCTCTGGTGATAGAAGAGAATTTTCTGCTCTGTTATTCACATGGGTTTTTAAACAATGTCCACTGAAATCAATGTCCCTCTTTTCATTAGCTACAGTTGGCTTTGGATCAGACCTGGGAAGATGCACATCTTCCAGAAATGCCATCGGATGATTTCTTTAACAATCATTGAACAAAGATATATGACCACATGGGATGATCAGCAGGGAAGAAAGTCCCATCTCTCTTTTATACAGTTGGCTTCCTGCTCATATCAGCAATAATTTAGATAATTAAATTGCTTAGTTCAGTAGTTGGAAGAGGCACAATCAACAAGCTGACTCTACTAAGATGTCAGATGTATTAGTGTGTGCTGGGTTTTATATTTGTTTTTCTTTTTTGTGTGTGTGTGAAAAGCTGTATAATTGGACACTGTCTTTTTCACCCCCGGCTAACCTCTTCTTCAGAGGAGCATACCAAAGACATTTAAAATCACATTATGAATGCCAGCATAGTTACAACATTTATATGGCATATGGTGATGTTCAGTGGCAGCAGACGAATGGATGAAATCAAGCACAATAATAGAATCAGCCCCCCTTGAATTTAACAGTAAGACAAACAGTTCTGTGGTATAACTTAGTAAAATGCAAGCAAGAGCTAAAATATTTTAATGAGGAGTCTAAAATATGTAACTGGGCATACTTTTAACATTCAGCTTTGATTCAGTGGTCTTTGTATTGTCCCTGTAGGGTCTTTGAACTTTTGCTCGCATGAGGTAAAAGGGTTTTATTAAATAACACTCCTGAAATGCTCATCTTACTGTGACTCCAGGTTTATTTTGTTTTGCTTTATGAATATTTGTGGCTGAATCACTCCTCTGAAGGATGAAGGAGATCACAGAAAGTGTTCTCTCTGTTCCATCTGTAACTCACGTGGGTTTTGCTGCTTGTGGTGTCTCTCAAACCAGGACAGAAGAGCAGTGTCCGGAGAGGTTGAGATGGGATATATCCAGAGCCAGTGTAAATTGTTTCTCCTAGAAATGCTATGAAGTTTTCTTTGCCACATTCTCTGTGTTTTTTCCTTTTATTTTTTCAAGATGCCACTCCTAAACAAACAATTTTGCTTCTCATTTTCCACAAAAAAGCTTTTCATCCTTGTTTTCTGAATCGTAGTGTTGAGATGAGAAGTCCGAGTTCTCCTTTGGCTCTTCTTTTTTTTTTTTTTTTTCCTTATTGATGTTTTTTTCCCTGCATTCCCCAAAGAGTATTTACTTATTGCTCAAAAACTAGAGAGACCATACCATGGATTCTAACTGACCTAAAACTCCACACTAACCCCCCCCCCCAAGCAATTCTGAAGCTGAAAGTTATATAGAACTTGTGCCTATCTTTTGCATATTGTTTGTTCAGCTGTGAGATGGTATGAATAACTTTATGCTGTGCTTGTATTTTGAGTGTAGAGGGCTCACTCTAACATTCACCAACTTCTCAGCCAGGATGCCATTCCCATGTCATGTTTGCATGTAGCCAGAAGTATTCACTTCTTTTTTTCCCATTAAACTATTAAAAACAGCCTCAGACACAGAATCCGCAGTTTGGATTTCTCACGTCATGAAACTTGGACGTGAGAGGATTTGTCAGTTCTTTTTGCAATATCTCTGAATGCATCACAATGTGAAATAAAAAGAAAATGGGAAGTATTTTTAAATTATGTACCTTGACTTAGGCCTCTTTGAGAAAAATTATTCCCACATGATAGGCTGAACTAAAAATAATATTAATTAAAAAAAAATTATAATCCATATTGTCCATTTGGAAATAGGGTTAAATAAAGAGAATTTCTTAGTCTTAGATCACACTGAAACCTAAACTGTCCCAATTTTGGCTCCTTTTTGACCATTTCTCCTGGAAAGGGAAATAAATAGTGATCAGCTGCTGCAATTTCAAACTGGGCTTAGTCTCAAAGTGGCTGACTGAAGTGGGACAGAAACAAGTGTGGAAAACCAATTGCTAAAAATATTTTATTTCAACCTTTCTTCTAACACTTCTGAAGACTTCGTTGCCATGACATGAGTCCTGTTGATGTGAATGGAGCAATTTTCTGTTTCTGGTATATTTGTACATAAAGTAGTTGTGAGTTAAGAGGCTTGGTTCAATTCTTTGCGCTATGAAAGTGGATAAAATTATACATTTTGGCCTGAATGCAAGAATAATATTAAACCATAAATGTGTATTAAAGCCACCACAAGTTATGATTACAGATTTTAAGCAGATGTTCTGATTTGATTTGTGGCTTTTTTTTTCTTTGCCACTATTTTTAGCCTAAATGGCTGTTCTGAGACACCTTGCAGCATTCAAAATGCAGAAATGAGTTCTTGAAGTGTTTTGGCAAGGAGAGGAGATGAATGAGGCTTTAGAGACAGAGCCCTCGGGCCTGGCCATGGAGGAAGTCCTTCTGCTGGGGTAGATCCCACATGTACCAAGTGAGCCCCATCCAAGCTGCGACTGCTGCTCCCAGAGCCGGAGTTTTTCTGCTGACTGACACCAGCTGGTGCTCTGCTCCTTTTATCCTGGCCTCATGTGGGTTAGCAGCTGGCCAAGACTGTTTTTAAGAATGTATTTATAAAACTTCACAGCCATGCAAGCCCAGATACAGAGAAAGGACGTTTTGAGCTCGGCACTGGAAATGCAGGATGTCACTTGGCAGATCTGGTTTCCCAGCTCTTGCTGCTGCCTCGAACCTGCTGTCCCATCGCTTGTACCCAAAAACAATGTTTCCTAAAAAAATCCAGGGGAGCAAAAACCTTGGGCTGAATGCTCCCACAGATATTTTAAGTAATGCCTGTCGTGATCCCTCTGCAGGCAGCTGCCTGATTGGTATTTCAATAACATACTTATTTAGAAAGAAATTCTAACTCCTGTAGGGCACAGTGGTATTTTCATGCCTTTTTTACCCTGCAGCCTTTTCCAGCTGGCTCAGACATGAACACCTCACTGTCTGGTAGGGACATCATCTGGCTGAGGTGTAAACTACAGCAACTGATTGTGTCCTTTGTATTTAGTGTTGGTACATGAAAAAATATGATTGTTTTTTAATCTTTCTTGTATTTATGTTCCACTGATGGCTGATACTTCCAAATTTTATTTGCAGTGTAGGGTTTATTATATGTATTGCTTTTCTCCTTGTCTGCATATGATACGGACTTCTGAAAATAACCTGTTTTTTATCTTTTGGAAAGATCCTGTATTTTTTTGTGGGGATAAGGACTGACAGTGACATCTCGGCAACTTCATAAGGTTTTTCCCCTTTTTAATTTCCTAAACCAGCACAACATACTGAGATACATGGTAGAGATAGGCCCAACATCTGACCGATCAAAACAGGTTTTGAACAAATGCTGACGCCATCATTCTTCCTGTCTGTGATTTCCACAGAACCTTATTGCTTTGAAAAAAAATACCCTAGAAGCAGCAATGAACTACATCTAACAGTGTCCCCTTCATGACTTCTACCCAGCTATCAACAGTGAGAAGCAGACATGCATGTTAAAAGACTGAGAAGGCAGAAGTTCCCCAAGAAAATGGACAAAGAAATCATTCAACTCCTTAAAGAGGGAAAGAAGGAATCAGGAGATGGAAAAAGTTTTTGAAAATAATGTCCCAGGCAGTGATAGATGCAGAATGGAAGCCGGTTTCTACCTTCTGGGTGTGCAAACAGTAGAACAAACTACAATGGCTTTATGATATAATAAAAAATAATACGACAAAAGCAGTAACATTTTTTTTTAAAAAAGTGTTGATCTAGTGTTAGAAAACATAGCTTAATTTTTAACAGCTCAGCCACTTTTCCTGGCATCTTACAATACCTTCTGACTTCAGTGACTCCACTCAAAGTCAACTGAAACTAAAGGCCTTATACTGAAGATAACCCTGAGCTTTTGCACAGGGTTATCTTTAAGCTAAATAGTGGAAACACATGTTTTGAAACTGCTGAGTTCACTCCCACAGAGAAGGACCAATGGCAACAAATATATACATGAAAACAGCGGTGTATTTTTAGCATTTGTCATTTTTGGGGCTCCAGAACTGAAAGCAGTGATGGGTGAAGTGGCAACGGGTTGTGTGTGTGATTTGTAGTGGTTTGTATCTGGCCTCTGTGTTGTGTATCTCCTAATGATGAATGCGTGGGAGGGCCAGGTCAGGAATGGTTTCCACTCCAGTGCGCTGATTGTGTAGTTGGCAGTGGGCTCAATTAAAGTATAATAATCTGGTAATCTCTCTCCTGTTTCCATTCAGCTGCTTCACAGTGAATAGAGCCAGTGAACGAGTATAGCTTTTGAAAAGTAGGTGAACTCCTGCCTCTTTGTCTGAGCAGTTTATGTCTAGTCAAGTAAAATGACAGGCAGAAGAGGCGACTCTCCAAAACGTTGCTCTCGTGACTTGCATCATTACTGCCGTTTGTGTTGCTGTGAGATAACACTTGCTCTTTATTTCCCTTTCTAGGCTGCGGGTTGGATTTCTAGCAAGCTTCACACCCCGGAGAAAAGACGAGCTGATGTGAGAAAGGAGACATGGATATGTCCATGATGGGAAGATGCCGTGTGCCCCATCTCTTGGTTCTTCTCGCACTGGTGTTCAGCGTGGAGAGAACCGAGGCACAAAGAGCAGGTACGCCTTCAGTTTACTGCCTCACACCCTGGAGCTGCTGGGGCTCCCCCAAGGCTGGGAAGCCATCAGGATAGGCTTTCCATAGGAGGAAATCTATAAACAGCCCAAGACATTTACTGCTGGAAATGCATAAACCAGATCTTAGGGATGGAGAAAGCTCAGGGGTCAAGGCTGTGATTTACCTGGGGTCTTTTGTTCTGTTGAAGGCTTAGGATGTTTAGTTCAGCTACCCACAGCAAGAGGAGCAGCTCAGCACAGTTTGCTCTGGATGTGCCTCATTTACCCCACTCCAGCATGGAGATAATTTCTTCCATCGCTCCTGTGGGTGTCACATGAGACCTGGTGAATCTTCTGCCTGGCTGTGACTTTCCTGTGAGCTAAACAGGGCCAGGGCACTGTTCATATGCCCCCTTGATTCAAGATATTTGAAGGATGTGTTGATGTGGTGCTTAGGGACATGGTTTAGTGATGGACTTAACAGTGTTGGGCTAATGGTTGAACTTCATGATCCTAAAGGTCTTTTCCAACCTGAATGACTCTAGGATTCTATGTTTCTCTACTGTCTTGTTATTATTATTATTCTCTACTGTCTAGCATAGCTTTTGGCCTGGGCTCATGAACACTCACCCCCAAACGCCACTGAGTGCATCAGAGGATGGTACAGCTGAGGGGCTCTTCTTATAGGAATCCTTGATAAGGACATGTTGGTATTTGTGTGGCAGCAAGAAGATTTATCTGACATCAGTGATGCCACACCTCAAATTAAAAGTGGTTGTAGACTCACACAGTTTTTTTATAAGAGTCCAAAGGCATTTTGAGATGGAGGTTTTCTGTCTCTTTTTCTAGGAAAGCTGCTATTCTGTAGGCTTGGGTAATTTATAAGAAAGAAAAGGCTTTTTTAGACTTTCTTTCAGTTTAAGGAATAGCTGTTTTACAGCTTTTTAATGTGATCTCTCTATGGTTTTTTGGGTGAAGTTTACCAGAAATAAATACTTAGTAACAAACCAAAGTGAAATCTCTTTTTTCTTTTTCTGCTTCTGAACCTGTCACAGGAAGAATATAGTAAAGCCATTTATATGTTCATTCTGTGTTTACTTTAAATAAGCTTAAAGCTTATTTACTTTACTTTACTTACTTTAGACAAGCTTACAGCTTGTCTGTGAACTATTTTTAAAGGAAATATTGCCAAACAGTTGGTTCAGTGTCTGAGTAGATGAACTCAACTCCTTGAATCATGCTCCCAGAGAGCATTTCTGCATTTACTAAACTGAAACGTTGCTTTCTATGAGTTATCTCTCATATTACCTTAATATGAGCTGAATTGTTTCTTCCAGTAAAAAGTATTGTTATGGCATTCTTGGAAAACAATCAATTTTGTCCAGCAGTGGACATTAGAGTGCTAAAAATGCAGATTAATATTTACTGAAAGCATTTCTGCAGCACTTCATCTCACTGCCACCAGGTCTGTAAGGGAAGAATCACCAAAGCAAAAAAAAAAAAAAAAAAAAAAAAAAAATTATCCTGAAAGGCCATGTGTTTCCTCCCTGCAATACTGCCTTGAATAGTCATCACTTTTTAGACCTTAACTCCCCCTTGTTTTAAGGCTCATTGCCCTTGAACACAGACAGGATTCATTCTGTCCTGTTTATTTTGAAATTGCTGTTATCTCACCTGCTGAGAGTCATTAAAATAAGTAACAGGAAGGTCTGTATCTTTTGGGTTTTGCTCTCTAGTTAGTCTCACCTAATTAACATTCTTTCAGCCAGAATAGATTAATATAATAATGAATTTAGGAAGGAGGTGAGGTGGGGAAGTGTAAACTTCTTTCTTACCCTTTAGTGTTAATCTTTTATATTCTCCAAAAATCAAGTAGAACCACACTTGAGAGTCCAGCTGATATACACAGATGAAATATAATTTGCATGCCATAATATAAAATGATATCATCTCCACTTTCAGATTTCCTTTGAGAGTGTTTTCCCAGACAGACTTTTCTTGCTCTGGAGTTTGAGACAAGCACTCCCTCCCTCACCAAATGCCATTGCAGAGCACAGTCCCACATGCAGGTTTTGGCTGGGATACAGTTCATTTTCCTCACAGTAGCTGCTCTGGGACTGTGCTTTGGATTTGTGCTGGAAACAGTGTTGATGACACAGGGATGTTTTTGTTACTGCTGAGCAGAGCTCACACTGAGCCAAGGCCTTTTTTATTCCTCCTCACACCAGCCAGGAGACTGGGGGATCACAAGAAATTGGGAGAGGACAAAGTTGGGACATCTGCCCCCAGTTTACCAAAGGGATATCCCAGACTGTGTAGTGTCATGCTCAGAAATAAAACTGTGGGGGGACACTTGGCTGGAGACTTCTTCTTGGGGACTGTGAGTCAGTCAGTGGTGAGCAACTGTTTTCATTTGCATCACTCCCCTTTGTTGGGATCTATTTTTATATCTGTTATTTTGCTTTTCATTACAACTTCTATTTATTTTATTTTATGTCATTTTATTTTAATTATTAAACTTTTTTATCTCAACCTTTCACATTTCAGTTTTCCCCCTTTCACGTTTCCAACTCTCTCCCCCCCTGTCCTGCTGAGGGCAGTGAGTAAGGGGCTATGTGGTGCTAGTTGCCAGCTGGGATTAAACCACAACAACAGGTTGTTTCCAAAGAGAGCCCATGTGGTTGGGCTGATCCCAAAGTGATGCCAATCCCATGTGCAGAGGTTGTTCCCACAGGCCCTGCAGAACCTGGGATGTACTGGGTTGTGCTCTGCTACAGAAGTCAACACAGAGCAGGTTGCTCATTTCTCATCACCTGCAACACTCCAGGTGTACATTTAACCACTGTCATGGTCATCATGCAATGACTTTAGCACTGACCTGCTCCTTTATAATGTTTTTACTCTTTTCTGAAAATCCTCTCTGTGTAGCTGAGCTGCCCACTCCCTCCTTTCCAGTGCCATGGGCTGTTCTGCAATTCTTCCATTCTGGGCAGGGTCACAACTCTGGGATCAGCAAGAGAGCCAGAGCTAATTTGTGTCAAAATCTGAGTGTGGAAGAAGACTTTGTGACCTTCTTCTAGGTTCAAATGCTGGAACTCAGTAGGAAATATATAATTTTTCCACTGGTTCAAACATGCAGTTGTACTTTTCGAGACAATGAGAGACAAGAACTGCTGAAGAAGCAATGGTTGGTGGCTGTGACCAAACTGACTTTGTAGAGCAGCTTTCAGTCTTAAAACTTGTAATTTATTAGGGATTCTGGTCTATAATACTGATTTAAGTAAATACAAGTACATATATATACACATTTTGTCCAGTTGGGACATTATGTTGATAAATCTTGGGCATCAGTAGCACTTTTATGGATTTACTACTTCCTGACTTGCATGTATCCAGAAACATCTAAACAGCTAAAAAACATCTCCTGAGAGATTTACTTTTTTTGGCAAGTTTCTGACAAATATACAACCAGTCTGGATTGATATATAGAGCAAGCAAGTTGCAATTTAAATAGCTTTGTGTTTTGGATTATACAGGCCTCACATTGCAAATATCATGGTTGGAGACATAAGGATGGTTGTGGGGATAAATGACCTTTTCCCTTAAAAGGCAGCTGCCCTTTGTTGTTGAGGAACACATTCCAAAATTCAGTTAGTCATCCTTTAGTCAATAGTCAGTGTCAGAAAGCCTCAAATTTGAGATAATCTTGTTATAGACCTGCTACATCAACATATCACGCTGGGCAAAAGAGCTGCCTCTAGCTAAGCATAAATGAATCAGCATTAATGCAAGAGGGAAAATGAAAGCTTCATTACTCAGGGTCAGGATTGGTATAGGCAAGGTCAGGACAGGGCTTTTGATCTGTCCAGGTCATTTCAGAGCACTGCTTGAGCAAAGGCACTGCAATGAAGTCAGAGAAAAAATATCTTCATGTACTTGCAGGGGGTGTAGCTGAAGGTCTGAGCAGAGGTAGTTAGAAGTAAAGGAAGGAAAAGGGTTTGCATTTCAAAGCTAAGTGCTGTGCTGCTCTGTAGATGTCCTGAAACTGATGAGGTGAATCGCAAGGAAGAAGGGCTGGGAATCTGCACTTACCCTGCAGGATAGCAAGAGGGTTTGCTGCCTCTGCCAAGTTGCTCCCTAGGAACCTGTGTCTAGGGAATATTTGGTTTGTCTGGTCTTCTGCATTTCCCTTAACAATGTTTTCTGTCACTCTTGCAGGTTGCAAGAGTGTTCACTATGACCTTGTCTTCCTCTTGGACGCCTCCTCCAGCGTTGGAAAAGAAGATTTTGAGAAAGTTCGTCAGTGGGTGTCTAATTTGGTGGAAACCTTTGAGATTGGCCCAGACAAAACCCGTGTAGGTGTGGTGCGATACAGCGATCGTCCAACCACAGAGTTTGACCTGGGAAAGTACAAAACCCGTGAGGAAATCAAAGAGGCTGCACGAAAGATTCAGTATTATGGAGGTAACACGAACACTGGAGATGCTCTCAGGTACATCACCACCTACAGTTTTTCCAAAGAAGCTGGCGGGAGACTTAGTGATCAAACTGTTAAAAAAGTGGCTATCCTTCTGACTGATGGAAGGAGCCAGGATTTTGTCTTGGATCCGGTCATTGCAGCCCATCAGGCTGGGATTAGGATTTTTGCTGTGGGTGTTGGAGAAGCCTTAAAAGAGGAACTTGATGAGATTGCTTCAGAGCCCAAGTCTGCTCACGTATTTCATGTCTCTGATTACAACGCTATCGATAAAATTCGGGGGAAGCTGAGGAGGCGTCTTTGTGAGAGTAAGTAGAGCTTCCCTTTTTGCAGAATTAGAACAGGTTCAGCTAGCATATAGATATAAAAAGCTGTGATTGTTGTCTTTCACTTATACTTCTTTATTTTTGTGTCTTCTACTCAGTTCCAGTCTGTAAGAGATCATTGTTCAAGGCCAGGTTGAGTGGAGATTTGAGCAACCTGATCTAGTGGAGTACTGCTCATGGCAGGGATTTGGAATTAGGTGATCTTTAAGGTCCCTTCCAACCCAAACTGTTCTCTGATGTTATGGTTCTGTGATTTTACTGCAGAAGATGTGATGGGGTTTTCTGGCAAGTCAGTATTAATTATAAGACAGCTTTCAAAGTAAACCATGAATTGCCTTTTGGCTCTGATGTAGTTCAATTACTTTATAATAATTTGCACTACTGAATATGAATAGTGACTTCTTATTTAGACCCAGATTTTGGTTTACTTTGTATAGGACCCTTTCCCCCCTTATTTTCTGTCATTGAAGTGTAAAGAGAATGCTCTGGGTGCTGCTGGGAATGATTCTTAAGGAAGCAAAAGCATGTTTGTGCTTTTCTGCCTTTTAGCATCTCAACTCTACTGACAACTGGTATTCTCTAATGCTCTGGCTGCCAACAGCATAAGCATTGGTGATGTTTTGAATGACTCTTAATGGAGAAAAGTGTGGGGGATTTGCACTGCATAAATGACCCTGCTTTTCCAGCTCCTTGGTGAATAGGATGGGAATGGCATTGTGGTTCGTATCTCTCAGCAGTTTAACAGGAACAGCAGTCAAAAAGCCTGTTCTCCTTCCACCACTGAGAAATCACTCTCTTGTTTTTACTGACTGCGTGAAAGCTGCCTGGTTTTGGTGCTTTTTGCTATGTGTATTGTGATTACTGTGACCAGGGCTCGTAGCTGATGTTGTGAACATCTGTTATTGCTTTCTGTGACCTCCCTTTGTAAGAAAAAATCTCTAGGCTTATCAAGTGTCCTTAAAGAGTGATAAGTGCAAGCAGGCAGAGTCTAGTTGACATTAACCAGCACTATCAAGATGTTACTGCCTTTTTAGCCTAAACATAAATGGGTAATGGATGGTAATCCCAATACAAATGGAAGTCATGGGGAATAATGACTGTAAGCTATGCAGACTGGAGGGACTTGCTTTTTTCTGTGAAAATCTCATGTAACCATACACACAAATGGGCTCTAATAGAAAATGGTAAACCCTTCTGATTGGCACACCTGACCAAGTCAAAGAACTTCCTTCCAGTTGCAGCTGCTGAACACCAAAAATGCGATTTTCGTTTGCAATTCTGTTACTTTCCTTTTCCAAACCAGGTGTTTACTCTGCTTTGTACCTGGATCATCATTTGTTGCCTGCTCAAAAAAATTTTTTACCTGCCTGTCACAATACCATCTGTCTGTGGCCTTCTGAGCCCATCCAATGTCCACATGGGCCAGCACAGCACTTCTCATTTGATTGGAAAGGATCACTGGGAGCATCCTTCATTCTGAAAATGATGACAGTCACTCTACAAGGTGTTTGCTTCTACCTGCACTGTGAGCTCAGTGAGAAATGGAGCCTGTGGTCAGTTCATCACACATCTCTGCTGCTCCTTCCACCTGGGGAGAGGGCTTCTCACACTCCCTGCTCTGGCATGAGCTCTTCCCTCCATGTGTCCATTGGTCCTGCCAGGAGTTTTCTCCAGCATGAGCTGGGTCACAACCTCCTTCAGGCATCCACCTGTTCTGGTATGGGGTCCTCTCCAGGCTGCAGATGGATCTCTATCCCCATGGACCACCATGGGCTGCAGGGACACAGCTGCCTCTCCATGGGCTGTGCAGGGTCTTCAGGGGAATGTCTGCTCTGGCACCTGGAGCATCTCCTGAGCTGCCTGTACTGGTGTCCACAGGGCTATTCCTCTCTAACAGTCTCACTTCTCACCTCTACAATTTCTCCTGCATTCTAACTTTTGCTTCTTAAATGCACAATCCCAGAGTCTTCCTTAATTTTTTCTTCCTACATTTAAAACAGGAAAAGTACTCTGGAAGAATCAGTGTTATCATACTTATTTATTTATTGCTTTGCATGCAGAAAGCTTTTAAGAGGCATGATGTTTAGATCAGGTCAAAAAAACCCCATGAAAATCTTGCTAACACAGAGGATGAAGTAATGAGAGCACCTTCAGCAGAAATATTCTGGTAGAGATCAGTTAATTTTTTGTTACATGAATGTGTGAGCTAGAACTGTTTTGGGGGGTGAGAGAATGGAGATTGAGAACAGGACCAAGTGATTTCATGTGCATGTACCACTTTTAAATTCCATGTTAATGCAGTAGGAACAGGAAAGGACTTCACTATGATGGCTAGGCCTTCTCCACGTTTAGAAGACCAAACTTTTAACAGCTGTTGCAGTTAACTTTCAGTGGTTTTAACAACAGCTCTGCCTAAAACATGAAAATACAGACCACAGGGTGGGTGGAAAACGTGACTAGGGCACATACCAAGCTGCTGTTTATTTTGTGCA
The DNA here is from genome assembly GCA_018697195.1 of Certhia americana. Classification (NCBI taxonomy): domain Eukaryota; kingdom Metazoa; phylum Chordata; class Aves; order Passeriformes; family Certhiidae; genus Certhia; species Certhia americana. The sequence continues at coordinate 148,641,904 of CM031858.1, read as the reverse complement.
CATTCTGAGACAAAAGCTTACATTGCCACAGCCACACTCTGGTTTTAGTAGACATAATCCTGTGTAAGCTCCAGGGAGACACATGAATCAAAGGGCAGAAATGGGAGGAAGTTTTTTTTGTACTGACCACTGATGAATCCTCCAGTCCTGGTACTGCTACTGAAATGTGAAGGCTTGTGAAATGTTGCAAATGCTGGATTTCATGCCAGCAGCTGTTCAGAATTGCTTGTCTCAGGTGTCCCTGGATGTCTGGCCTAGACTTTGTCATTCCATCTTGCTATCTTTGACTATCTTTGAATTTATTGCTAAGGTGTCATTGAGTACATTAATAGCATTTTAGTTCTCATTTCATCTTGTGCCAGTAAGCATAACATAATAAAAAAAACCCCAACGTGCCTACTCAGTAGGACATTGTGGCAGGGGGAGATATTTTTGCCACACATCTCCATTACATTTTGGACTATAGTTGGCTGGCAAGAATGGATGATGCTTTCCCAGGAAAGCAGGAGAGATACATTCTGCTAAAAATTCCAGAGATGCTAGATGCTTCCTAAATACAGTTCCTGCTTATATGTTGTAGGGATAAAAAACAGACAGCTAAGGAATATTTAAAAATATACTAGACTGAAGGACTGTCATCACATGAATCTCAGATACTTTGCAAACAGAAGATGAGGCTGAATTATTTCCATAATGGGTTGGTACCTATGGTTTGTCATTGATTTCAGTTGATTTAGTGAAGTCTGTGATAAGATATCAAAAGCAGTCACATGTCCAGATGATTCACAACATTTATATTTCTATTTTTACATGTCTTTGTTGACTTTGCTAATCTCTGAAATGCATAAAATATAAGACATATGCTACCACTATTCTGTTACTGATGATAAAGGGCTTCCAGCCTTCAAAGCAACACCTTGAACATCTATTGAAAGGATAGTCTGAAAACTTCAGAAATGTCTTTTTTTGAGGTTTCTATGCCTAAGTTCATGATATATTCACAGAAGAACAGCAAGCTGTTTCTTCTTGGCCTTAGTGTTAAAAATACCTCATGAACAGAGACCATGATAAAGGGTAGGCATCTGAATTGCCAAATCTTGACTGACACTTCCTAACAGACTTATCAGTACAGTGAAATCTCACAAAAATACTGAAATATTGGAACTTATCATTGTATATGTATATCACATATATATCAAATGTATATATTCTACATTTTGCTCCTGAAGATGATGTCCAGATTAAGTTCAGGTACTAAGAATTTGACTATCACTTGAAAATTTAGTGACCCTTAGATGGCTTTGGAAGTCTGTTAAAATATCAGCAGACAACTGCTGCTTTTTGAAAAGCTGAAGCTGGGCAGTGACCCAGCTGATGTCACCTCTGAAATGTCCTGCTGCTTCTTAATGCTTCACTCCCACAGCTGTCGTGGTGCCTTTCTCAAACTCTGTAATATCACCATCTTCCAGCAATCACTCATGTTACAGACTGTAGGATCACTCATCCTTTCATCACCACATTTGCTGGCTAATTGCAGTTTCCTCTGAAGGCAGGAAAGGTCTGACAGAAGTTCCAACTGATTTATCCTTTACTTGAAACTAAAGAAAAAAAAAAGACTTTTCATGGATGTGAGGAGACAAAATGTTTGCTTAGTGGTGATCTTCTGCTATTTAGTTGAAGGACTGTCTGATATGTTTTTGCTCCAGGAAGTACAGCAGAGATATTCAGATATTCTTTTCCTCTTACAGAACTTTTTATTTTCAAATCAAATGTCTGTCACTCCCAGATCTAATTTTCTGCTTGGTCCAGTCATCACCACCTTAGAGAGAAATGGTTCCAGAGCTGGTATCTGACAGGCAGCTTTGAACTCTGAGAATGAGCTGTGGCTTCTGGTTGTCCCTCAGCTTCTTCACAGATCATGCAGAAGTGACTGTTCTTCCAGATCATAACTACAGTTCTGTTCTGGCACTGTGTAATCTCCACATCATTTAAATTTTGCATGTCCAAAGAAGGGCGTCAAAGTGGGTGAAGGGTCTTTATCATGAGTCTTTTGAGTAGGGGCTGAGGGAGCTGGGAGTGTTTAGCCTGGAGGAAAGCAGGCTGAGTTGGAATCTTATCACTCTCTACAACTCCCTAAAGGATGATTTTAAGTTTTTAGCTTTTATATTTTTCAGATCCTGTACTGCCTTAGTGTATGATTCTGAACTCCATGTAGAGTGTAAGTAAGCTCTCTTCACATTTTGGTCAGACAAAACAATCCTTCCAGGCCTGAGATCCAAGGACATCCTCAGCTTAAGGCCCCAAAAAATATAAACAAAAGTGAATCAGTACAAAGAGCAAACTGGGGGAATATGACTTCATTACCTGAAGCTGTAATTGGACAATTAACCCCTGATATGCAAAGAGACCAGACTAATATCTGCCTGAAAAACTCATGACTGTCATTCATCCTGGGTGTAGCCTCTGCAAGGCATTTGCACTGCCCAAGATGCATCTGTTGAAAGCCTTTAATAAATAAATTCTTTATTTTCTAACTCTGTCTAGCATCTGTTCCAGGTAGCCATTTCAAGGCATCATATCCAGGTGGGGAATTGTCTCTTCTCCTGGGTAACAAGAAATAGGACAAGAGGAAACAGCCTCACAGTTTCACCAGAGGAGGTTTAAATTGGATATTAAGAAAATTTTTTTCACTGACAGGATTGTCAAGCAGTGGAAGAAGCTCTCCAGGGAAGTGGTGGAGTCATCTTCCCTGGGATATTTAAAAGATGTGTACATGGAACACCTGGGGACATGGTTTAGTGGTGGAGCTGGCAGGGTTCTGTTAATGGTTGGACTCAATATTCTTAATGTTTTTTTCCAGCCTAAACAATTCCATGATTCTAAATAAATTCTTATTTTGCTTGGTACACTGAAATTAATAGGTTTATTCTGAGATTTGTAACAATGCTCTTTTATGACCAGCCCCACTTCTAAAAAAGAAAATTTTATTCTTTCCAACTTCCTTCTCCCATCTGCCAGCACATGCATTTATTTGGCCCCAGCATGAACTATAGCAGGAAGCAATGAATTTTTTTGTTTCCTTTCCCAGATTAGTTTCTACTCAGATTTATTTCACCATGCTGTCCCTAGGGAGGAACTGGCACAAGGTGAGAGCAGCTAACTAAGAACAGAAGACATGGATTGTGTCCTTTGGTGTAGTGCTAGCTCATATCAGCTTAAGGAACATTAATTAAAGACTTCAGAAAACTCTGGAAAGTTCTTCATGTGCTCCCAATGCAAATCTGACCCTGTGATCTGGTGTGCTCTGGTTTATGCTGTGCATAAAATGAATTGCTGGGCAGGTTTTCCCCATTCAAACTCCACTTCTAGGCTTCAGCATAACTTGCTTGCCTTGAATGAACAGCTTTCTAAACAAAAATATCCCACTGCAGATGGATCTCTTCAGGAACTTGTCCCATTTTCTTTAGACAGGCTTTCCAGTGCACATAATTGTTGCTGTTTTACTACTGCCTCAGCTCCTGTTTGTTCAGGGAGGGGTGGCAGAGTTCTCCCTCCTCAGACATGCTGTGTCTGGCTGGGAGCATCTTGCTGGGAGTTGTTGGTAGGAGGAATGAGCAAGATTGCCACCACCCTCACTTAGACACAGACTGTCTGTCAGTGCCTCCAGGCAGGACTTTGATATTTCTGTGCACCCGGGTAGCTTTTCTCCTCCAGAACGGATGTTAGCTCTGTTAGAGTTTCAGAGAGTGATTTATTGATTTATTTTCATTCCCTTGTACGTAGGAAAAAGAAATGTCTTAGACATTGCCTTCAGGTGATGAGGATATTTCAGCATCTGTGGCCTGATTTCTTCTTTTTGTTGAGGGAGAAAAGATATGAATCCAAAAGTCATCCAAAACCCAGAGTTTTAGAAATAAGTCTATGAGTGAAAATGGTTTTACTGCTTTCCTTTGATGCAGTTTGTGAGAAAAGGAGTCTGTTCCAAACCTGCAACTTCACACAAACCACTGAGAATACTAATATGGAACTGTGAAGGTAGGAATATAATAAAATGAGATCAATTAAACCTTTTGCACTTGCCTTTCTTATCTGTAGCTTCTTTCTTTAGCAGTTACAGACAAATAGTAATATCATAAACCACAGGCAATCACTTTATGTAAAGCAGTGAATCTTTGGACTCCCAACAACATCTTTTCTGAAATCACAAAATCTGGCTGGATGATAACATCTCCCCTAGATTGCAATAGGTTTTCTTGCATTTCAGACAAGAAAGCTCTCTGAACAATGTTTGATGTACAGTAAAAATAATTGTAAAGGCAAAGACTCAGATGAAAGTAAGTCCCAGATTTAGAAAGAAATATTGACACAATCAGGAAAGGCATGGCTCTCAGAGCCTTATGAAAAAGTAATGTGCTGTTTGGAGGGAAAAAAAAAAAGGAAAAAAAAAGAGGGACAATGTGGTGACTATGGAAGCCATTCCTAAATAATGTAGAAGGGAAGGAGAAATACAGAAATAGTAGTAGGCAAAAAGCTGGAACACATTCTTATGTGCTGGAAGTAGCTTATTTTCCCAACCCTGTCTGCAGCCCACACTGATTTTGCAGGAGCTGTGGATGCTCAGCACTTTCAATATTCAGCTGTGGAGCCCAGTACTTCTCCATCTGCAATCAGAAGGAGGCTTTCTGTCTGCTTCAGTGTAGTCCAAATGATGGGGTAAAAGAGACAAGTCATCCTTGGGGCAGCACTGTCTCTCTTGGTGCTTGCTGTGTGATGGACTATTGAGGAATGTTCAGAAAGAAAAACCTCTGAAGATGGCCAGATGCTCAGCAGGAGACTGGGGCCAGGCTCTTAAAAACCTCTGAGGCTTTAGGTTTTGTTACAGGCTTTTCTGTCCAAGATAAACAAAACAATGAGGAGAAAACCTTTGGCATGTGGCATTCACGAGTCTAAAATACTTTAAATTTCAGCAGATTTGTACAGTCAGACCTTTCTTCCTCCTTCATTTACAATCCCTAAACTGACCTCAAACTGAAAAGACACCAAAGTCTCAGTGTCCTAAGCCTGCTTTGTGGCTAATTTTTATGCTATGTGTGACTATTCACATCAAAACTAATGGTACCTCCCAGCACAATCTATAAATGGAATAGATCATTGCCTGCTGTGGGTAGGTACACCTGCAAATTAAAGATTTCTTCTGCTCTCTCTCAATTTGGGGATGTAGTTCTCTTTAGGATAGGGAAAGTCTAAGGAGGTACTACGGAGATTTATTCCCAGTTCTAGTGATGGATCTGTTAGAATTTACAGAAAATGATAGAAAAGGTTCTGTATCAGAGCATGCAAAACTCATGCAATGTATTAAAGGTCCCATCACAAGACATTAAGCTTCTAAATACCAGTAGGTTTCCTGAAACCCCCAGCTTCTTATAAAATGAATATTTCTGTAAACCCACTATAACAATGGTGAGCTTGGTCTCTCAGGGCTGATGAGTTGGTTTTAGTTTTTTTTTTGGCTCCTGGCTCCATAAATTCCAGTCTCAAAGTCTTGTGAGGAGTAACTGCAATGAGAGCTGCAGATCCTGTGATTCAGCCTAATGAGGGAGTTTGAAGGTACCATGGCAGGTCCTGGATTTCATAGAAGAATGCAGTGGTTGCTGGTCATGGGCTGCCTGTGACACCTGGGAAAAGGTTTGTCACAAAAGCTCATCTTTCTCTTCAAATAGATTAACCTGAAAATTTGTGACCTTTCACGGTATTGAATCAAGTGCGTCCCCTGGTAATTGAACTGATTTTGGAAACAATTTCACAGGCAGAACAGAACTATAAGACCAAAACTGTGTTCACAGCTGGATAAGCTGACACATTGACACCTGGAACAAAATGGGCAGGACCACCTCTTTTTAAGATCTGCAATGAAACCTTTGCTTCCAGTTCTGTGTTCAGCTGAGCTGTCTTTAGAAGTCTGTGTTATTTATTTCTGTGATTAAAGAAAAGCTGGGCATTTAAGTTTTAATGGCTTATTTTGAAGCTGTAAGTAGTTTAAAAAAAATATAGAATGTCCTGGGTTGGACATTCCAACCCCCTTGTCATGGACAAGGAGACCTCCCACTATCCAGGTTACTCAGAACTCCATCCAACCTGGCCTTGAACGCTTCCAGGGATGGGGCATCTGGTTGAACAGATCTGTGATACCTGTAAACCTTGCATGGTCTCTCTGCAACAGAGATATTCATGTTACTAGTGGAATTCAGCTTCAGATAATACAATAATTTCCTTTTTTTATGCCTTGGTGATATGAAGTGGTGCATCCTTTCTCCTGTGGAAGTTTGTAAATGCTGTTTAATTTCAACTCTTTAAATTTTTTTTCCCCCCTTTAAATAAACCAAGACAACAACCAATTAGAATTGAATTCTAATGTACCAGTCTGTTAAGAATATTTCTTCCTCAGTGGTAGAGCTGCAGTGTGGTATAACTAGTGGGCTATTTTTGCTAGTAAATTGTAGGGTTAGTGATTCAATCCCATCAAGTCTCCTGCAAGTTACACTCAAATACTAAACTCCTTTTCAAATCAGTAAGCTTGTTTATGATGCAAAACAAAAGCAGTGGGAGTACTCTGACACCTTGAAGAACTGCTTTTTGATAAAGTACTAATTAAGTTCTTTGAAATGCAATTAAGAAGTTGTTGCAAGCTCTGTTTGCACATTAAGTACATTAATGTATTTAAAAATGGCAGAGAATAGTTCTAAGTTCTGCATAAAAAGCTTTTTGGCATGCTGTATATTTTAGGAACTGTGAATACAGCTGCTAATCCTGGCCAGAAGTAGGGAAGGAATCTTCGAAGTGAGGTAGATATTAGGTAAGGTGATTTTTGTCACTTGCTGTCCTTGTCTGTTGAACAGCAGGGTCATGGGGCATCAGGTTCCTAAACTCCATTAATTTCATTATGGATTAATAGTCAACACTCAGTGTCAGTTTGGCTATAACTTCACTTTTACTCCAGGAAACTGAGGAACTCATATATAAAATGCACATATATGTGTATACGTTTGGGTATGTGCATAAGACATTTGTTTGTTTCTATATGTATAAACTCTGAAAAATAAATCTGTGTCCTTTCAGCCTGAGGTATCAATCTTTTTTTTTTACAGTGAAGTAGATAAAGCTATAACATGTTAAAGCCCTAGAGAGGATGAAATACAGGACATTTTTACTGCAAAGTGACCACACACAATCAACCCAATCCACCACGTCTGGGTGAGACTTCATTTAGCTCCTGTGCCATAGGAATCACTGTGCTTTGTTTCTCCAGGGATTTACAGTAAGATGGATAGCATATATTAGTTCTATCTATATATTAGTTCTACATCTGCTGTAAAAATCTCTCTGATTTGGCACTGAAGATGCAACATCTCTGTCAGAGGCTGCAATAACAGTATGACACAGGTGGGATGGTGCAACAGAATTTTAGTCACTAGTGCTAAAGCTTTGTGGCAAATGACTCTAATAGCTTAGATCAAAAGGTATTTCTGAGTTGAAGATTGATGTTGGATCACAACTGAAAAACATAAATAGAATTAAACAATTTTGTATCTTTATATTCAAGTAAGTTGTGTAGGATTCATATCATCTAACTGTAGTAGCCTGAAAGTTATTTGTCCATGCTCTTTTGATAGTCAGTGGAAAGGAGTAGACATCTCAAGAGAATGTTTCATCCTTTTTGAGGATGACTGTTTGAGACAGGTGACATGATTCACTCCTGAGTGCCTACTTCATTCACTTTTGAGAGACCTTATATAACTTTCTCATTGGATTCTTTGCTTTGACAGCCAACAGCAAAAGATTTGAACCTTTCCCTGCCACATTCTGGGAATACAATAATTGTTTCCTTATGCCAATAAATTCAGTCTTCTGGAATTTATATTACTGATGGTTATTCAGGCCAGTGTTGTTGCAAGCTGAGGTAGACGTGCTGCATTTCTTACCCAGTTCCCTGATGCTGCAGGGTTTGAGCAGTCGAAGTAGACAATGTCAGTTTAGAGAGCTCTTATCAAGTATTGCCATATGTTTAGGGTCAAACACTGTACTGCCACGTTTACTGAATTCCTAAGGGACTACTCCTGTGAGAAGAATGGTTCCCTCTTTCTGATCGTTGGCTTCTGCCTAAATCTTGTGATAAATTGGTCCTTGAAGTTAACTGTGTTGTGATATTACCTACTGCAGTCTGTTGACTCATTTATAGTGAGGAGTAATGCTTTTAAAAACAAATAATGGCTGCAATACAATTAAGAGTAACAGAGACAGCTTTTTTAATTACTATTATTGAAGGTACCTTTGTTGCTAATAGCTTTTTTGTTGTTGTTAATTGAAGCGTGAATCCATTTGTGCTTAATGATCTTTCCAGTCTCACTGTAACAAAGTCAAACCCCAAACCAAACTGTACTTTACTGGAACCAAAATAGAGAGGATGCCAGCTCAGATCAGCTTGAATGTAAACCAAACTTATGGGATGCACCCACTGCTGGTGCATCCTGATTGTCTTCCCATAGACACAAGCTAAAATTCACTTGGAGGGCCTGGTGAACAAACCCAGTGGAAGAACTGCTGTAATAAATTCATCCTTCTATGAATGGGATTGGAAAGCTGACTTTGAGCCAGTGGAGTTCTAAGTATGAGTTAATTAAACAATCTTTCTATCTGATTATCATCTGATAGAAAAAATAGAAATGGCTTTAAACTGAAAGAGATTAAATTTAGATAAGACAGTAGGAAGAAATACTTTGAGGGTGGTGAGGCACTGGAACAGGTTCCAATGGAACATGACTTTGGTGTAGCAGTAGGTGCCCATGACCATGGCAGGTTTGGAACTGTATGATCACTTAGGTCCTTTCCAAACTAAAGCATTCTATGACTATGATTTATTCAAATTTTCATTGAATTCACTCTGGGTGCTTTTTGCAGAAGTGTCCATGTGAATGGCACCTCTGCAGTAGAGTGCTGGTTTTGGTTGGGATGGAGTTAATTTTTTTCACAGTGGCTGGTATGAAGATATGTTTTAGATTTCTACTGAACACAGTGCTGACAATGCAGAGATGTTTTTTGTTATTGTTGAGAGGGCTTGCCTGATGGAATACAGCATGCCTTGTCTCAAATATTTTGATTTGTATATTAATATAACACATATAAGAAGGGATGTGCTCAGGACTAACAATCCCTTGGGGACTGAAATAATCCAGACCAGTCTTTGAGTCACAGATTCCTGAAACCCAGTCTCAATGCTCTCTGGTGCAGCACACTGCACAGATCAGGCATTTTGTAAAGGTCACTTAGGTGTGGTACACTTAGGTGTATCCAGGAAACTCGATATCCATATATATATCCATATATATATCTCCATATAATTTTTTTTCCAATTCCTGACACTCTATTTCCTTATATATTTTGGCAGTGTCCAGACCCAAGAATTTTTCAAGAGGGCAGATGTTGGCCATAATGTTTTTTCCCTAGTCGAGCTTATTGACAACCTGCAATCACCACTCCCACCCCAGAGAAATAACCCCCCACTTCTACACCTGTGGCTCTGTTGGAGCTCATGGCTCTAATTAAGAGGGCAACAGAGTATAAAAATAGAAAATCATCATTATCCTTGCTTGCAATGAATAGGATATGAGTTTTAGTTGAATTGTGAGTGTATAATACTCACGAAATAAACCAAAATGTACTGGAAAATTTACTGTGTTAGTTTTTTCAGGGATGTATCTGCTAACTATTCCTCCAAGCTATCAGAGCTCTGTGCTGGGATAGTGAGTCATGCATGCTGATTTTTAACAAAGTTGTTTAAGGACAAGTGTAACATTTGCAGAACTCTAAATCTTTCAAAAATTCAACATCATTTACGTGGTCTGTTCTGATTTCTATTAGCAAGCACAGAAGCAGATGCCTGCCTAATTTACCTGCCTGATAAACTTTTCTTTGTAGTGACCTTGATAATATCCTGAAGAATTAATTTCCTGGGCTAATATTATATTTGTAATTTATTTAACACCAGCTGAGTATTTATGTGCTCACAGCTTTACAAACTGTAAGACACTGTGGCTTCACACAATGTAAGATGGTATACAGGAATCTCTTTAATGTATGACTGGCTCAGAATCAAGGATTTTTATAATCTATAATTAGGAGTTTATCCCAGTGGGTGGGATTTTTTTTTCCAGCTCAAATCCTTTTGCATACTATTATTTAGTTAAAAATACTGTCCTGTGTGCTTGCTGACAGCACAAGAAAACAGAATAGGAACTCTAAATAAATGGAATTTATTTAGCATTGCTGCACCCTCCCACCACATTCATCTTTGCAAACTATTTTTGAGTTGATTATAAGTAATTTGTCTTTGGAGGTCGATATTTTTATTTGTTCTAGGGGGGCCTATAATAAAGAAAAGCCTCTCAACTTTTTTTTTTTTTTTATTTCTGTGGGCACATGCCTTGACCAAAAAAATGTTAGGTGCTCTTGAAATGTTGAAAAATATCTCTTAGTCTCAAAGGGTCAAGAAAATTCTTCCTTGTTCAGATCCTAGAGAAGGTTGTTTCCTTTTTTTATTTTTTTAGGTTCATTAGTTTATCTTATAGCTAAAGCATTAATTTCTACTTTGGAGCATAGAGTAGTTTCACTGCTCTGTGTTTATGCTCAGTAATAGCTCACTGATAATAAATGTTTAATTAAACAAATGCTTCAGAAAGTATTAGACTGACTTGCCATGACTTTGTACAGCTATTTGCATACATTCTGAGTTATTTCTAGTGAATCCAATGGTTTTCTTAAGCTCACCCAGCAGGGCATTAAAAGACCTCAGAAATAAACCTTGGCTGAACAGATTTACACGTGGTGTGAACCCCTTCCTTGTGGGGTGCTCTGAGGATTTTCCATGAGAGGCGTGATGCACTCAAGTATAATGAAGATGCAGATTTGGTCATTGATATCCAACCTCTTAGTCCTAAAACAACTCCTGTCCTACGAGCAGGGAAGGTGTGTGAAACAACTGCAGAAATTCTTAGGAGATGGCTCCTCACTGCTGGTTGTGTGTGGAGGTTTTACCTGCAGGGGCAGGGGTGGGGTTGGGGGTGTCCCTGCACCTTCTTGGTGTGCTCAGCACAGCCCAGCTCTCAGGTTGGACCTGGCCTGGCTCTGTAGGTTTCTGGATGGTGTTTCTGCTGATGTGTGTTCCACTGCTCCCTGACAGGCACCTCCAGTGTGGTGCCAGGCTGAGGCTATGTTGGTGCAGCTCAGGAATGGTGCAGGAGCACTTGAGGGTGTAATTGTGCAAGGCTGACCCTTTCATCATCTGTTCTTTCCTTTTTTCTTCTCAATAATTGTCTCCCCTTCACCACAAAATGCACAGGAGAAGACCAGCTTTTCAGGAAAAGTGTTTTCTACCCGTAACTCTGTGGTGGAATGAGAGGGAGAAATGCCAAGGAGAGCAAGTAAATTGATGTCAGTAAGGTCGTAGTCACAGAGGTTGTTTTGTCTGTGTTTTCCCTTCTCCCACCACCCCTCATTACAGAATAAGCTTCCAAGAACCTGCTATCACCAGAACACAAGGGACTGAAGGCACCAAGGGCCTTCTCACCTTCATCTGGTTTGTCCCAGGGGCTTGTGACTTTTCTCTTGTGGTTTGTTGTGGGTTCAGACTGAGCAGGGGATGAAGTTTTGATCAAGTCACTAAGTGGAAGGGGCTGGCTGCTCATCTTATTGTGGATATCTGGTGAAGAATGGTCACTAATGGGGTGATCAAGCATCCCCCACAATCTATCCTTTAAATAAGCCTCTTTTGGAGTACAGGCATCCTTTATTTTCTTCTTTTCTGGACTCAGTTCTTTTTATAGCATCAACTTTTTTTTTTTAATGTATGTATATACACACACATCCTTATATATAACTGGAAGTGAATGGAGTGATTTTCTCTCAGTTAACACAAATAAAATCTAGGGAATGGAAACTACAGGGGTGGATAAACATGCTATTCATGCTGGGTGGATCTGTGCTCCCATGGGGGGACGTGAGTTTCCTAATTTCAGAATAGTACAGACTGAGTTTTCATTAAATCAGTAGAAGTTTAATTATATAATTTTGAAAAATTATATAATTATAATTCTTAATTATAAAAAAAAAAGGGAAATGGGAGAGTGTAGACATACATCTGTAATCAGCCTATAATTACACAGTAATTTCTGTGGTTTTGTTGTGTTTTTGATGGTTTGGGGGTTTTTTGACACGTTGATAGTTTTCCTACAGTTGGTGGGACCCATGAAAAAACAGCTGAAGCCAGTATAAAGAAAACATTGCTTGTGTTTTCCTGTTCTTGGGCTGAGATTTTAATTTTACTTTAAACTGGAATTCCAGGCTGGATGCAAATTTTGATTCTCCCTATGCTTCTGTGTTTGTAGGTGAGGAGGAGCTGTGCTAGGGTGATAGCATGAAAAAATGGTTAATGTTGGCTTTCACCAAAGAAAAAAACACAGTGTTTACTCCCTGTGAGTCTGCCAAGCAGCATTTAACCTTCCCTGCTGCATTCACTCATTCTGCTATGGCAGCTCTTTTTAATGAAGGTGGAGCATAAAGTGATGAATTCCAGCTGTGGAAGGTGGATCCTCTCAGTTAAAATGGGTCAGCTCAAGGAGCAGTTCTAGTAAGGTAAACAATGGCAACATTAACTGAAAAGCAATTACATTTAAAAAGTTTATTATAGAATTATAGAAAGGGTTGGAAGGGACATTAAAGATCATCTATTTCCAATTTTCTGCCATGGACAAGGATACCTTTCACTGGATCAGGTTGCTTAGATCTCCACCTGGCCTGGCCTTGAACTTTGACAAGGATGGGGCATCCAAAACCTCTCTGTCAGCCCGTCCTAGGACTTCATCACCTTTAGAGTATATTTTTTTTTTTTCTAATATCTAACCTAAACCTACTGTTTTTCAGTTTGAAGCCATTCCCTCTTGTTCTGTCACTCCAGCTTCTTATAAAAAGTCTCTCTCTATCTCTCAGGTCTTGAAAGGCTGTAATCAGGTCACCCCAAAGCCTTCTCTTTACCTCCTGAACAATCCAAATTCTCTTCACCTTTCCATATAGGAGAGATGTTCCATCCCTCTGATCAGCTTGGTGGCTTCCTCTGGACTTGCTCCCACAGGTTGATGTCCTATCTACATGTATAAAGAAGTTAATGCAAATAAATAGATTGGATGTACATGTGCAGCTTTATTTTTGTCTGGGCAGAAACTGTGTGATGGAAACTTGGGCTTGCTCAGTATTTGTGCAAGATGTCAAGATTCATGACACTGAATCTTATCTTTAAGCTACTCTTTTATTTGGACTACTACATAACCTTACACTGAATAAGAAAATTCATACCATATTAAATTCTAGCAGTGTTAATGATCAAAACTCCCAAGCCACCTGTGGAAGAATATATGAGGAGATATGACCATCAGTACTCAGCTTGCCTTTGGAGAAGTATGGAAACGTGTAAATAAAGGGCACATCATCAGTGTTAAAATTCGTTGCACTGATTGTCTGAATCCCTTCAGTGAGACAAAAGTGGAAACTAGAAGCTGCTTCTTAAGGGGCATGTAAGATTCATTTTTTCCTAACTGAGCACAGTTAATGCCTGAAAAAAGATCACCTATGGGGTGGATAGAATGTGCTCTGGCTTCTTTAAAATGCAGGCTGATGCCTTTTTAAGAGATGAGGTTTTGTTCATCTTAGCCTCAAACTGCTGGCTTTAACAGCATTTTCTCCTGAGAAAAGAAAGATTATTTTCCCAAAAACCGATACTGCTGTGGAATATGAGATATCTCATGTCATGTGTAAGAGGCCCTGATGCTGGTCATAGTTTTCTGTAGCTGTAAAGTTTGTGAGTCTGGCAGAGAATTGGGAAAAAAGCTTTGTTAAAAGACCACCAATATATTTTCCTTGAGCTTTCTTCCAGCAGAAAAACCACCAGAACCTGTATTCGACTCTGAGTTTTCAGACCTTGGAGGAGGGATATTTTAATCTCTTAAGTGTCTACATTTATAGGAATGTTTGCAGTGTCTTGGTCCTGGCATGGGCGCAAGATGGGAAGAAAAATAAAATGGAAAATGTGGCTTTTGATTAGAAGGCAAACTGTGCTCTAATGGAGGTGATTAGAGACAAACTGTAGACTTTGTTTGGCCATAAGGCAATAGAGTGATTTTCTTGTGTGGTGGCCTGGAAGGCTGCCAAGCTGTTTCTCAGTAACTAATCCCGAGTCAGTTATGGGCACAGAAAACAACACCACATATCCAGCACTTTCCAGGGAAAGGGGTCAGACACTGATGGTGGTGATCACTGCAGGGAGCAAGTTTTCAATTTCCCAGCAGGAGCACCAGGTCCGTATCACTCTCCCCAGCCCATCTGCTTCCCAGAGAGGCAGAGGGGGGACCATTCAAGAGAAACTGGCCTTGGATCATTATAAAGACAGTCAGTTCTTTGAGAAGCTAATGATGTGAATGGCTAGGAAAAAACAGATCCAAGACAGATCAAGCCTAGCTATTAAAGGACTTGGGGTTTCCTTGTCTTACTTCTTATCTCATATGAAAATTCTCTCTTTCTGTAACACTGTATAAAAGCCTGTCCTACCCAAAGAAATAAACCTGTGTGGGCCTTTGCAAGATGGAGTCACTGTCCTCTGGAAGGCATTCTGGCCATGACAGCCACCACTATGAGCTTAAGGGAACATCCTATGAAGCTGAAACTACCAATGTTACAAGTGACCACTGGTACATTCTCACCATCTCCTTTGTTCTCCACTGTTATCATGGAATCACAAAGTGATTTACAAAGTGAGAACAGACCTCTGAGATCATTGAGTTCAACTCTTACCCTCTCACTGCCATGGCCACCACGAAACCTTGTCCCTCAGTGCATCTACACTTTTTTTCTGTGCTCCTCATATCAAATCCCTGGTGCAACTTGAGGCCATTTCCTCTTGTCCTCTTTGCTTGTTACTTGGGAGAAGAGACCCACCTGGCTACAACCTTCTTTCAGGGAGTTGTAGAAAGTGATAAGATCTTCCTGAGCCTCCTTTTCTCCAGGCTGAACACTCCCAGCTCCTTCAGCTGTTTTTTATCAGATTTGTACTCCAGATCTTTCTCTAGCTTTGTTGCCCTTCTCTGGACATGCTCCAGCAACTCTGTAATCAATGCTTGAGTAACTCAGCCAAATATCTGCTGGTTCTGGATATCTCCATGTGAGCTCTGGGATGGAGGGAATACCCTGTGAGTACCCCAGCTATCCCTGTGGATGCTTGTGCTGAGCAGCAGTGATGGAGGGCCCAATTCACTTCTTCACAGTGCAGCCAGGAGAAATGCCACCCAGAGGGATGTCCTGTGTCAGCACAGGCCCTTGGAAGCCACACCATTGCCAGTAAAAGTCCAGGGCCCTGGCACTGTCCCACCACAACCGATGGGACACTTGGTGGGATGGGTTCACCCTGTGCTAATGAGTTCTTTCTAAACAATGACCTGACATGGTTCAGGGAATAGCAGAGTCCCAGGCCAGGAGCCTTTCCCTAATGGGCAGTGGGAATGTGACATCCCAATTTTGGGTGGATGGGAGTAAGGAGAATAGTTTGGCTCTGCCTTCCTGCCCTCCTGGCCAAAGAATGAGTTTGGGTTGTATAGAAATATGGAAGTGCTGAGCATTGTAAAGCAGACAGGATGCTTGAATGTGGAAGCATTGGTCCATACTATGCTATTTTGGGGTGGATACAGTTTCCTCAGCTATTCTTAAATGCCGTTGCCGCTTTTTGTGTACTGGCACAGCTATCAGGGTTGCAAGTAGTTCTTAGGCAAATCACATTCTTCATGGCGTTCTTTTTCCTATGTGAATTTGGGGTTCTGTGAACTCTCATCTGAGATGCTGCTGGGATGAGAAGCTCAGTGAAATAAAGGTGTGACCTCATATCCAAAGCCAATAATGTGATCACAGAGTCAGAGAATCATTGAATTGTTAGGGTTGGAGGGGAAATTACAAGATCATCTAGTTCTAAACCCCTGCTAGGGCTAGAGACACCTTTGACTCAATCAGGTTTCTTGAAGCCCCATTCCACCTGGCTTTGAACACTTCCAGGGATGGGGCAGCCACAGGTTTTCTAGGTGATCTGTACTAATGACTCATCACCTTTATAGTAAAGAGTTTCTTCCTCATCCTCATATCTAATCTAAATCTACTCTTTTCAGTTTGAAGCCATTTCCCCTTGACCTGTCACTCCTGCTCCTGTAAAGAGTTCTTCTCCAGATTTTTAGTGTTATATATGAAAGTTTCTTGCTGCTTACCAAGTCAAGGCTGTTTCCCTCCACATGGGGAACTTGAGGCAGCTGCCTTTCCTGTTTTCTGCTTTTACTTCTGTGCGATTTATCTAGATTGATTTCTGTTCACCTGAATGGCATCACATCTTCAGACTGATTTTGGGGTCTCGCAGCTGTCACAGGACACATTTGTTTGATAGCAGGCCTCGGTCATGAGGGATAGAGCTGACTTTGAGGTGTCCTGTGCTCTGCTTTTAGCTTTGTTTCTTTGTGATCAGCAACAGCAGCAAATGGGTGTACACAAAACAAAACAAAACACCCAGCTACATTCCTCACTCATTTACATTGATCTAAATCCAGATTAATTTCACTTTAATGAATGAGCAACTAAGCAAGAGAGTTGGCCTATCACCATACTTTGTACTAATTAGTATTTTTCTTACCAGTGCCTGCAGGAAAGCCAATCTGTTTTGTATTCTGAGCTGAAAAACACCCTCCATGGTAATTTTCATCGCCAGCATGTATGTCATTCCTCTGGGCTTCCGCAGCCTCTTAGAAAAACCTGTTGCAGGGCAAAATAATTTCACCAAGCTTATGATGCTCAGCAAGCGTGGGGCATGGAGGGCTGGACATGCTCTCTGCCATGGGGACTTTCCTGGAATTCACGCTGGCCCCCATTTGCTCATAGCTGGGTTTTGTCATAGCTGCTTTCCATGCAAAATGGCTCAGCTTTTGTGGCATCCTAGCATAGCCAGTGTGAGTGGCAGCTGTGCACTGTGGTGAGGGGAGCTCTGCCTTTGTTGGAGGGGTGGGTACTTGCTCCCAGTTATTCAGAGCCTCAATTAAAGGAGGCAAATTGTGGTTATTAGTTATGCTCGCTGGGTCAGAGCACAATGAGGTCGGCTCAGTGAGCAAGGGAACCCCCTGGATGGCTCAGGCAGCCCGGGCCTCCCAAAGACCCAGGGGGAAATAGGGAGGGGAAAAGGACAAAGCTTCGGGTGCTGGTGCCAGGCAGGGACACTCGGGCTGAACGTGTCAAAGGCAGCCCTGCTCCCTGGAGGGGATGTGGGGCGATGCGTGGGAATGGTGCTGGTGCCAGCAGATCTTGGCAGTGGGGCCTTTGTTCACCACGGTATTTGCTGAGCTGATGGATCCCATTTCCAGTGCTCTGGAGGAGAAGGTGGCAAGGGGCCAACTGGTCCACACTGGGACTTTTTTAGCGTGTTTTGGAGTTATTGAAAGGTTCTTTTAAGAAATGGATTAACTTCTTCAGCTCTGTTTTTCCATCTTCTGCTTTCCCCTCTCATGAGAGTTCTGCATAATTTTTATAATGAACTTGCAGTCTTTTGCCACTTCAGGCTATTGGCCACTCTAGCTAATGGCAATTATACAAAATATTTATAATGTTATCAGAAAGTGCTAATGAAAAGCTTTAATGTGTCTAGCCATTTTCTTGCAGCAGCAGATTTCACTGATCCATCCTTCACACAGAGAGTCCCAGCCCAGCACGTGACTTGACACAGTTCTGCAAGCACAAACTCTTTCTCCCATGATCCTCACCTAGAAACAATTTCTTCATGTCCTAAAATATCCACTTCCGAAGTCACTATCTTGGCAAGCCAGGTCAGATAAACTTGCAGAAGCCTCTACCACATTCTCTTAAAGCTCAAGTCTGTCTTTAAGAGGGGAGGAATCCCATCTGCAAAAGGCAGCTGGGAACTTCCTAGGATTACAGTTCCCATGATAACATTAGCTCCTCTTCCCATGTAGAGGGAGAACTCCTCCTCTTACTTTTTGAGGCTTCAGCTATACAGGTAATAAATCTATCTTTCTGCCAATGCAGAAAGGAGGAGGATTGTCTAAGAAAATAGGTTGGATATTAGGAAAACGTTCTTCACTGAAAGACTGTGGAAGCACTGGAACAGATTTCCCAGGGAAGGGTGGAGTCACCATTCCTGGAAATGTTAAAAAAATGACTGGACTTTGTGATATGGTTTAATGCTCATGGTGGTTGAAAGTTGGACTCAATGATCTTGGAGTTCTTTTCCAATCTTAATGATTCTATGACTCAGTCCTTCTATAGGACAGGGTTTAAAAAAAATATTAAAAAGTAAAGTCTGGCTAGTTCTTGTTGCCTGCGTGGCTCTTTGGTGCAATGAGAGCATCTTCACTTTAGCACTGTACAAAGGTGAAACTCCCAAAGTGGCTGTGCTGAGGAGAATCCTAGTGTATCCCCATGCCAAGTGATTCAGAACTGAGGATGCAGAACTGTCTGCGAAATTCCAATTCCAATTCCCATCTGTGCAGCCCCACCTGATGCAGCAGTTCCCAGCATATCCTCTGCAAAAGCATCACTTAAGGAGGGAATAACAAGTCCAAGAGGAAAGAAACGAATTGGTATTTGGCTCAAATAAAGCCAGATTTCAGAGATCCTTGGAAAAAATTAGGGATGTGTAAATAAAAAAAAAATAATTAAAACCCCAAACCTGTTGGATGTTCTTTAAAATCTGTCATGTCCCTGCAAAAACACCTTGTGGGGATCAGTTTTACTGCAGAAAGCTTGCTGAACTGCTGCTGAGGCATCTGATACAATACAACAAATCTCTTTTCCTGAGGCCACAAGAGGCTTCCTGACACTTCTTTCCTTCCCAGGCTGGAGGGGAGCATTCACAATGAGCAGAATGCTGAATGTTGTCCTTCGGGACTCTTCAGAAGCTCTTGAGCTAATGCACTGTACTTCTGCCTGCAACATTTTATTTTATTTCAGATTTAAACATCAATTCCAAATCTCTCGTTCCTAACTGACAGTAGCTAAAATTATCCACCTCCCACTCCATATACCACTAGGTGCATGGGCTAGCAGACATTGTGTTTTATAGGAAAAGAAACCTCTCAGAATTGGTCTGGGACCTCTTAATTAAATGCCTGTTGTACGGAAAATGTAAATTCATCAAGAATCAAAACTTCTGGGCAAAACCAATTTAGATAAGTTTTTGATTATTGAAAAGGATTGGGAAAAAAAATCTTTGAAGCTATTAAAATGCTTTATTTTGAACTTGGGAGTTTTTGAAAAGTGGGGAAGTTCTGGTTTTGGTTCAAAATATCAATTACTTAATATATTTTTAAAAATCAATGCAAACCATGTTCCCCTTTGGAGAGTCAGTGTGCTCAGCTCCCTGGAAAGGGATAATGGGGACAGGTACCACTGGGCTGACTTTGCAGGTCCTCTGGAAACACAGATTCTCTCATGCTGGGATGTACCTTTTGTGGCTGTGCAGCTGCAAGTTTTACACCATTAGCTCATCCTGGTATGTCTGTGGGGAGGCTTGGGTTGTGCTGCTTGCAGACTGGCAGAACAATAGCACAATTTGATTCCAGGTATGTGAATATGACAGCACAGGTGTACTGCACAGTATGACAGCCCTGTGTTAATGAAGAGGGCTTGATAAATGTTTTTTTTTTTCCTGGCACAGATAAGCTTTTAGTGGGGATTGAAGATCTCAGAGGTGGCATGACTGTAGATGCTGATTGATACCCATATGCTGTCTCCCTGTTGACTCCTTTATTTTCTGTGCTCTGGTTTGATTCTTTCCCTTTTCCCTTCTTGCACAGTTTCCTTGTCTGAAATACCTTCTTAGACCTCCTTAAAAAGGAGTGCTTGACATTTTTGAGCAGGGAAATGTCTGTCAGGGAAAGAAAGGGGAAATTGACATTTGAACTATGCGCACCTGGCTTGAATATCATAGCTCAGGTTGGGCCTGCTTTTATTTATTGCTCACAAACCCTTATTTTCCAGTCTCCACTTGTCACATGCTTTGTTTAGCAGAGTGTGAAGGGGGCATATGCCCTCAAAACCACTTCTGGTTAAGTTGATTTTCTTTTGGCTGCTTTTAGGTTTCTGAAGAGAAATTGCTGAAGTGACCATGGGAAGGAAGTACCCAGATTTTGTGCACACCTCCTTAGAAAGTCTGGGCCTGGTGGCATGTTTGGAACTGTCAGGTGGATGAAGCTGTTTGGATAAAATTAACATAGGACTGAAGTTATCTTTCAAAATTTAAGTCAGAAGTGAACCCAGTGCTTTCAACTTGGCTTTTTAAAGGTGTATCAGAGAACTAAAATACCCAGATAATCTTCTAAAGGTCTTTAAATCTGTTAAGACCTTTACAGATATCAATGGTCTGTTTAAAACCTTTGGAGGTAAAGAAGCAAGCACTGTGTTTGCTTCTGCCATCTTTCACTCATTTTGAGTAAGTCTTTTTGCTGCTGGACTCTGTAGCACCCTGGAAGGCAGAGACAGAGCTCTGAGAGCCAGCAGCTTGTGATGGCACCTGATCCAGGACAAGCCCTTTTTCCACATGGTAAATCATCCTCAAGCTGTTTTCATTGGTGTCCCCAAGGTTTAACCCCATGAAGATTATCAGGTGGATGTCTTGCTCTTAAAGGATCTCTTCTGAAGAGCTGTGCCACCACAGAAATGTCCCTTTACTTTCTCTGTCTGGTCTTGGGGCTGGCACGTGCCTGCCACTACCTTCTGCCCCTGTGTGGCAAGTACCGTGCCCTGCCCAGGAAAGGCCAAATTCATGAGGATGTGGAAAGCAACCAGGAAAACTTCTGAGTTTGCTGAAATTACATAAATTAGCATCCTTCAGCCCAGATATTACTTTAACCTGGTTTCTTCTAAGAGGAACTAAAGTCACTTAGTTTTCTTAAACCCTCTCTGTTTTGCAAAGATGATGTTACAATTCTTTACAGAACAAAACCAAACTCTTAGCCAGAGTCATGTCATGTATTTATATAGAAATTTCTTTGTTTTCCTCTTATGATATATTTATACTGCTGCTGGTCAGAGTCCCAAAGCCACAGTTACAGTAGCCCCCAAAAATACCCACATGGGAGAAGAGACTGTTCAATTTGCAGTTGTATAATTACAGCGGAAGAGTAATGGCAGTCAGAGTCCCTCTTAAAATCGTCCTTGAGCTATATTTCTCTCTTGGAAGTTATTTGAGAACAGCTAGTGTATATTTATTGATTAGCTGAAAATCCATGAGCTTTGAAACAAGTTGCTTCTAATTAATTCACTTTTGGAACTACTGTGAGGGAACAGAACACCTTACCTGGATTTCTTGTTATTATTCTGGACAAGTAATTGCTTTTACAGAAATTTAACAAATAAAATAACACTTGTGGTCTGCCCAGGACTAGCTCTTTTAAAAAAACAATTATAGACTGTGGCTTGGCATCTAAGTTTTCTGGCAGCTCTCAGATGAGGAGACTCCACGCTCTTGTCTCCGTGTTGTGGCACATGGGAGGATAATGGACAGACTGTCTTGTCCCTCCAGCCAGCAGTGGGAACTGATGGCTTCAGCAGATCTGTAGCTGCACCACTCCATTGGGCTCATCTGGAGAATGTGCCTTTGGTGAATGCCCAGTGCAAGTGAGATTGATGGGGTTTTCTAGAAGAAATACTGAACTGTTCCTGTTCAGTGAGAACCAACCTACCAATGCTTCACGCCGAGTTTATTTTTAATCATCCTAGTCGTTTCAATTACAGGGCTAACACAGAATTGTTATTTAAAAAACAAATGAAAAACAAAATCTCTCCTGTCTTGATAGCATTTTGCAACATTTGAGTGCATCCTAAAATCAGTCATTGCTGTAAGAGATTTTGCAATTTTTGCTATTGCTGCTACTAGCTCCACGTTGTGGAATTTGCTGCTGGCAGAATTTTGCTTCCCTATTATTTGTTTAATAGCATACAAAAAAAAAAAAAAAAGAGATCTGGTTGTGTTACCGAAATGCTTCTCCTGTTTCTACAACCAACATTTGCATGCGTGGTACTGATCTTTATAAGTTTTTAAAGGAGTGTAAAGAACAGATGTTTTAGCTTGGGTCTTCTTACACACCATAGAAATCTCATTCTTCTTTACACAGGTGGATACTGGAATTGATCCATGTCCAACGGTGCAAAATCCAAGAATATAAAACTTTACTTTCTAAAACTTAATGAGTGAGAAGAGGAGAGAGAATGATGACATTTTTTTATGCTTGGCAGTTCTGTGGCTGTGAAATTGTTGGCAGGTGAGACAATCTACGTGGAATGCTTTCTGTTCCATCCACAGACTACTCATTCCCATCTGCACCCCTTGAGAGGCCCTTTGTGCTGATCTCTTCTTTCTGCATTCTTGGGATCCTCACTTTGGCAGGTGGAGTGGCTTTGTCTCCCCACAGCTAGGTGAGCATTACCTTTGATCTTTGCTCTTCATCTGGGACACAAGGATGAGCAGGAAACTATTTTAGCCTTGCAGCACCCTTTTCTCTCCAGCCTTGGAGGTACAGGCAGAAAACACCTAAAATTGTGTCAAAGAGCCCAGCAGCTCCATCAGGAGTGACATGTTCCATCTGTGCCAAGAGAGTAGCCACTGGAGAAGGGCTTGTTGCTGTGGCTGTTGGCTCCTGGAGGATGGGCTCCAGCTCAACTCCATACTGTCATCCTGTTAAATATTTTATAGGTCATCAGAGTGAAGACATGCTTGTGGCAATTTATCCGCTAAGGCAATGGTTGGCTACTCAGGAGAAACAATGTAGCTCACTCAAATCAAGGACACTTAGCATGGTGAAGCTTCACCTCTTTCCCAAAATGAGAGAAGGAGGTGGACTCCTGCTCCAGGGTAGCAATCAGCTCCTGGCCTGGATGGAGAGCAGCTGCTAATTGCTTTCCTCAAAACCTTGTGCTGTTTGCCGACAAGCTCCTTGGCACACAGTCTCTGTGTTTGTTTAGGGGCAGACACAAGCAAATTAGCTTGGAGGTGCCAAGGCCTGATGCTATTTTCATAGTTCCCAGAGTGCCACTTATTCCCTGTGGGAGCATGTGCAAATTAATTCTGTATGCTGCTCACTTAAACGGTGCTAATTGCATCAGTCCTCTTGACAATATATTTCTGCTGCCAGTCATATGAGTTTCTTGCATTTGTGTGGGTGCATTAGAGAGCGAGAGGTTCTCTGAGCATCCTACAGTGCAGGTATCCTTGGAAAGATGAATCTTCACCAAGATTCAGGAACTTCTCTAGAAAATTTTAAAGGGTATCTGAAGCTGAGCTAAAGGTTGGATTATGGGGTCAGCCTAGAGATGAGGCTGATGGGCTATAAAGGATTCCCTGTACTAGTGGAGGTGTGTAGTTGTCACTTCTTGTGTGCTATTGGGGTGGGAGTACCTGTAGTAGCATTGTCTCTTTTGGAATCAAGATCCAGACCACATGACAGAGAGAAATGAAAAAATAAAAAAGGCAATTCATAGTAACAAAAGGAGAAGAGAGAGATGCTTGGATCAAAGGTGAGAAGATGGTATAAATGCACAGTGAGCCTGCCACATTGTGGGGAAAACAGTATTTTTCACATCTTTCTGACGTGAAGCTCCAGTGTAAGTGAGACAGGACAGGAAGAAAAGTGTAGGAGAATTTAACCTTTTTCTTTTAAATTTACTTTTTCACCTTCAAAAGGATTTAAAGTGCTTTGCATATGCCAGAACTCCCTGCATTCCTGCTGTCCCTATTCAAAGAGGATTCAGTATATCTTGGCTGTGAACGCAGCCCCCTTCCTACTTTCCCATTTTCAGTGAATGCATTTAAGAATTGGTGACCTGTGACTATAAAATCAATCATTGTTGCTCAAGAGATTGCTTTTGATCTGTATTAGAGAACTCTCAGCAAAGATGATATTTATGGGCTGTATCTAAACTAATAACTGTCAATGATCCAAAAGCATTCCTGGGCAGTGGAATGCACTCATCTGCTCTGGGGTCTGCCACGTTTCACCCCAGGTAAGCAGACACTCCACTGGAACATTTCTGGGGCTCAGATGAGCACTTCCAACATGCCAGGGAGTGTTTGTGGTCAGCAGCCCTCTTGTTTTGGTGGCTAAGACCATTTGCTAACATAGATACAAGCTTGAACATGCCTTGGCCTCAGTGCCCAGGAATGCACCCAACCGTGCTTGTTTTAATTGGAAGGATGTAACTCTGGTGCCTTTGATAGATGCCTAATTTGGGAACTGTGTGTTCCTAGAATTCCCCTAGAAACAATGGGAAAATAGTAGCTTTTTCAGGGCTACATCAGGACACCTAAATTGGGTTTCAGCTCTGAATTGCTCTTTGAAGGAGCCCTGTTTCTCCATTCGATAGAAAGAGCCTTTCAAAGAGGAGTGTCCTCTTGCCTGGGACCTTAAATGTGTGTTGCATGAGAGCTCTCTGGGATATAATACCCTGCAGTAATTTTGCTTCCTCTCTGTGTGGAATACACCATCTGCTGAGCAGTGCCAGCACTAAATGGATGACCACACAGAGATTCACTTTTTCTGGTTACTGTGCTGGAAAAGGGGAGGGAGCCCTGTGGACACTGTCCACAGAGTCCCACTGAAGTCACTTGGGACTTCCTCAGCAGACAGGGGAGCCTGGGGAGGAATTCAGCTGGGTGCTGGTGTGTTTTCAGAATAATGTTTTAGTGGAAAAATGTGACAGCTTTACGAGAAGCAGGGTGGGATGTGGCTGTGTTTTCTCCACCTGAAAGCTGTGCTGTGGTAAGGGTTTGCATTTCATCATGAGCATTTATGAGCTCTAGGAGAGCTGGAGAGGGTTTTTTTGGCAAGGGTTTGTAGTGCTAGAAAAAGGGTAATGGTTTTAAATTAGAAGAGGGCAGGTTTAACTATCATGAAGAAATTCTTCACTTTGAGGGTGGTGAGGTACTGGAACATGTTGGCCAGAGAAGCTGTGGATGCTGGATCCCTGGAAGTGTTCAAGGCCAGGTTGGATGCACCTGAGAAACTTGGTCTAGTGAAAGGTATCCTTGCCCATAGTAGAGGGATTGGAAACAGAGAATCTTCAAAGTCTCTTCTAGCCCTAAGCACTCCATGATGCTCTGATTCTATCACTGTGGTGACAGAGAGCCTTTGTGTGAGAACAAGCATGGAAATCTCATCCAGAATCAATGTAGGCATTATCTGAAGGAAAAAAGACAGAATCCATCTTGGCTTCAGCAGTCACAAACAGGTGATTTTCCTGGCACTGATGGACTCCAAACTCCATGGAGTGAAGATTCAGTGTGATTTCAGAAACGAAAGGAGAGTTGTACAAGGCATTAAACTGCAAGGTGTAATCATATAATTGCTGTGATGCTCTGTTGTACCTACACCTTGCTACAAATTATAATGTTAGTACAGACACTACTGCAGTATCATTACACTGTCAGGACTGCCTGGCACTCACTGTAGCTGAAAAAAATGCCACATTTTTCTTTATAAATTTGTTTCCATGGTGGGTGGCACTTTATGGATTGGTTCATTTGCAGGGGAAGAATATCTGAACACAAGCATTTGCCAAAAAATACTCAGTTAATATGGGCAGAGAGTGGAGGCAGTCTTTCAAAACAAGCATTTTTAAAAGAGTGGGGGGAAACCCCCTGAAATTTGGAGGTTATAACATGATCCATGTGCAATGTTTTATAAAAGAAAAGAACAAATGAAGGTAGTACTATATATAGGAGTCATCAAGTGACTGCAGGGTATTAAATGTGTTGGAGGAACTGCTGCACAGAGAACCGCCTGCGTAATTAAAGAACAGAGCTAATGGGCTCTGAGAAAGCTCCTCTGAGAAACTGCTTTCATGAAATATTCTCCACTTTAAGGAAAAATTATCTCACCAGGCCCCTTCCCCTTTAAATGCAATCTTCAATGGGAAAATTATTTCAATGTAGAAAAAATTTGCAGTACTATGTACACAAGAATATGAAACCCACCCACCCCTTAATTGAAATTCCTCTTTCTTACCAGGCTGTCTGGTCTAAAGTTTTGGGAGACAACTTTTAGGGAAGCCTGCATTTGCACTGCATTGCCTTATTCATGGATAGGATTCCAAGGGTCTAGACTTCAATGTCAGGGGATGACACAACTCAAATATTTGTGCTGGGAGTATCACAACTTTTGAGAGAAACTAGAGAATTTCTCATGTGGGAATGGAATAATGATGGAGATTCAGAGTGTCTGAATCTCTGCCAATGCACTGGGTGCTGCTGAGATCCTGTAATCCTGAAATTCTCAGTCTGGAAAGAAATAAAATAAAAAGGAAACATGGTAATAAATAATGTTTGCTTTAACCTTCTTGTGTTTCTATTCTCACCTCTCTACTTTATTCTTGTGGAACTTGACAGCTACACATGTTCAGCATTCATTATACACAAGTCCCCAGAGGGGTCCTTGGCAGCTGAAGGCTTGCTTATCCTTGAAAGAAATAAAATGAAAATTAAGAAACTGTTACAGCAGAGTCCTATGGACACAAGGATGGAAAGCTGGCAATGGGGATTTGTGTTTGTCACTTTTCAGGGGAGGTTTCTCTGTAGAAAGCCCTAAGAGGCAGCAGAATCACACCATTCCTCGCCAGAAATTGCTACAACAGACACAATACTGCCATTTCCTTTCCCTTTCCCTTTCCCTTTCCCTTTCCCTTTCCCTTTCCCTTTCCCTTTCCCTTTCCCTTTCCCTTTCCCTTTCCCTTTCCCTTTCCCTTTCCTTTCCCTTCCCCCACCTGCTTTTCTCTCCACTCCTTTCTCATTCTCTTTTGTTTTCCCCTTTGTTTTCTATCCCATTTCTTTGACTTTCTTTTGAAATGGCTTGGAGGCAAAGAGGCTCAAACAGCCAGATCACTTTGCTTTTCCAGCCTTGCAGCCCTATTGTTACATTTTAATGACAATAGGTTATTTAGTGTTATTTTAGTGCTAGTGATTGTTCCTGAGCCAACACCTCTTCTGACATGTCTCTTAGCAGAATATGTACTCTGTAGGACACATTGTCTCCCGCTTTTGAAAGGTTTGAGAGCTTTTTTTTATACAGAAGGTTCTTAAAAAATGATGTTTAAAAGCGAGGTTTAAGTCCCTCCTCATCAAACAGATCTCAGTGTGAATTGTTTACAGAAAAGGGGGGGTATCTGCAGTTAAATTACATTCAGAAATGCTTCCCTCAACAAGCTCATATAAACCAAGGATACAGAGGGTTCCTGGGCTGCCAATGCACATGGACAGCTCCTGTCCAGACTCTCACCCACCTGCAGCCCCAGGTCCTTCTGGGCAGGGCTGCTCTCAGTCCCTTCTTTCCTCAACTTCGATGGATACCAGGGGTTGCCCCAACCCAAGTGCAGCACCAGCACCTGGTCTTGTTAAACCTGATGAGATTTCCATGAGCCACTTCTCAAACTTGTCCAGGTCCCTCTGGATGGCATCCTGTCCTTCAGGTGTGTCAACAGCATCACTCAGCTTGGTGTCATCTGCAAATTTACAAATTTTCATACATAGAGCTTCCTAGTCCCTCTAATTATGGATCTTTGAAATGATGATAATGTAAGGCTATTAGAAATGGAAAAAATGGTCCATATGTATAGCCACAGAGCAATTTTCCTCACAAAAAAGTGAGATTTTGTGATCTCACTCACAAAAAGTAATATTTGATGTTGAAGCCAGTGAATAAGGTATTAAAAATAGGAATTATTATGTATCCCTATTCCAGAATTATACTTTTATGAGAAAGAGGTCATCTCTAACAAAACTAATTTTCTTCTGCAGAGTTACATTTTGGTTGATATGGTAACTACCTTGATAAAGTACATTTGTTCTTTAATAAAGTACATTTTTTCTTAGGTCTTGTTACTATGTATTGAATTGCATTTGCATTAAAAAGTAGCACTCTACAATGAATTAAAAGCTGACTGATCTCATGTAGCAGGTGTCAGTGGAAAGTCATTATTCTTGGTGCAACTGTAAAAGGATATTTAGCACTTCTGGTGCTATTAAAAATTTCCATGAACCCCATGGATATAAATGCAGAATCTTTGCTGATAAAAATTTTGGATAAAGCAAATGACTGACAGAATATTATATAAGGTTTCAGACAAGAAAGATGTTTTAAACAATACAAATTTAAAGGCAACAGCAAGCACAGGATATAATGAGGAATAGAGGCTGAAAGCTCAGGTCAATTAGCTGAATTTTCTCTTCTGTAAATCTGTGAAGATTTACAAATTAGCAGAGCCTTAGCTGCAGTGCAGATTTTGTTACTGTCTCTGCCATATTCAGTGGGTGCTCATTGCTGCAAATCCTCTGAACATAACAAGTGTTTGTTCAGAGTTTTGCCTGGAAGTAGCAGAAAAAATGGGCATAAATGCCCTTTGACACTAAAATATTCACCTGTGTCAGGGGTTTCATAGAAAGGCCCCAACAGGAGCGCAGCTTTTGTCTTGCCTTCCCAACAACGCAGCCCTGGGTGTGGCAATGAGACCTGGCGGCTCCTTGGGACTGATGGATGTGCTGCCAGTCCAGCATTCTGCTCCTTTGGACAGAGCTGTGCTAATAACTGGGATGGGAAAGTACCAGCCTCCTTTGAACTTCAGTGAATTATTTTGTGGCTGGAAAGTGAGCATAGCAATAAATTTATTTCCCTTGCCAGCTGTTTATCATCATTCCTTAGATGCAGGTAGGAAGAGAGAAACCAAAAGAACATTTGTAAAATAAATGCAAAAGTTTCTGTTGTTTACTGTTCTTTAAGAGAATATAAGGTATATATTATAATAATAAAAGATTGTCCCCATAACTATCCGCCCATGTGAAAAGTCCCTTCCACACTTTTTTGAAAGCTCATTTTAATTAGTAGAAGGTGCTTGAGGTCTTCCTGGAGCTTTCCCTTCTCCAGGCTGAACAACCCCAGCTCTCTCAGCCTCTTTTCACAGAAGTGCTCCAGGCCTCAGATCATCTTTATGGCCCTCCTCTGCACCTGCTCTAGTAAATCCAATATTATTCATATAATGATATATATTTATTATTGTTAGTGTTGGTTTTGTTATTATTATAATTATAATATTGAATATACACAGACCTGATGTCTCTACCAGTTCTCATTAAACTGATCCCTTGAGCTACCTGTTCCCATTGTTTACAAATGTGCAATAACCTATCGATCTGGGAAAAGATAGCATAAATAAAAGTTATTTCAAACATTTGGCAGGAAAGGGGTGGATACGTAGACAGTTCTCTGTGGAAAAGCATTTATCTGCAATTGTGTTGACACTAATTGGGAGACTGAGAAATGGCTGAGAAAGGCTGGATATTTTTATGACTTGTTAAAACCTGTGTGTAGGGGTGAATACTCTTCAAAGTTTTAGTCATTTTACTCCAACTTCTGCTTGAACAAACTCCAAGAGGTTTTCCAGAGTAGGAACTGTCCTTTCTGAAAAGTTTGGGCACCACCCCAAGCTGAGAGCGGAAGCACATTCTGTATTTTCTTGAGTTTTTTTTTACTTCATGCAGATATATGGACACAAACCCAAAGCGTTTTCCCAAGTGATGGAAAGGCTCAGTTCATCTATTCTGTATTCCTGCCTGGTCAGGCAGAAAAAAGTGGCTCAAACCCAGACATAGTGTACTGGGTCTCTTGTCCATCATGAAGTTAGGCTATAGGGGAGAGGAGGGGTATTTAGGATGTGCAGAGCCAGGGATGGAATTATTGCTGAGGTGCCACGTGCAAGTTCTGAACAAAACCCAGAAGATCAGCCTTTGTTATTTCTGCAGCTTCCAAAATGATGTGTTTGCTTGGGATAATTTTGTACTGGTTCTTTTGTTTTTCAGATGTCCTGTGTCCAAATGTTCATGTGGAAGGAGACCGGTTCAAGCACACCAATGGGGGGACTGATGAGATTCCAGGTAAACAGACACACTTTTCTGCTGTCCCTCTGGGAACTGAAATAACATAACTGTACATTTCTGGTGCAAAGCTCTGATTCATTGTACCTTTCCTAGATGGAATTTTTTTATTCCAACACATTTTCAGTGGTGGAGAATGCATTAGAAACATGAGGCTCTAAATGAGTTTTCTGTTGACAGCCAACATCAAATTAATCACAAACTTTCTTTTGATATGGCATCAAATTAAAAATCCAGTGGAGCTTAGTGGAGTAGCTAGAGAAGTGCAATAAGTCTTGGAGATCACTTTTTTCTTACCACTGCACATTTAGTGAATTTTAATGTCCATTTATTTAATCTGTGATTGTTATGGAATTCCAAGCACAGTGGTAATTACCACTGGAGAAAGGTGTATGTGTGTATTTATATAAATAAAAGATTTTCTGAAGCACTGGTGAGAGATCAAGGTGAAGTACAGACTGGTGATATCTCTGCTTTTCTGTGAGGTCTGATATATCTTTTCAGCCAGGGACTGAAGCTGAAGGACTTAATGTCAGATATTTGTGTGGGCTGTGTCTCTTTTCTAGCTTCCCAAGACTGCTTGAGCTGTTGGCAAAGAAAAGATGCCCATCAAGGTTTCATTGGAAATAATTGTGACTGACCCAAGGACATAAGTCACTGCTGTGGAAAGCTGAAGGTTCTTCTGCAGCTAGATTAAGAGTATGAATGCTCAGTGTTTGACAGCTTTGCTACTCACTCAGAATTTTTTCATTGGAGGATTTTCACTTCCTGCACAAAATATCAGCTCCAACTGTGCTGTCTGTGGGCAGCTTATTTTGGCTGCAGTCTGATTACATCTGAGCCTGTGAAAATGTTGAGTGGTAATATCTTTTGTGATCATTAGACCCAAGCAAAATGTCCACGAACACCTATTCTGTTCCTGGGTCTTGCATTAACCTGTCCTTAAAGTCCTCCTGTCTTGGGCTGGGCAAACTTTAGAGCAACTCAGTCCTACTGATTCTGAATGAACCTATCTGCAGTGGAAGCTGCTGCTCAAAATGAGTAGGAGGATTGTGTCCCTTCTCAGATGATCACCTTCTATGTGATTCTTTACAGAAGAATAGAGGTACAAGTGGATTCCTATTTCCAGTTCATGTTTATTTGAATTTTGATTCAAGTGTTAACTTGAATAACTCATTTGACTTCTAAAATTTTGTTAAGCAATGTACTGGACAGGAATGCCAGTTCAGACCTGGCACAAAAGTTTTGGGTAGAGTGAGGTATGCGTGGCTATATGCAGTAATATTTATATATATATATATATATATATATACACACACAGCCACTGAGGCTTTTCTGTAATATTTTTGAGGTTTTTCTTCCTTTTATCTTCGAGTCCCACTTCTCCCGTAGGAAAGAAGTCAATATTCAGCATATTAACATAAAAGATGACTTTGCTGTCTTAGATCTGTAGCTTAGTTTAGGCTGGAAAATAGATCTGTAGGTTAGTTCAGGTATGGAAATCATCTAGTCCAACATCCCACTCAAAATAGGGTCTCCTTTGAAATTGGGCCCATTTTAAAGTTATTTCAGATGTGTCAGGGCCTTGTATAATTGAGTTTTCAGTTCCTCCAAAGATGGATACTTCACAGATCCTCTGGGCAACTGTTCCAGCTTGGTCAGTATCACAGTGATTTTGTTTTTTAACTTTTTTTTCACTATATTAGGGAATTCCATAAGCAGAAATTAATTTTTGCAACATCTGGTCAGGCTGATTATTCAGGGCAATCATTTATTTGACCCAAGGAATATCTATTCACTGTAAATGTTTACTGCTGCATTCAGTGTCTTAACAACAGATTAGGTACAGCATTTAATTAAAAGTGACAACTTCAGTCTCTCACCAACAAAACAGAGGATTGTAGAAGGCTTCTGATTGCTCCAATATGGGAAAAATATCTATTTATTTATTGTTACTGGTGATCGGGAAAATGTGTGCCTCTCCCCTGAAAAAAATGGAACAGATAGTCTGGATCTGCTAAGGATTGTTGTGCTGTTGGAGATGGATCATGCAAGATCAAAGTGCTGTTCTACTCCTTATGTGCTCCTTACTCTATAGCGTTTTCTGAAGACTCTGGGCTCCTAGGTCTGTCTGATTCCAACAGACAAAAACATTGCCTTCTACCAGCTAAACTGGAAGATTTCATGGGGTTGGACCGTGGTGCTGTGCTTCCCATTCCAAAAGGATATGATTTGCTGAAAGGCTTTTATGTTGTACCCCAGAGGGGACTGCACATCAGCTTTGAGGCACAGCCTGTGTCCTGCTCCCTCACACTTGTTCAGCTCTGGGGTGTCTGTGGGTGACAGCACTGAGGGGGAGTCTGTTCCTCTGCCACCCAGCTCCTCATATCCACAAGGATTTAAAGTTAGCACCTGTACCTTGTGCTCCACTAGGAACTGGAATTGATCCTTTCCCAACAGACTCATAACAGTGAATTTCAGAGCTATATCTTGCACCAACTTGTTTATAGATGGACACAAAGCAGAGTCGCATGGAGTAGAAGTTGCAGTAAATATTTTGGGGACAGGGAAAAAAGTATTTAAAATTTTCTTAGATTTAATACCTTTTCCTCTCTCAGAGAGAGACAAAACATCAGAACAGAGGGCCAGAGTGGCAAAAGTCTTTCTGAGGATTTTTGGTTTAATTTTTTTCCTAATATTTTTATTGGGTGAAATGCAGCAGCAGAAGGCACAGACAATTGTTTCATACAAGGCATCACCAATTCCAGCAATTTCTATCCTACCTCCATACAAGTTATTTCATGACCTGCTACATTTAGTTCT
Organism: Certhia americana; assembly: GCA_018697195.1. Classification (NCBI taxonomy): domain Eukaryota; kingdom Metazoa; phylum Chordata; class Aves; order Passeriformes; family Certhiidae; genus Certhia; species Certhia americana. The sequence continues at coordinate 148,609,032 of CM031858.1, read as the reverse complement.
GTGTTTGCATTTAAGTGGATGAATTGAGTCACTCTGTATCAGCAGAAGTAAAAATAGAAGCTAAAACATAAAATAAACTATAAAAGGAGGAAATCTGTGAGATAAAGCAAAATAGTGGTGTGGCAGAGGTGGAAGATTCATAGGATTTCATTAAGTCAGAGGCTGAGGAGTGAGGGTAGTGAGAGTGGCTCCAGACCCCATTGTGATTTGGAGGAGAGCCAATACTCTAAACTGGTATTTTCCTTTTAAAAGACAGATGATTTCTTTTCTTTAGATAAACAGGACTAAGTAAATCTCATCTATCTGCTTTTGTTGAGTACTGCATTGAAAGCCACTGCTAAAGTGAAAAAGGGCAGAGATTAATAAACATAAAGTGGGCCAGAAACTGCCTGGCAGGGAGACAATCATGAAGTTTCTAGGAAAGGGTGTAATGATTTAGAGTAGGCAGTGATAAAGTCCCTCAGGGCCTAGTGTTTGGTCTAATCACCCCTCTGGGTTTCCACTCTGTGGACTAGGATCAATGGCTCCAAAACCCAGGGATTTTTTTCCAACTAACTTTATCAGTTTAAAAGGCCTGTCTTGGTAGGTATGGATCAGTATCAGGACTATGAACTCCTCCTGTGGGAACTGATGGGGTCTTAGTCAGCAGATGTTTGTACATCACAGTCCTGTAGAGCTGGGGAAAATGCAAAGGTTGTTACTGGACAAGGCAGAGAAGGGAAGAATTCCTGAGACTGGATAAGGCTTTTGGTTTCTGCTCATCTAGAAAAGTTTACTTAGACCTCCTTAGCTCAGGAAAGATGGATTCAGCCTTGAGGAGCTTGTAGTGTGTTCAGGAGCCAGAGAGAGGCAATTAAAACCTTGGGTTTAGTCAGTCTGGCGGTGTGCAGGTGGAATGGGGAGATAATATTGCTCTGTTAATACATCAGGAGAACAGCAGGAGGGAGATAGGGGAACCACTCAAGCTGAAGGACAAAGGCAGCAATAGGAAATGACTATCAGCTGTTTAAGACATGCATTCAAGACATCAGAAGAAGACTTGCAGCTGTCAGAGATATGAAGCACTGGGACAAGAGGTGAAGTAGTACTAATGGAGACAAACAAACAGTGATGGATAGTCCTGAGTCCTCTCAGAGCAGAGGTTTTTACTCTATGACCCTCTGGTCTCAAAGCATTTAAATAAGAAATCTCCAACTGTAGCATTCAGGAAGGGCTGCTGCTGTGAAATACAGCTACATGAGCAAGAATATATAGGCAGCTTTACTCTACTACTGATAAAGTTTTGTCAGTGAAGTGAAGTAGAATCTGCTTAACAGTACATAACGTGTAAATTCAGAATATAACACTGAATATGTTGCTGAATGCATTAGAAATCAACAGGGAATTTTGAAAGAAAGCAAGGAATCTACTTAGAATATAGCTTTATCTTCCAGGAATTATGATATTTTAAACTAATGCATAGTAATAGTTTAAGCAAAGTATTTAGAGCATTCTTGTGTGTACTATGTTTTCGTTGGGTTTTTTAAAAGAGAAATAAAGACAAAAGAGGGTTTAACTCACCTGCCCTGAAATACTCAATAACACCCCTCTCCCCTCCTTATTGTATTTAGTACCTCTTATTATGATAAATTGTCATTTTCATTCCATCAGCATTTAAGAAAGCAGGAAAATACAATGCTAGTATTTTGCATCCTGCAGATGTGACCTTTGTGTATTTTTAGGAGCCATTATATTGCATCAAAGGTACATATGAATGCCATTTAAAATTAATTATACCTCTTGAGGTTTTAATTCTTCACATTTGAATTATTTGTGTTTTAGACTAGACCTGCTAGACATGGGATTTGGTTGCAGAAATCTGGATGATCCCTAGAATTAAGAATGAACTGAGCTCTACTCCTGAACATTACCAGAGGAGATAATACTCCTCAACAGATACTGGCTGCTGCTTTCAGGGGACTCTGCCATGAAGTAAAGAAAGGCCTGAAATGATTTCCACAGGGTGCTAGGAAAATAAAGCAGGGGAAGGGACAATGCCAACCAGCATATGGCATCAAACATCCCACAGTGGATGGCGTTAATGGGGCAAGGGAGGAACATGAAAGCCCTGACTTTAACTGCTAAGTAGTTGCACAGGTTGTGTGTGTGAACAGCAGCAGACAGTGCATTATGAGTTGTACCACAGATTGACCTCAGCCTTCAACTTTCTAACCTGTCTCCAAAACCTCCATGTGAAAATGACCAAAATTCCAAGACATTTATGACTTGTGTGTTTTTCTGTGACTCTGTAGAGGGTGTTTGGGCATTTTTCAATGAAGGCACTGGTTGTGAAACTAGTCCCCTACAATTACAGGCTGCAGTGGCTGTGTTTAGATGTCAGTGTGTCTCCAGTTCCTGTGGTTTGCAGCACAGGGTTCACATTCCAGAGATGCCAGTGACTCACTAGCTAATTACAATATCCCTGTGACTATTTATATTTGCCCACTAGAGCACATGGTAGTATGAGAAAACTGGAGTGTCCAAGCTGCTGGACCTGCAGAACAAGTGCATTCGACCCACATCCTCCTGAGGAAAAATTGTATTTGTGGTGCCTGTATGGCAGGCACTGTGCCCTCCCTTTTCACATGACAGTCTCCTTGGGAAGTCCCCAAGAGGCCAGTGAATAGTTCATGAAGAGCTGCAGAGATTTGTGAGGGATCGCTGCCTTGGGACAGTAGATGCACAGACACAATGGCCACCAGCAGAGATTGCCCATGTGCAGTGCTTGGGGAGCTGGCTGTTTGTGCAGACACCACCACTCTCCTCTCCATCCTCTGGGTTATGCACAGGCAGGACTGGAAGCAGCTGTGACATTTGACAGAGATGGGGCAGGAAGATGAAGCTTTGCTGGGCCATGGCACAGTCACTTTGTTCTCGTGTTTTTCAGTGACCCATTACTAGGCAGTGCTAATGGGATAGGGCTCAGGGCTTCTTATTTCCTCCTCCCCCCACATTTTCTCTAGGAAGTCCCCCAGAAAATATGAAACTGGTCTGAGCTGAATTTGAAGCAGAGTTCCTGACTTACAGACATCTGACAATAGCAACCGTAACTCCTGAGAAACAAAAAGGGAAAGGGACAGCTGGCCTGTAACTGTAGTCACAGGAATTGTGTGAGTCTCCTGCGAGCTGGAGAAAATGGCTGGACTTGTGCTGTGAGGTGTGTTTGTCCTCTGGGCTGGTAGATGACAGTGCAGGTGACCACAGTGCAGTCCTGTTGGCTCATTTTTCAGGAGTCTTATGTAAAAATCTTATGAAAAGCAGCTGAGGGAACTGGGGTGTTTAGCCTGGAGAAAAGGAGGCTCAGGAGGGATCTTACTGCTCTCTCCAACTCCCTGAGAGGAGGGTGTAGTGAACTGGGGCTTGGTCTCTCACACCAGGTAACAAGTGACCAGAAGAAATGGCCTCAAGTTTTGCCAGGAGAAGTTCTGTTTGGATGTTAAGGAAAATATCTTTACTGATAGAATGATTAAGCATTGGAAAAGACTGACCAGGGAACTGTTGGAATCAACATCCCTGGAAGGATTCTAAAGACATGTAGATGTGGAACCTAGGGACATGACTTGGTGATGACCCTGGCAATGTTAGGTTAATGTTTGGACTTGATCTTAGAGATCTTTTCAATCTTATTGAAATTTTTGAAAAAATTTTTCAAAAAATTGAAAAATTATATTCTGTGATTCTACCATTCTACTGTGCAATAGTTAATCTCAACACTATAGCCTAGATCACTGCATTTAAAACGTCTTTGAAGTTTTTCAGAGGTTGACAAATGGTTCACTTGTGTTCAAAGGCATTTTAATATCCCGTAACTCTAAAGAAACACAAGCAGGTTCAAGCAGGCCAATAATTACCAATAAATCATCTGTGACTTCTAATTACAGCCACTGCTGTCCTGTGGGCTGTCTCTAGCCTGTTCATGCCCAGTGTCCAGACTCACCAGGCATCCAATGTGAGGACCTTGGTTTCTTTAGGGCTTGTGTGCCAAGGAATTTCCCTTCTACAGAAAACTAAAGAATTGGCAAGGGAAAATGTACAGTCACACCAATAGGGAACAGGGAGTCACTAAAGTGTGCATCAGGATTAGGAGCCTGGAAATACTAGAACATCCTCTAAAGTATGCACAACCAGGCTGATACCAACACAGCTGGGAGAAGTTCTTTGAATTACAAAAGAACATGTTTTAAATTAATCTTTTTTCTTAATATGGTCAGAGACATAGCTGTTACACAAGGCCATGGATCTCAATGGATTCCTGACACAGTGAATGACCTGAGAGCATCAGGTCTGTGCTGAAGCAGGTAGCCTAGCTGAGCTTCTCAAAAATATCAGGAAATATGAAGACAGAAAGCTGAATTTACTTTAAAATGTCCTTCTGCAGGAAGTAAACTGGTAGAGCAGTCCCTGTGAAAACCTTTCTCTAATCTGAGTCCCAGCAGCAACAAATTCTGACATCTGCATTCACAAAAAAGGTTTAACAAGGGTTAATCATGCACATGAAAGTGATTCTTTGACTGACAGTATTTGCTTTCTCTCAGAAGTTAAACAATCCAGGTAGTTTTCTTATTCCAGTGCATTTGAGATTGATGAATAGCAAATAAATTCAATTTTGACTGTTCATTGCTCAAGAAGTAACCAATCCTTTGGCTATAAAAAGACTAATAGCTTGCCTAACTGTGATATACTTTTAGATATTTTTCAGTCCAAATATTTTAGATTAACTCCCCTTCAAAAACTATCCCATAGATTTTTTATCAATAAAAGTTTTCTGGTTGTTGTGGACACATGAGGGGAAGAAGGCATATATAGAATCTTAACAAAATATTCCTGAATCTTGGAGTTAAATTAGTCTGTCAGATGAGAATTCTCTCTGGTGACAGCTGTGGCCAGGTTTTGGGGAAGTGGTAGGTCTAATCTGTTTTGTACTGGTCACCTGGCATAAGCAGTCATGACAGTCTCCTAAAGGGTAGTCTCTACCTGCTTTAATGTTAGGCCTTGTTCATCACATCTAAAATTAATGGGATTTTTTTTTTTTTTTTTTTGCATGAACAGCTTATTGGTCAAGATTTCTTATAGCTCAGACAGCATTACAAGGAGAATCTAGCAGGTCTTAGTAAGATGTTTTCCTTAAAATATATTTTCTTACCTTAAAAATAATGCTACTTGCTTGTACCAAAGTCCTCTGTTGCCCACTGCTATCCCAGGGGATGACTTTCCCGATGTGCCATTTCATGGTTTTCTGGAGGAACACAGTGTACCTTGACACCTGAGGAACTCAAGAAGCCTTCAAAATAGAGGAACTAATTAAAACCAGAACCTAATACAAATAGTCTCAGGTAAACTCAGCTGGTGCAAGCCTATCTGGCACACAAAGGACATCAAAGGAGTAATGAACTCCTGCTTAATCTTGTAAATCACTGGAGCAGGAAGGAGCTGAAAGAGGGCCTATGGCACCAAGCCGAGTGTCCATTACTGAGAAAATGGAGATGACTTCAACACAAGAAAAGCCTTCAGTAATGAGGCAAAGAGTTCAGTGTCAAAACCAGCTTTCAGTATTGTTCAATATGCCACTTGCAACTGTTTGAAAACTGAAGAGGTAAAAGGGTAAGGGAGAAGCAGGGGACAGATGTAGATAAACAGAACAATGTATCACATAAAGTGGTCTGTTATTAACATGGGATCAGGTGTTGAAAGGTGCTACCTCAGAGGCAGATGCTGTATACATGAATTTATTTCCTGTTTTTACAGCAGGCTGGGGTTAGATTTCAACAGCCTTTACACGAGGTGGAGTGGCTAGAATTGTGTATTCACTTACTTGCTTCTGTTTCTTAATTCTCTCTCATACTGTACCTTTGGCATAATTTTCTCACTGGATTATATTCGTTTTATCTTCCCTGAAGTGTTATCTTTTCTTTCCTGCATTAAGATATAAAGTGCTGTATTTTTCCCCTCTGTTTTGGCTGAAACTTTAGACTGATGTTTCTGAAAGGGTGGCCCCATATTTCAGTCCAGTGACTGCCTGCTCACCTCCCTCAGTGCCTCTGGAAGATTGCTCCTTTTTGAAGTATAACTCCATTTTTTACCTCACATACGGTTTCTCCTCCTCATAACCCCAAATGTGGATTGGTGCTTGAGCTGAGATCAAACCCCCTTTTGTGGTCTGCATGGGACTCTTGTGGCTCGCTCCTTTCCTGGGGCCAAGGAAAAGTAGAAATTGTCTTCCAGTGCTGTGATGGAGACTAAACAAACAGAATCAGTATACCAATAGCTGGAGTGTGGCATCATGGGTAAACCTGATATATAAATTTTATAAAATTGAGATATCTAAAATGTGCTCTAAGTCACCTTATTGAGTATGACCTACTAGGCTTGCTGGAAGGTACCTCTTTCATGCTGGTGTAAGACCCATTCCATCTGCTTTAGCAAAACCTCATCATTAGCTTTAGCTCTTAGCTGCTCTCCCTACTGGAATCTGGGGATCTGGTGAGAAGAAAGTTGGGTCAGCATTAATGCTGTTTGAATCCCAACTGGAACATCAGTGGAAAAAAAGGTTAATAGCAAGAACCTCTTTAAAGCACTCTTGAGGCCCTTAATCTATAGACTCTGAAAAGTTTTATAGTTCCAAAATTCCCTTGCAAGCTTCTTGTAAAATTTAGCTAACTAATTTTTTAAATGACCTGTTCAACCCATGTAGTCATCACTTCAGTGCTTCATGCAGGGTTTGTGGGCAGCCAATAAATCTCTGGTTTGTTCCTCCAGAGGTGCAGTCCTTAATGTTTTGGGGGTAAGTCAGGGAATCACTGCTGACTGATGATGCTGAATCAAACTGCTGGGAGAGCTGAATGTGGTGTGAATCACCCATGCAAAAATAAGCTGCTCCTTTTTCCAACTTTGCTGGAGAGGTAGAATACAGTGAAATAAACAGGGCAAGAAGACCGAACTCTTATCCCTCATAAGTCTTTGGAAATAATGTCTTCTGAAAGTCAGAGATAGTTGGAAAAATTTTTTTATGAACATTTGCAATGACACAAGTCTAAACAGTGTGAGCTGCAAGACTCATGCACCTGTTCTTGAGCAATGCATTTGACACTGTGCTGCATGACATGCTTGTCTAAATTGGAGAGACATGGATTGGACAGATGGACCACTTGCATAAGGAATTGGATGGGTTGGCATTCAAACTGTTGTGGTCAGTGACTTGATGTCCAAGTGGAAAGCAGTGGTGAATGGTGTTCCTTGGGGTCGGTGTTGAGGCTGATGCTGTTGGACATTTTTTTAGTGATATGGACAGCAGGATTGAGGCACCCTCAGATTCATTTGCCAAACACACCAAGCCTTGAGTGCAGTCACACACTGGAAGGAAGGGATGACATCTAGAGGGACCTGGAGAGGCTGGAGAGGTGGGGCTGAGTGGTCACTTGCTGTGAACAGGAAAAAGCAGTTCTCAGCTTTTCTCAGGACTAGCCTGGGAAAAGCTGAAGAAAGAATGTAGCAAAGCTCAACACCTGGTGTTTGGCGAATGCCACACAGGAAAAACAAGTACTGTTTTGCAGGACTGTTTTCCAAGGGGTGTTTGTCCCTTCTTCTGTAATAAGACTATTGTTTTCTTGGGTTAACCAATCCGTCTTTAACCCATGGAGTACACTATAAAAGTGTGTGCCATTTTTAATAAAGTTGCTTTTTTGCCATTGCCTTCAGAACTGGAGTCCATGTCATTCTGTGACCCTGCACAGTGACAGGGCTGAACCTCATGAAGTTCAGGAAGACCAAGTACAATGTCCTACATGTGACTCAGAGCAATCTCAGGACCAAATCCAGGCAGTGAATGTATTGATTTCAGCCCTTGAAGAAAAGGACTTGGGTGCTGCTGGTTGAGAAGCTCAACATATCTCAACCATGAGCACTTGCAGCCCAAAATGCCCAAAGTCATGTCCTGGGCTGCATCCAAGGCCCTGTGGGCAGCAGGATTCTGCTCTTCGATTCTGTTCTTGTGAGACCCCATCTGGAGTGCTGCATCCAGCTCTGGGGTACCCAACATAAGAAGGATGTAGAACTGTTGGAGAACGTCAAGAGGAGGCCACAAAGTTGCTCAGAGGGCTGGAACACCTCTGCTGTGAAGACAGGCTGAGAGATCTGGGGATGCTCAGCCAGGAGAAGGGAGGGTCCAGGGACACTTTCTTGCAACCTTCAGTACTTAAAGGGGGCTGAGAAGAAAGCTGGAGAGAGACATTTTAAAAATTCATGTGGTGATCAGACAGGGGAAAATGGCTTCAAACAGGAAGAAAGTAGACTTAGATTAGATGTGGTTGAAGATCCTTTGAGGTAGACACTTCAGTGAGATCTTAAAAATATGCCTAAAATTTCATACTCTCTCAGCTCTTGACAGGGTTTCTTTTCTTGTAGAGGAAGAAATGTTAGGAACAGCAAAAATAGTGTAGCAGATAATGGCTACTATAACAACGACAGCAGCACATGCTGAATAAAGTAAGTGGTCTCTCCTTTGGGATTTGGACACTTCTACTCCAGCCCTGAATTGAGACACATCTTGGCTGTCCAGAAATGCACTGCTTTCAAAATAGAGCACTGTGGAAGACAAGGATGCCAAATGTTTAGATACAGGAGAAAAAAAAAGTAACCTTCTCTACATGCTGCCTTGACATAACTGATTGCTAGACCTATCTCATTAAATACACCATGTAACCTTGTTTTATGGCACAACAGCATATTTTTTCCTCTTTTTTTAGAGAATGCATTATCACAGAAATGAACTAAGGGGGAAAAAAATAGGGCTCATTACAGTGTCAATAACTTGCAGAGCATACTGGAGGAGTTAAAAGGGACACTGAGGGCATACAGGTTCTTCCTTGTGGGCACAGGAAATCTTTGAAAACTTCACTTTCAGGGGTGCAGAGATGTTAGACAAGTTCACGTATTTACTGAAGGACTCTCAGGTGTTACTGACTTTCACAGGAATTCATACACTGCTCTGGTGCACAATAAGGTTCAGTGCCATTGACCATCCTCCAGTAAAAGCAGTATGAGGTATTTCATCACAGGGTGTACAGACTCCTGTTTTCAGAATGTCAGTGAACCAGCAGGTGATGACAACCTCCGTGGTCGTGGCTATTGGTGATATTTCATCAATGCATTGACAAGGCTGATAATTCAGCTGGGAGTTTGAGCAAGACCAGAGGGAGAAACATTTCCTGTAAAGCTGCTTTTTTTGATATTAGTGCTAATGGCACTGGCAGTCCAGTAGTATATATATTCCAGACACCACACTTGAGGCTGTGATGTCCAGTGCCTTTGCTGATCCCTTTCTCCACCACTTTCCACATTCCCCTCCAGGTCGTTGTCTCACCAAGAACTTTCACAATTAGAAGTATCCCAGTTGTTCCCCCTGTGAGTGTTATCTTGAGATCCTTGGAAACACAAAACAAGGGACTTTTTTCAGATAGCTGCTTTGGGCAAAATAAGAAGTCAATGTCTTTGTCCTTCTTTGAGAAGCCTTTCCAAATGTTCTCACTGCAGTGTTTTCTGGCTATTAAAACTAAAATGCTTTGCTCTCTTTTTCTGATTTTTTGTGGGTTTTTCACCCTGAAGACAGGAAAGTCAGGAAAATCTCAACCTGCACAACAGCTTCTACCATGCTGCCCATATCAGATACTTAATGGAGTCAGGCAGAAATACATCCCATATTCAGGGCAACCAACCTTGGCCCTTTTAGTTGGGTCTTCAGATAAAAATCTTGAAACAAACATTGTAGGATCATGGAATGAGCACAGAGCTGTTGGGTCACCCTTTGGCCATGCTTTAAGGTGTTGGGTGCACTGTGGACATTTGTCCTGTAAAAGAGAATCTGGCTGCATGTTACAGTTAGATGATGTATAAATTGTCCAGTGCCAAATTTTGCCATCTTGTCTTTGCAACAGAAAAACCTGGGTGTGTTTTCTGATTCTGGAAAACAGGCTGCTTCCTGTAAGGGGGTTATAACTCTCAAGCAGTGAGACATTCAGCTGATTTGATCAGCAGAGCAGTGCATAAGAAATTACTTTTCAAGCCAAGTATGCTGTTACAAATCTGAGCTTCTCTTTCAGCTCACTATTTAATTTTAATGTGAACTAGGGTCTGCTGGCTTTCAGGAGATGTAATCACGTTAGAGGGTTCCAGTGGCCCCATATTGTTTTAGAAGCTCTAATGAAGTAAGAGGCTTAAGATCAAAGAGCACCTTATTAAATGCCATGTTTATGGCATTACTGATTAAGCAGTTTATGAGCCAACTGGGTATACCACACCTGCCCTGCTACACAAAAAGCCACCTTTTAAATCAAAGCAGCTGAGAACAGGAAATCCTACCCTTTCACCCTGTGCTTGGGCATGGTAAAAGAGGCAACAGCATCTTTGCCCTTGCTAATTTAGGCAGGTCTGTTCTTTCCCATTCACTCATAGACAGGACTGGGAAGTTGCATGTGGCATCTCATTTTTCCATATGCCACTGACAATATGGTGCCTCCTTGGTGGTGGGAAAACCAAAGAACAGACTATTTCTGCTGTAACTCCTGCACAGAAATGCCGTGTAACACATTTAACTCTCTGGGGAAAGATCTCATCTCATATCAGTTTTTACTGCACTGATAGTGAACAAACACTGCCAGGTGAAATGTCCTGGACAGGTGCTGCAAAAATGATCAAAGCATTAGTTTTTACATTAATATTGTAATTCAAGATTTAAAAATCGAAATTAAAAGTTTAATGCTGTCTCCCTCACAATCCCAGTTCCATTCCTAAAGTCAAGACAACACAATCCATGCAAAGGGCTTCCAGGCACACAAAATAAACAAAATGATAGTAGTAATAATAACAGTAATATTAGCACTAACAGCAGTAATACTACTAGTAGTGGTAATAGTGATGATAATAATATATTTGCTTGTCCTTCAGCTGAAGTAGTCTTAGAGGTTCCTTTAATTCACAAATTCATTTGGAGGTTTGCCAGGTGTTTTCTTTCCAGTTCTACTTGGTAATCTGCCTTGAGTACTTTCTCAGCTCAAATAACAATATTTTGGGTTTGTTTGTTTGTTTGTTTGTTTTTCAGAAAGACTTTGAAAATCAGAGCTGGTTAATCAAGCTGAATTTAAAAATCTGCAACCTTATGCAATTCTGCTGGCAAATAAGGCAATGTGAATATAAGTTATGTGAAATTTGTTAACATTTTTATCCTCTTTACCTCTGCTTTACTCCCTGCACAAAAATGGATAGCATTCCCTGTAAGCAGAATACATCTCAGACAACTTCAGTACTCTGAAAATTCCTGTCTGAATGAGCTCTCTTTCTGCTGAAATGAAGGAGGCACTCCAGGCAGGAGTTCAGCCTGTCTTTAAGATGATTTGTCTTAAAGACTCCTAAATTTCTCTGCTGACTCACCCAGGAAGCTACCTCAGGAAACTGAGGACACCTGCATCCATCATATGTCTCCTTTTCAGACAGCTAAAATTAGGTGAGATTCATCTCATTCATGGCAGAGTTCTTAATTTTTTAGTGTATGGCCTGATCACAAATTTTCTGTAATTCTATTGAAATCTTTCAGTGAGCAAAGTGTCCCTTACCTTTAAGGGCTTTGGTTGTAAATGGAGTATCTAAGAATGGAGGTTATTTCACCAGTTGGGCAACATTTATATTTGGCACAGAATAAATTAATAGTGTGATTAAAATAAAAAACCGTTTGCTTTTGAGTGTGGACTCTGATACACCTAAGGACTTAACTTTTCCCTGGATCTACAAAGAGCCATCCTCATTCATCAATTAATTAAAAATAGAGAAAGAAATTTTTAATTTGCCAATCCATAGTCTGAATAAAAAAGTCCTATTCTGATTTACTTTTGTGCTTTATCCAATCCTAAATGTAAATGGGATTATGTTGTGAGAGTGTGATTTATTTTCATTACACCAAATTCTGTTTGCTAAATAGTTTTGATAGCTGTGTTTATATTTTATGGTATTATTTAGGCTTTAAAAATGCATTCTGATAGGAAATTCAGGAAAAAAAGGAAGAGATTGCTTGAATCTGACTGTTGTTTCCACTAGAAAAGCATAACTGTGCTCAGCTTCAGAGTTGCTCATGATGTGAATGTTCATTTGAGTTGGCTGAGATAACAAGAGCAGCTTTGGGTCTGAGCTAATGATGGGAAAACTTGGAAGGAACTTGTCACTGTGTCTTGCACTTGTGCATTTTTAACAAGGGAGCTTTACAAGACCTGTGAAGTGAGCAGGACTTCACAGTTTGAGGCCTCTGGTGACTGGTCATAAGGATGTCACCTGGGCAGCATTTCAGCCTCCACCATCCACAGCTCCTCTCCTGGGAATGGTTAACAATTTCCTTTCTCAGTCAGAGTTGTCTCTCCCTGCAGTAACACTCAATTATTTCCCTCAGTTCCTGTGGCTGGTGTGGATGGAGGGGGATGTACTGCGTGGTGGAATGAGCTGTATGAACAAGTGCTAGTGGTGTTTGTGGCAGCCCGGAGGGAGCTCTCATGCTCTGGTGGGGTCTGTTTACCCTGATTTATAGCTGCAATCGTGCTGACACAGTTGTCAGAGGGGTGTATCACTGCAGTTGCTGCAGAGGTGATTATGAGGTGCAGCCATGAGGCCCTGGAGCACTTTAACTGCTTTATTTGCCCTCCCAAATGCCCAGTAATAGCTGAAAATAATGTGGACAAAAAGGAAGAACTGTTGACAGCCAGGAAAGTTATTGTAATACTAAAGGCCTCAACTTGGCACCAGACAGCCATTTCTGTCTTTGCAAACAATTAAGACTATATTTCCTCAGAAGAAGCAATTTCTTCAGAAACAGGTCCAGAAAATCATTGAAGCTTTACATCTTATTTGCTCCTTGCTATTTTTATTTGCCTTAGTACTGGCCCACACAGGTTTTTGCACCTATTTATTCATATAATTGGGAAGAAGAATATTATTAGGTTGGTGTCTTTTCCTGTTGAAGCTGTTTTCAAGCTCTGCAGTGCCTTTCAGCTTGAAAGGTTCAGGAGGACAACTAAGAAACCCAAGAATCTTCAGGCTTGAATTAATCACATAAAAATGTTTATCTATCCTAGAAAAGTTTTAAGAGATCACTAAGTGAACAAAGTTGGAAGGACTGCCATAGTTTAAAAGCAATTTATCTAAATAAGTTACGCTTATGTCACCAGGTTCATGTGCTGAAATTACAAACCCAGGAGTTAATATGTGTAATTGTGCATGTGTAAGGGGGGAGAAGATGTTAGAAAAGCCTGAATAAAATTAAAACACATATTCTCTGCTCAGTTGCTCACAACCTGCCTTTTACTGTGCCTTTGCCTCTATCTCCACAGGGTGTTTGGTTCTGGGAGTGGCTGATAGTTTGGCTTTGCACCCTGTGGAGCCAGTTTTGGAGCTAAAAGCAGGATGTTTGCTTCCACACAGTTCTACACCTCCAGGAACTGGATGCATTTGTGTCACCATTGTACTCCCACTGTCCCTCACAGAGTTTATCACCTGGGACTTTTTGTCACAAAACCGTGTGCCTTGTGGCTGGGACCATGTTGATGCTGGAGCTGTGTAGACTGTGTTAACTTCTGGGTTAAGCTTTAAGCTTAAGGTTGAACTAAATCTTTATGTCAAGACAGAGCTAAAAATACCTTGCTAGAACAAAGCCAGAAGCTTTAAGCAACTGTCTTCCACCAAGACTAATAGCTCATAATAAGTTCATAGGATTGAGTTGTATTAAAATGATATGAAAAGTGTGTGTGGTCAAGTTTCTTGGACAAGTAGTTTTCAGTAACGACCTGGGCCATTGGAGTGGCTACACAGTGGAGTCTGTGAAAAAGATGAGAGGGCTGGAACACCTGTGCTGTGAAGAAATTTTGAGAAAGTTGGGGATGTTGAGTCTGGAGAAGCGAAGGCTCCAGGGGGGCTTCCTCATGGCCTTTCAATATATGAAAGGGTCTTGCAAGAAAGAAAGAGACCTTTTATCAAGGTCCAGAGTGACAGGACAAGGGGCAACAGTTTTGAACTGAAAGAGGGTAGAATTAGAATGGAGATAAAGAATTAAATTTTTACAATGAGGATGGGCCTAGGCCAGGTTGCCCAGAGAAGCTGTGGGTGCCCCATTCCTGGAAGTGTTCAAAACCAGCTGGATGGGGCCTGATCTAGGGGAAGGTGTCCCTGCTTATGGCAGAGGGGTTAGAACTAGAAGATCTTTGAAGGTCCCTTTAAACCCAAAACATTGTGTTTTCTCTTATTCTAGGAATAAATGTTTCAGTCTGCACCTCTGTATTTTTCTGCATGGGAGTTAATGAATTATGCAGCATTTTCAGAATGTGGTGGCAATGCAAAAACTAGCTAATGGTTTCTGGAAAACTCTGTTCAAGCCTGTGACAGCTTGAATTTAAGCTTGGTTTTATGTTTTTGGGCCGAGAGGATTAAATTATATCAGAATTTTGTTCTGGCTTTTCCCAAAAAGAGAAAGGCTTATTTCTGAAGTGCTGTTTGTAGGCTAAGAGATCCATGTAAGTACAAGTGGAGGCATGTCCCACTGCCTGGTTAATGTCTTTTATTTGTATTTCTGTAATGGATAGGATTTGACCTGATGGATTCATTCAGCGTGAAGCAGATTTTTGGAATGAAAGAAGATGGTATTCAGAGTGCTTATGTACGTCTTGGAAGCTTTCCTGTTGTACAGAAAACTGAGTGAGTACTCTGAGTTTTCACTTTATTTTCATCTGAACCTCTGCCTTACATTATTTGGTTCCTCTAGGTTAACTTTGCAGCAGCTATCTGGTACCTACAGGTATTTTTCTGCTTTGAGCAGCTGTTTCAGTTCAGCTGGCACAGTGTGGTCAGGAGTCTCAGCAGTACCTACAGGCTCCATCCTGGAAGAATATGACTTGTGTTTGGTGTATCTCAGTGGTTCTGAGGAGCAGTATCTAGACATTCACAAATGAATTTAGGGCTACATAAATAGCTTCTAAAGGGAATATTGGGTAGCACTCCCACTGAGACACAAATTTGCTACACTCAGGAGACCACTTGCTGGTAGATGCTGTGACCAGTTGGCAAATATGGATTCTGGCCTTGTAGAAGAATGAGCAGTTTTTAATCTTGTGTCAATATGGAGTCAGTCCTCGGAGTCTTTCATGACCTAAGGCTGCCAGTTGTGTTGCAGTCTATCACAAATGTTCCTTTGGGCTGTCACTTGAGCCCTGCTAGCATTAGCCTTGAAAAGAGTGACTGCATAATATTACTGAGTAGCTACGAGCCATAGATTGAATTGTCATCATTAACATTTTTGCAGTAAATTTCTCAGTGCTGGTTTGAACTTAGCTTAAAAAAAAAAAACAAAACAAAAACCCACAAACTTTTTTTTCCTTCTTATGGATGAAGGTTGTTATTTTTTATTCTGTTTTTAGCTCTTTTACTCAGCTCACTGCATTTTTGAGATTGTCCTATAAATTACATTTGCTTGATTTCACAATATATTTTTTTCTTCCTGGAACCAACAGGATTGATATGCTCTTTTTCCCTCTCCCTCTTTCTCCATGTTAATACAATAAAAAATATTCAGAATATGATATACTGAGAGGAAAACTGTTTTCTCTAGAGTTCGTAAATGATATCAAGTTTAAGGGTAAATAGAGTCATGATCATTGATCTGATTCAACTCAGCCAGCTAAAGGCATCTTAGGTTTTGTATATATATAAAAGATCTGAGTGTGGATGGGAATAAAACATAAATCTATTTCACTTGGATGGGAAGAAACCTATTTCTTTTGTCTCACTGTGATCTCCAGGTTCTGGGTGATACTATGACAAATAGAGCAATTCTTGGAGTATAAGCAGAAACTGTCAAGTATGAGCTGAAAGTCTTCATATCACACAGCTCAGTCACCACTGCTGCTGTGTCCAGACTTATTTTCCATAACTCAGTTGGTAGAAATGAAGTGAATGAAAGTTTGAAGATCTGTGAAGCAAATGTAGTGGTGAGAAATCCAAGAACTACAGTGTGGACAGGTAAAACTAAGAAGTAGCCAATAACTGAAGGGATCATTCTCTGTAAGAACCTCTGGGAAATCAAAACTTGGTAAAGGGTCTTGGAATAAGGGTCATGGTAGACAAAGTCAGTGGCTACTTGGCATCAAAAGCCAGCAAGGAATAAAGGCATGTTTTTAAGGATGAATCTAATTTACCCCCGAAGATTCAGCACAGATTACAGAGTTGTCCATTTGAATCCTTTTTTCAAAGTAAGAGTTGAAGAACTTTGTTGTTGTTTTTGTTGTTTTCTCAGAAAGACTGAGGGAGTGAAGCCAGACCAACCAGTTATGATGGCTTTCCATCTGCTCAGATTACACCCATTTATTTGTTGTTGCTGTTGCTCTTAAAATAAGCAGAATATTTTATCACCCAGGATAATTAGAAGTAAAACATCCTTAATTAGTAGATTGAAATTAATAAAATTCCTTTTGAATGATTCTGAGATGTGGAACTCAAGGAGGACTTTCACATTTTCAGCCTTTTTTATTGTAACTTCCACACTCCTGTGGTTTGGGAATGAACCCAAATGGATATAACACCATGAAAGGTGTTTGCATATTTGGTTCATTTTAACATTTGTATGCCAGGACTCTGAGATGCTGAATATAGGGTCATTGCTCACAGAAAATGAAATCTTGTAAAGCTGCACAAAACCGATAACTGGAATAATAAAGCAAACAAAAACATCTGTCGTGGCTCACAGATAACCTCCAGCAATGTTCAGCAACTGATAGCAACATCTCATAATTAGATACAAAATCAGTAACTGAGTAATATATGTAATTCACTTTATTATCTGCTTAAAGGATTTGTATTCTTTTATACAAGCAGTAGTACTTTTACAAAGTGCCAGATTAGCTGTCTGGGAAATGTGCCTGCTCATCTTCTGATCTGTAACCTACAACTATGAGCTTTCTTCCTCTTTGTGGTGAAGTATCATCTATGGGCAAACAAACTCAGCAGCCAGAGCTTGACTTCAGTCAAGGACCTGATCACTGAGGGACTCACAGCTCTCTGTTGCTGTCTGAGGACTGGCCCCAAAATCTGGCTGGTGATTTTCCCCACTCCTCATGTAACTGGCGCTGTCCTACTGCTTGTTCGTGGCTCCTCAGTGGGTCTTCTGTCCAAAACTGTGCTGCAGACTTCTTGTTTTGGATTCTCAGGCTTGTTTCTCATTAGTGGTGTCTGGTCTAATGCCAAGATTTTGGCTCACTTTTGTTCTGTCATCTATCTGTATCTCCTAGTTGTGACTCCAGGGTCTTCCTACTGGCCATGTCCATCCTTAGTGTCCTCTTCCCTGCTCTGCTTCCAGCCTGACTTGATCATGATCTTGACTACCACCTCACAGAATTACCTGATGCTTGGCCGAGCTTCTGGTCATGATCTATTTGCTCTTTATATCGGCACAGTGTTGTACCAATACAGTGTCCTGGGTTGTTTAGGGCATGATACCTTGGTGTGTATTTCTGGGGACTGTGTCTCCTAACATCAGCTTTGACTTCAGTCACCTGCCTTAGGTTTCTCCATGAGCTTCTCCCCTGGTCTCATCATTTGTCCCCTTCAAAGAGAAGAAATTGTACAAAAAGCCCACAAAGACCCCCATACTGGTCATGGTACCTGTTGAAAACATCCTTTTTTCTTACTTTCCCAAACAAATATTTCCTATTAAGAAGAGCAGAGACAAAAGAGCTTGTTCAGCTTAGAGAAGGGAAGACTCAGTGAGGGAGGATCTTACCCATGTGTATAAATATCTGATGGAGAGGAAGCAAAGAAGACAGAGCCAGAATCTTCTCAGTCATATTCACTGATAGGAAAAGAAGGAATAGAAACAAATTAAATCAATGAAATTTAAGCACAAGAAAATCCTTTAGATGAGATGATCTCAAGAGGTCCCTTACTGTCTCCTATTTCTGACAAGGCAAAGGAGATAAAGCATGATGGAGGTGGAATTACTGAAGGCTTTTTTGGTCTTGTAGAGAGTAAAGGACTGTAGAGAGAGATGAGAAACACAGAAAAGGCTGCAGCAAGCAGAGGAGAGCAAGTTGTTCACAAGGCCTCTTATGGAAAAAAAAGTTTTATCGGAAAATTAAATGACAGCAAGAGATATTTAGGACAGATTCCTTTTTTCACAGAATGTAGGACAGAGAAAGACATGAAGAGATTACCTAGAGAGGATGTATGTATTCCATCACTGAGGTTTCTGAAGTAGAAGTCAAAACGATGTGTGCCAAGGATGTATGAGACACATCTTTCTATTTCCTCTTCCTCTTCCTTTTTTCTTGTTTTTTTTTCCTCCTGTTATTCTAAGATATTCTGGTGATATGAAGCATATTTAAATGAACTGGCTTTCTCCAACTTGGTTTTGCAGATCTTATGGGTTACATTTCATATTAGCAGGCTTAGCTGTTGTAGATTTGTCAAATTGTTCACATACATTAGCTACACTCTTCCACACCAAATGTAAAAACCCTAATAAATGTTGTTGCATTCAGTGTCTGAAATGAGAACTGATAATAATTTTTTTTCCATAGTGTTATTTTAGATGTAGGATCTCATGCTATTGTCACATAGGAAAGCTCTTATTGCAAATTAAAGCATGTGAGAAGGTTGCTATATATTGAAAACCAGCAATGGTTAAAAGAGTTTTCTGCTTTCTTACTAAGTTTTTTTCCTTGTACAAGTTGTGATTCACCTGACCTTGTAGCTGAGTTAATTGACTCTTAGACTAACCTGCAGCACTGGGGGATTCTTTTGTCTTGGAGTTTTATAAGGTCCTTTTCTGCAATCTATCCTGTTGTCAGAATTATAGACCAAGGAGCTGGCAGAATGCTCCCTGTTGGTACCAGGCATCCAGCAAAGTTCCACAATATTGATCATCGGTTCAATTCAGCCTTGTGTGAAAGAAGAACATAAAACATTTCTGGGGACGGCAACTCCTGCTCTTGGATCCCCAAACAAAGCTGAACTGCTGGATGCAGATAATTTTTAAGTGAGGAAATAAGTTAAAACTGCTAAGCAAAGTTTTTGTTATTTATGTAGCAATGCAGATCTATAAAAGATACAGGGACCAATGACTTCAGAAACAACTTTTATCACATCTTCAAAACAATGAGATTGTCTTCAGATTGGCTTTTGGCATGAAACATTTCTCTGTAGGGAACTTGCAGCTGGCTCCTCAGCAGCTTTAAAATCAGTTGAGGATGGCAGGTAATGGGTCATTATGTCTTTCTGTCACTTTAAATCTACTTGATGGGCTGTTTGTCAGCCTTGTGTGATGAGTTGTGGCCAGACTCACTGGGGTGTTTAGGTACCTAACTCCCAGTTATTTCTGTGGGTATTAAACATCTGAAAACACTTTTGGAAATTAAGCTTGCATAATGATATTCCTGTTCCCAGCTCAGAGCTGTCCAGAACCATAAAATTGTTAAGTCTGGAAAGCCCTATAAGATCACTGAGTCCAACTGTTATGCTACATTTCCATGTTCACCACTAAACTATGTCTCCAAGAGTCATATCCAACACTTTTCTATGAAAATTTCCAGGGATGGCGAATCCACCACTTTCCTGGGTGGATTGTTCCAATGCTTGACCACCTTTACAGTAAGAATTTTTTCCTAATATCCAGTTAAAGGCAAACCTATTTCCAGATCCTACTTCTGTTCACTTCCAGGTGCTCCTTCTGGCCCTTCTTGTAGATTTGCTAACTTCCAGGCAACTGGGACCTCCCTGCTTAAAATAGCTAGTACCAAGAAGTGAGACAGCCTTGTCTGCTCACCTAAAGGAAAGATTTCTTATGGGAGTTAGTGGGAGCCTAGTTCAGTTTTCTCTTGTGTCAGAATAATTCAGAGAGTCTCTGTGTCCCCAGAGGGAAAACCAACATATAATGGTGCATATCCTGCAGGGGCACTTTATACAGCAAAAGCCACATTAATGGATTAAACCAGAATGTTATGAATTTAGAACTTGGATGAAAAGATAGGATATTCAATGCACAGATTAAAATATGATTAAATATCTTGGCATTAGAAAAGACTGGATCTCAACCTTTGCTGCAACTGCAAAAAAGTATTCTGGAAATTTTGAGGATTTTTGCTTTTAATACAATTAAAGGCTTCTAGTTTTATGTGCCTTGTACTGTGCCAGTTTCTGCATAGTGATGGATTATGTTAACTATTCATTAGGACAATGTTTCATAGTTTGTTCTTCATTAATTGCTGCCGTTATGTTTTGTTTTGTATCAAGTGCTTATGCCTGACTGCTCAGATGTCCTGAAGCAAAGACATGATACTTATGAAGGGTTTATTTGAGGATGATCATAGAAGCAGGTTGACTTGGGCATGAAGAACAACATTAGCTGTGACTCTTCAGGTGGGAAAAGAGGTGGCTTAGAAGCATTACAAGCAAAGTTTGAAAAATCATGGATGGCATAAAAGATAGAATAGGTTTTCCCTGATAAGAACTGAATTAGGTCCTAAACAAAGAGGGGGAGGTTCATTATGCAATGGACAGCAGGGGGTAATTCCTTGTCAAGGGATGTTGTGAATCTCATAAGTTTACCTGAGTTCAAGGAAAGGATGCAGAAGTCAATACAAGATAAATCCATAAAAAGCTATTGATATAGAAATTACATTTGCCTCTGAATTAGACTCCTGGATTCCAAAGATCTGGAGGTACAAAAGAGGTGTTTTTTCTGTCCATTCTCATCCTTAGGCATCCAGTAATGGCTAGTAACAATAAAAGAGTGATACTGGAATAGTTATCCCTTCTGTCCTGCCCTGCATCCCCATGTTATGACAGGTTTTTATGATGGAGTAGATAAAAACAGTCTTGGATTTGGTTATTTCATGTTCTTGGTTACATGCAGGGGTCATTGTGTCATGCTAAATAAATCTCTGCCTGATATTTGCAATGTTTGATTTGAGAAACTTCTGTTATTTGGGGATGCCAGCTAAGGAACATCTTCTTGGAAAGAATGAGCTGTAGTGCCTCTCTTGGGATAAATATTATAATATTTGCTATAATTTGGTACATTTAGAGTGTTTTGGGTGTTTCTGGCCATTCTCAGAAGTCACAGGTCTCAGTGTATCTGGAGCAGAACAGAATTATTTACAGGTTTCATGAACAGAAGTATGAAGTGAGAAACAACCTTTTTAACATGATGGATACTCAACTGTAGATTTCCATTATATTTTACCCAATTTGAGAGTTTCACTGTTGGAATGATGAAAGGGCTCCATAAAGACAGAACCTGGAGGGCACAAGCTCATGTTCATCTCTCTTCAGGTTTCCAAATAAAGCAGATTTTTTTAGGAACTATAATGATCTTTTTAGAAAGCACTGCTGGGACATGGAGAGAGTTTTAGAAGTTCTGCTTGTCACTGCTAAGCTTGATACATTGCTCTCTTTCCCCTCCCCATGACAGGGATGTATTTCCACAAGGCCTGCCTGATGAATATGCCTTTGTAACTACCTTCAAATTCCGGAAGGCTTCCAGGAAGGAAGATTGGTATATCTGGCAGATTATTGACAAGTACGGCATACCACAGGTAAGAGGCTCTTTTACAGCCAGCAGGAACAGATTTTTTGTTTTGGGTTTTGTTTGTTTATTTGTTTGTTTATTTTTTCATAAGCCAGTTTTCCTGCCTCAACCTCCCACTACTTTTTCTTGTGAACTGGTAAAAATCCCATTACTTTTTCAGTGGATTTTGCAGCTAATATTTGAGTTAGATGGAAAGGGAGACAAAAAAATACCGTCCTTGCTCTTGAAACTACTGTTGACTTTTCAGTTATTTTGTTCACATAGTTCTGCTTAGGGAAAATATTTTGCCTTTTTGGAAAAAGGTTGTCACGTGGATATACTACAGAGCAGTGAGTTATGTCAGGTTTTGCACAGCCTTCTAGGTAACTCATTATGGGTTCCTGCTCTGGATGTGGGTTTAACACCTGTTCTAGCTCCATAACTCTGAGTCCTGGCTGCTGCACAATTTGATCTAATAATTTTTTTCCAAGTACTCTCAAGGTTCTCAGAAAAAAATACCATAAGCATGTACTAAAGGGCTGTCAGTTCCTACACAACATGTTTTTAGCAGCTTGGTAGAGTTTAGGTTTTGAGGGTGCTTGAGGAGGGAGTGGTTTGGATGGGCTGTACATTTTTCTGCTCAGCACCAAATATAATGGTGATGGCACTACCCAGGACTCTAATGTGGACAGTCAGCATGGGCTCACATAGCTGTGTAAGTCAGTATTGCTGCTTTGGGACTGGTATTGAAAAGGATTTTGGGAACTCTCAGTGAAGAATAGGTGCAGTTTGAAGAATTACATAAATGGGTTTGAGACAGTGGTAAAAGGTTTATATGAAAGTTATTATCAGCTGCAACTGTGTTAAATGAAATGTGATTTACTGTGCCACATGCATTCCTAGTTGGCACAGAGTGAGAATGTGTCTATCAGTATTTCTTGCAGGAAGTAGAAAGCTTGAACTGCTTAGTTGTGAAGAGGGAAAAACACTCAATATTTCCAGTAATAATTTCAAAAGTGCCTTAAATTTCGATGCCAGAAGTGTCTTAGAGCCCTATGAGCCTTGTTTCATGTGAAGCTGGTAGTGGTTTGGCTGCTCCCTTGCAGACCTGCAGAGCTCACAGATGCAGACACTCCTGAGCCAACACTGGTCAGAGCTGTCATTCCCAGACAGCAGAGAGCTCAGCTTCATGGAGAAGCTGGGTGAGATGTGGAGTCAGCCTACCATGGGCTCTTCACCTCATTCAGCTCACCAGCTCTGTGCCAAGGTGGCCCAAACTCCTCCCTGCTCTGCAGCTTTTGGACACACCATTCCTGGCTCTGCCTGCTCCATTCCCTGCTGCTTGCTGGTAACTGCCTGACTTTGGTAAAAGGAGATACCAATTTGTAAATTAACTCAAAGTTGCATGTCTTCAAAAACCTATTTTTGCCTGCTCTGTAGCATGCAGTACAGAGGATGGGGTGTAGTTTTCTGTTCAAAGCATCTGAAATAAAATGTGGGCAGTGCCACAGCTCAGCAGACTGGTTTCATATGAGGCAGTGAGGCATTTTTCCATATCCCATGGGACAATTGAGGACATGTAATGGGAGTAAAAAGACTGTCAGGAAGCAGTGGAGGAGTACACAGGGTAGAGGGATCCAAACCAGGTTCAGCTTTGGGGAGGTGTCTTTGGGGAAGTGCCTGTGACCTGCACTACCACCCAGCCATGGCAGCAAGGTGGCCTGTGCTGAAACCATGCCAAAGGTTCTACTCACAGGAGGAGCTGGTCATGGGTCTGTGCTGAAGCCTGTGGAGCCCCATCTAATTCACCAGCACAAGTGCAGGCTCCCATTCCATATCTCCCACAAAATTCCATCCTCTTCTCTTTGCTTGGGCTTCTCACCACAGCCTGTGCCATCCCTGGCCTTGGAGTGCTGGTGACGATGGGAAGCAGTCAGGAGGAAGGAGAAGGCTTTGTTCCTCAGCAAAACCCCTTCGGTTTCCTCGCAGGTCTCGATCCGGCTGGATGGGGAGAACAAAGCCGTGGAGTACAACGCTGTGGGGCTCACCAAGGATGCTGTCAGGGTGGTCTTCAGAAACACACGAGTCAGTGACCTGTTCGACCGCAACTGGCACAAGATCGCCCTCAGCATCCAATCCAAGGCTGTCTCACTCTACATAGACTGCAAGCTGGTGCAGATGCTGCCCATTGAAGACAGGGAAAACATTGACATTCAAGGAAAGACTGTGATTGGCAAACGCTTGTATGACAGTGTCCCGATTGATGTGAGTACTGCACTTGCTGATTAAAGCCGGGTAAAGGTTCAGCTTTGGGTTTGCAGCCTGTGAATGAGTGGGGTTTTGGGGGTTGTGTTGTAATTGACCTTTTTCCTGAGGCAGCATCACTGAAATGTTACAAGTGTTACATAGCTAAGACAGATTGATATCTTATGATGTACAGGACTTGCTGTATTTTTATGTAAGACTGAATCTCCATAACAGGGATTAAAAATGAGAAATTTATTTCATCTTTCTGTCTAGTCACAGAATGTGCTACAATTAGAAGCCAACTCATACGCAAATATCATAAAATAGGTACTGAACTACGAAGAAAGGTCTTTCTCCATCTGATCTTGGCATTATGAATGTTTCCACATGTGATAGAATGATATGGGAGAAAAAAAGAAGCTTGTTAACTCAAAAGAATTGTGATATATTCTTCATTCCTCAAATATTAAATGACCCTTAGTACAAATGAACCAAAGTCAAGACACACAAGTTGATTGTCCAGCAGCAGTGTTACCCTGTTATAATTTATGTGTGATAGTTTGGTATTTTAGACTTTCTTAGCTGTGCAAAATTGATGAGACATGCATATCAAATGTGTTCATAATATTTCTCACGCAGGAATAAATGGTCAGAAGATGCAAGGCACAACAGGAGGAAAACAGACCTTGTGTCTAGATGAAATTCTGGGAAGGCTAGATGTGGCCAGGATATGTCTTCTCAGACAGAAATTTGGCCAGAACATGGGGATTAGCATGAAAATCTGCACCAGAATTTGAATAGACATTTTTAGGGTATTATTATCTCAGCTCTTGTAACATGCTGAGATATTGGTCTATTATTGATAGGGAAAGAAAGAGAGAGATTGACTACAGGATCCATAGAACTGCTCTGAAGTTAGCACCATCTGGTTTTTGTTTGTGTTTGCCTGCTCTGTTTGTGTCCAAGCAAAAGGACACAGGGTCTTTAATAATTCACTGTCTCTGAGACTGTTGCCTCCCTTTGTCTCCCAGTTTGATCTCCAGCGGATGGTGATTTACTGCGATTCCCGGCACGCCGAGCTGGAGACCTGCTGCGACATTCCCTCTGGACCAGTAAGCTCCATTTTGTCATTCATTCATTTTCACATGAACACTCTTCACTGAAATCTATTACATAAATCAGGGAATATGTGGCAGTGTGGGATTATAATTTTGTTTAATAAGGGTGATTGAAACCTAACTGTGCAATTGGCAGTGTAGAAGTGACAGAGGAGGACCACTGCAGAGGGATGAGTATGAGGAATTTGAAGTTTCCAAGTTCCTCTTTTCTTGTCAAACTGTCAGGGGAAACAAAACCCCCGAAGTGATGATAGAACAACAGAAATGCAGCATGAAATATTCAACATGTTTCCCACTGGTTTTATTTGGAAACAGCTAAAAACAGTGCCAGTTGCAGCTTATTTTCCTGTTCCCAACTCTCAGTAAAAACTTCCACTCTCCTTTCATTCTTCTCTCCTCAGTCTTGGTAAAGAGGTTTGTTGTTCATTTTCCCCTATTGCTTGGGTGAATGGCTTTTGTGGGATTTCATTCCTCACGAGGACACATTTGGCTGTGTGCTACTCAGTAGTGCCTATGGGATTTATCTAAAGTGGGTGGAAGGGGAAACTTTGGAGCATCAAAGGCTTTGTCCTGACCTTGGGTGTTTGGGTGCAGTGCCAAGTCACAGTCCTGACGGAAGCACCTCCCCTGGAAGTGAGGCCCACTGTTGGCAGTGAGCAAGTTGGACATCTCAAGATTTTCAACTGCTCCTGCCCTCCTGGACAAAAGGTGAGTGATCAGATGACTGTGTTTTATTTGGGATGTTTACAGAGGTAAAGCAAGTTTCCCCAGGTGTTTTCTTGTTACCTAATTCAGTGATTCTGGTCATGCAGGTAATCCTGGTAACAACATTGAAAACAAAGTGATTATTCTTATCCTGCTCAGTTATGTGTATCCTTCTTCAAATAAAATAAATCACACTCTGAAGACAAATGTGGCCACACTGAAAAAAAAAAATCTCATGGCTTTTAAAAGCAATGTGCTTGCTTTTTCTGGCTCTGACTGGGACCTCTGAGAAACCAGCTTCATTGTCATTGCTTCTGAGGGCAAATCAGCTTTATTACCTTCTCAGCTTAAACCTGAAAACATTTTTATTGTCCTCTGTAGTTGTAGGATTGGGTCCCTTGCTTAAAATATAAAATGAGAAGATAAGTGTGATTAATTATGTCTGTTTTGTCTTAGGGGGAGAGGGGTCCACTTGGCTTTGAAGGTCCCAAAGGTCAGAAGGTCAGTAATATGTGCTAGTTCATTTGTTTAATAAAAACAGCAAGAGCAAAACAATTTCAGAGTGAACAGAGAATTTGAATATTTTGAGAAATGAGTCAATTAATATATGATTAAATTAAGGCAGTTTTGGATAAGCCTGCAGAATATTTTTGTGATCTTTAATCTTTATTTTACACTTGTATTTAGGCTTCTCTCTTGCTGCTTTATGTCATTCTTAGAGTAAATGTGTTGCAAAATCCTTCCCTGAAGCTTCTAAACTGGCATTTTTGCAAGTTACTCTTATTCACTAGGTGTCTTGGTTTGAACAGCAGGTGTCTGCTAAGGAAGACAGGAGCCTCCCTTGGAATGGAGAATGTAAACCCCCTCCCTCCAAATTATTATAATTTTGAAATTAAGGGGCTCTCAGGCAAAGATATGTGAATAGGAATAACAGTTCTTTATTAGGAATATTAAAATAAAAATGTAGTAATACAAAACAAATCCCAAAGGCACTGACAGAATCAATACACAATACACCTGTGGGTCAGGGTGTTGGTGGCAGTCCCATTATATGGTAGCTGCAGTCCTTCTGGAGAGGCAGATGTGGCTCTGTTGAAACAGTGAACCTATAGAAAGGTGTAGGTTTCCTCTGAAGGTCCAATGGTGGTGTAGATGGGCCTGGACTTCTTCTGGAAATCCAGCAGAGAAAAGGCTGCCTTGGTGTTCCAAGTCTCAGATTATATCCAGTTAGGAATGATTGACTCCTCCCCCTAGGTGGAGCAACTCACAATAGTATGATGTAATTTTATCAGTCATTCAGTGAGACTCAATGACCCATTCGCAGAAGATCTCTACCTGGAGGAAGGATGGGTTGTGGCAGAGATAAAGAAAATTGCTCCAGCTTGTTTTTTAACAGCCAGCCCATTAATAGAGGATATTCCTCCCCCTCCTCCCCACCTCGGTTTCAACAGATGGTGATAAAATACACACTGCTGATTACATCTTGCACTGCAACCCAAGACACTAGGTTGTGCACAGCTTCCATGGTAGGTCACCTGGAAAACGAGGTGCTGCTGCTGTGCTGTGCCTTGCTCAGCAGTAATATATGTGCATAGTTTAGGTATCAGCCTTCCAGTGACACTCTAGAAAATTGAGACTAGGGGTGAAGGATCAGTCACAATCTGTTATCCTTAGCAAGATTGTCTGAGTCATGATGTTAAATACAGGCCACTTACCTCAGTACTCTTCTTCCTAGATAAAAGGATAGGAGAGTGGTTGTAATGTCTGCTTCAAGTTTCACAGTGCAGCCTTTATATTACCCTGTCCATTCTGCAAGCCTCTTTGATATACACATGTGTGCATTCAGCATAAACACATTTTCCTTCTGTGCCTGGTTACAGATAGAGCTGTGAGGCAATAGTCTCAAAGGAAGCAGTTATGCATGGAGAAAACAGAGAGTTCACAACATTGCTAGAGAAGTGAAAGTTGGTGGTATTGGTGGATCCCAGTTTTACTATCTGTGAGAAGATGTTTGGGGAAAAACTTATTTTCAAAACAATTTCCATCTGAATCACTTCTGCAAACTGAGTCACTGAATTTATACCTGTTTGGTGAATAACTGAGTTGCATCCCACCAAAATTCACTCACTTATTATGAAAGACTGTGGGAGGGGAATGGAAAAATCTCTGGGTCTTGGAAGGTCAAACATCTTCAGAAATGGACTGTCTTTTGGCAAAGCTTGGTCTGTTGTCTGCAGGGAGAAATTTTGAAGATAAGAATATGCTGTTTGGAGGCTGGAATGAAAGAAGATGGGCTCATTACTGCTCAAATGTGTCTGTGCAGAAAAACATTCCTTATGCTTCCATGTATATATAAATAGGAATTTTCTATTTTAATCTGTGACAGCTTAAATAGTGATGGGCTATTTTAAGGAATGGCAAAGCCATGACTGTTGTGAGGAGGTTGCAGAAAAGACAATGATGATAATCATAAAAGGGCCCTGCAGCAAGATCCCTTTGTGTTCCCCTGCTCTGCCAAGGTCTGTGTGCTGGTGAGGGTGTCTCAGTGTGTCACATGGCTCAGTACTGGGGTGCAGGACACACTGGTGGAATACACTGGAGTGTCTGCAGGCTCAGCATCAGCAGGTTTTCTGGAACAGACTGCAGAAGGACTGCCCCACTCCTGCAGATGTGAGGGACTTTTCCCTGGCTGCAGTGGTTTGAGACTTGTACACAGACAAGTCAGGACTGTGCCACAGTCTCAAGGACCTGGGGATGATGTTATCTAAATATGATATCTGCCAACAATTTAGTATAAATGTAGTGATGTGAGACAAATGATTTAGCTTCTCTATCTACTAAATAATGTGAGCGATAGATTTTTCTCACAGCTTGCAAAGATGTGATTCAATAACATATAGCACTTTTGACAGCAGTTTTTACATCACTATTGCCAAGGACTAGCTTGTCACAATCATTGCTCTACATTCAAGAACGAATTTTAGCTCTCCTCCTCTCTCCCTGCAACATTACTGAGCTAGCCAGGCTAAAATCCTGGCCTTGGCAAGGAAATCAATGCTTATTAGCAGATTCCCAACATTACCACCTGGTATTTATTAAAGAAAGATGAAGATAATGTGATTATGATCTTCTCTAAGCTTTCAAAGGCAGGGAGACACAGGAGAGCTTGAAGTTATCAAAAAAGTGGAAAACATTTCTGGGAGATAAACACCTCTGCCTCAATCACCCATGCTGCCAAAGTGAGGGTAATGCATGGAGACACAGTTGATGTGTTTTGGAATGAGATATGGTAAAGGATCATATTGGGAAACAGCTAAGCAGGAAATAGCTGTGGCAGAGCTGGATAAGATGTCTGAAGCTGGATCCTATTGATAAATTTTAGATGCTAATGACAACGCAGTCTGATTTATTTTCCTTCCACAGTCCCTCTGCAGGCTGTGTTGTTTGCAGGCAGCCAGGATGGCTGGTTGGGGCACTGGGCTGATGATCAACAGGCTGCTTTTCTCTTCCAGCACTGCTATTGATCCAAATGTAGAGAAAATACTTTCTCTGTGAGACGTGGTTTTTTTCCACAAAGAAATTACATTGTTTACCTGCCATTGTGAAGTTTGTGAAGTCCAATGTATTAGACAAGCTCTAGCAGGATACACCTTTTCCTCCAAATTAGAAAGGCTTTGTACTTTCAGTGACTTAAAAGAGATGGTTGTATAAATTTTTTTATGAATTTTACCACAGCTTTCTTAATTGACCATGACATAATTTTTGCATTTGTGCTTCTTGCTCTGTGAGTTTTCTTTCTTTTGGCAAAAAACAAAACAGAAAGGGTAAAGAATTAAGTTTTCATATTTCCTATGCTTTCAAAAGCATTTCTTAACCTGGGGAAAAGAAAACATGGTCCTGGCAAATGTTTTCAGTTCCTGGTGCTGCTAAGCACATTTTTTTGAGGAGGCATAGATCAGGATAAGTTGGATAGAGACACAAAATTAAATGCTACTGTGGTCCATGTGGGGAGATTTGGGGAGAGCAGTGGTCATCAGAGTTATTGATGCTGTGGTACTGGAGGGTCCTGCTCCAGTTGACTTTTTCAACTTGATGTTAGTGTGTATTGAAGTCCAGAGTGCCTGATTTCCCTACTAGCAAAAGACAATGGGAGGCACAAATAGGTGAGCACATTGTATTTGTGAGTGAGAGATGGGGTGCTCAGCACAGCACGTTTTTGGTTTGTACATTTTGGATGAAAATCAGGAAGGAGCTAGGCAGAGGTGTGTGGGCAGAGCCCTCTGCTCCCCCACAGCTCCCAGTGCTAGAGGAATTGAAGGAACTGGTGGCAACACAACACATAGCCTTAAACTAGTCAAAGTAGTGGATATATCCTCAGCTGGTCCTTCCTCTAGTTTTGAGACTACAGAGCAGCCTGTGAAAATGATTTACAAGTGTTTTTTTTCTGCACTTGCTGGGTTTTGCACCACTTTAAGTCCTATATGTGATAAATATTTATGAAATTTTGGATCTTCTTTGATTTTTTATCCCTTTTACCCCCATACTTTTTAGGAGAAAAGTGAAGAAAAAGTTTTGCTTGGTTTTTGATTGACTACTTTTCTTTTTTCCTCCTTATGTATGCCCTTGTTCATTTATAACTTTTCCAATCATCCTAAATTGTATCTTTCCAATTGTCTCTTTTCTATGTTATTTTCCCTCTCTCCCATTGGAACAAGCAGGAAGAATGACTGTGTGTGCTGCACACTTGTGGGAGGGAAGGAAAAGGTTATACTGATACTGAAAATTTGAGGTGACTGAAAACAAGGGGTTTGGATTTTAAAAAACAACAACAACAACAACAAAACCCCCTCTAATATCTTAACAGTATTTCAGAATTTTTTTTTTTTTTTTTT
>CM031858.1:148543751-148578354 GCA_018697195.1 Certhia americana | reverse complement strand
AAAAAAAAAAAAAAAAAAAAAAAAAAAAAAAAAAAAAAAAAGGCTTTCACAGGAGAAAACTCTGCCTTTCCATTGCACTCCAAAGGCTTCTACCTGTATTTCCATATGAAAAATAGAATAGAAAATCTATCTGAAAATTTGGGTGTTCAAGACATGCAATTAGGTATACCCAATCCTTAGGGCAGGAGCTGAAATCCTGGCTGTAGAGACTGGTGGAACCAAAAATGCCCATAGTTTCAGTCAAACCCTTGTTGAATCTCTTTCCTTCTATGTCTAAGAAAGGAATGAATTAACTACGTGGTATTAACACATTTTCTCTTTCAAGGGAGAAAGAGGCATCCCAGGGCTTCCTGGACTCCGAGGAGAAAAAGGAGAGTCAGTAAGTAAGAAATACCCAATCATTTTGCTAAAGGAGATGAAAATATCAGTAGTTGTTTTCTCCTTTATGGTAAGAAACTGCTCACAGCATTGTGCACCCAGGTCAAAGCTGTTCCCTCTGCTGGACCTGAATCCCAGGAGGAACCCGGCACTCACTGGCCTCCCTTGGAGAGGGGAAAATGGAGGTTTCATCCCAGGGTACAGCTGATAACTGATTTAATACTGACCTTCTAATTAAATATGTTACTTGGATGCACTTGATTACCACAGCTGCACGTCTGCTGGGAGACAATTTGAGGCAACTGAACATAAAGAAGATGCAAATCTCTCTCAACTTCTTACATTCAGATGACCAAGACACAGCCTTTCCCAGCTGTAATTCATGCAAATGCCAGGCTGAGTTTTTAGGCAAGAAAATCTTTAACCCTACGTAAAATTCACTCCAGTAAGTTGTTGGCAACTATGCTTTTGGAATTGTAACATCATGCTCTTCCATGAATAAAAAATAAGGTGTCTTTCTGGATGCAGTAGGAGAATTTGGGATAAGTTTTTAGTTTAATTTGTCACTGAATTATTATCAAGGAATTATGCCCAAAGAAAATTGCATTCCCTATAGTAGTTGTGAAGTGACTTATGTGTCTATCTATAAAGAGAGATCGATCTTGGATGCATAACAAGGAAAACATGAAATATGTATTTGTAGTGTTGTTTGATGTCCTTGTGTTAAAATGTATATTTTCCCTTTTTTTTTTCCATTTCTAGGGCAAAGCCTATGGCATAGGAGAAAAAGGAGAAAAGGTAAGATCTAATTCTTCACTGGTTCAACAAATGAGTTGCTTGCTGTTGTCTTCTGTAGTTTAGCGGCTGATTTTGGAGTGCACAGGATACAAAAGATGTGATACAATTGGATTCTTGGGAGGAACCTTTATGCCTCCTCCTGCAGACAAACTTTTGAGGGTTCATTACTTTTTCCGCTTTGTGTTCTTTGAGTTTCTTTGTGCACTGGCCATGGAAAATCTTATCAAATTGAAATCATAATCTTTGCTTTGTGTAAGCAGCAGTGAGCTCATGGAGGATAATGCACTAAAGAAATTGGCTGGAAGGATGAAAAACAGACAGAAAGCATAATTTTGAGTTTATTGAATATTTCAGCAGGATTAAATTTGGCTTATGAGAAGTCTGTCATAGTCTTTCTTCCAGTTGGATCTTTTCATTAATAAACTGAATGAAAAAAGCTGGATTTTTTTTTTTTTTTTTAATTTTAAATATTAGGAGTAATAAGACTTGGAGGTTAAAACTGAGGATGCGGAATAACCACTGAATATTTCTGTGTTATCTATCTCGGAAAACACTTTCATTGGTGGTCAACAGTGGGAAACAAGTAGCATTGGGACTGGATTAATTTGCATTTAAAAAAGATGGTGATTTTGAGGCAATTCTGGCTATAAACTTTCCATTCTGCACATAAAAATGAGTCTCAATGCCTTCAGAAGAGAACTGACTTTCTGTCTGTAGCTCCGTATCACACCTGGTCGAGGGTGTTTTCCTTATGATCAAAATGAAATTTCAAGTTGCAAGGAACAATGGAAAAAGATTGACAGGATAGGAGATGAACATATTAAGGAAGAAGTCATGGCTCATATTGAAAATGAGATTAAGAATCCGTTGAAATGTTTTTCAGGGAATCTGTGGCTACTCAATTGCTCAGAGAATTTCAAACAATATTGGATTATGATCAGAAAGGAAGAATGCTGCACTAGAGAGAACATGGCATTTATGCCCATTGCAGCTTCTCATTTGCTCTTTCTGTGGTTATGATATATTGATTGTATATAGTGGTAATTCATCATGTGAAATTACAATCGAAATGCCAGTTGCTCATGGCAGGAAATATTATTGAACCAGGCTAGAGACATGGGGGCCACAAAGAATACATTTCTGCATTCATTTTCCTGCAGTCCTCCCACTGACAGACGCTATTTAGCCTTTGAGACTCAGGATTCAGCCTTTGGAAATCAGCTCGTGTTTGGAAGGTGGTGAGAGCCAGCAGCGTGGTGGGAAACATAATGTTTATGGTATTAGATGTGCTGAGTTGAAGCAGGTCCTTGTTTTCTTATGTTTTGAACTCAGCAGAAAAATGTTGGAAAATATCATTCTATCTGTATTATTTTCATGCACAGACAAATAGGTTTGCAGGTCTGGAAGGGGAAAAGTAGAGACATGTCACAGCACGTGCAGAACTTCTTCAACTGGAGTAGCCAAATAGCATTGAGTACCCAAACAAATGTGTAGGCTTAGAGGATGCTGAGTTTATGGTCAGCTTGTTGTGTTTATTTGGTACCTTTGCCAGCTGAGGCAGCTTGTTCTCATCTATGGAGGGAGGGTTTATGGGGCCCAGGGTGTTTGTGCACCATGTGCACCCAATGGCTCAGTGTCAGTGCTGTTGCTGATGCAGAGCAAAGTTTTATCAGCTGTATGTTCCTGGCTTGATTGAAAAAAGAGCCTGGGGATATAGAATCATAACATCACAGACTATCTCAAGTTGGAAGGAATCCATATCAATCATCTAATTCAACTCCCTGCTCCTTCCAGGACTACTTAAACTGAACTGTGTAACTAAGAGCACAATCCAGATGCCTCTTGAGCTCTGACAGGCTTGGTGCCATGACCATGTCCCTGCACAGTCTTTTCCAGTGCCCAAGAAGCAGCTAGAACCACAGGGAGCAGGGCTGCAAGTGCCTGGAGTGCCAGCTACCATCCAAGTAGAATAACCTATGAAATTAAAACCTTCCCAGAGAGGGGAACACCTGCAAGGAGAGGATTAATGTGTCTCCTTTGTTTGTCTGCTGCACTGCAATAGCTGCATGAGCAGGAATTCTTGTTTCTCTTTCACTTTGTCTGACAGCTTTGTTTCCTTGATTTTTAAGGGTGTGAGCCGCGGCTCATCATCCAGGTGATGGAACAAAGTGGTCTCACCTTTGGAAAAGCTGAGACGAAAAGATTAAAATTACCCCCTTATTATAGTCTTGCTCTCCAGCTGTGCCAGTGCCAAACACCTGTCAGACCACGCTGTTGCCAAGTATTGTTTGTAGGGCATTTATGGGAGGCCTGAGGCATTTGTCAGAGGGAAAATCCTGTTCTTTTCCAGAAGGACAGGAGTGGTATTGACCTTGCTTCTCCAGGTCATCACCTTAGTTATATTACCAAGTTAATGCCAAAAGGATGCTTGTATTAGCATATATAACATGTCGAGAACATTATTAGTGGTAAACCCCAGGATAATAGTAGCTGTGGCTAAAAAACCTAATTCATGTTGACGTGAGGACTTGTGTGACTTTTAAACCCAGGAAACTTACTGTGATGGTTTAAGCAGCAGCCTGGCATGTTCTGCCAGACCTAAATAGCTCAGAGTGATGGAGGATGATTTTTATGTACAAAAACATGCATATGCAGCCAAGTTATTGTGCACAGATAAAAGAAAAGAAAATAGCATAATGCATCTACAGGTGCCCTTGTAAACCACTCTCAAGTGGATTTCCTGGAGAGGTGGGATTTGCCTATTGCTGCTTTGAATTGGATCTGAAATTTCTGTTGTTGACTGTCATCATTCAGCCCTTGGAGTTCTTAATCCCTTTCACATTAGATGTTGTCTGTCATATTTCTGCTCATAAATCTGTGTCCCTTTACTCTGTGTTCATTCACTTTTACAAAGGCTCCTGTTGTTGAACTGATTATTATATGTGGGTAAATATCTGATTCTGTAACATCATCACCATCAAAGGGAATGCTTTTTATTCTGGGGGTTATTCAAGTGGCTATCTGCTAAACCAGATGGCCTAATCCTGGAAGGGTTATAACTCACATCTTCAAATCTCTATTGATTCAAGAGGAGCAGGAGAGGAGTGAGGGCAGCAGGAGCAGCTGAAGATCATTTTTGAGGATGATTCAAGCAAAACAGGGTTCAGTAACTTGATCAAAGTCAGAGAATTCATGTCTGACAAGGGAGGTTCTGTAGAGCGTGAGGTCTGCATTCCTGGGGCACAGCCATCCACATCAGGAGCCAGCCCTTCTAATGCCTCCGTGCAAAATTTAACTGGGAGGCTTTCAAAAACTTATGCTTTTGTCTTGCTAGTCCTGAGCATTATGAAATGGTGCTGAGATATCCTTCCAGCATCCCAAAGGCCAGGAGCAGTGAAAGGGCTCTGTAGGCAGGTTGGTGCTTGGAAATGTAAATGACTTTAGGGAGAACAAGACACAAATCTGTCAAACTTTGAGTGATTTGGATATATTAATGGGAAATTATTTTTCAGTCTTTCTTCTGTTGTAGAACTGAAGGGGAAGCAAACTAAGTTACCTGATAGCAAGTTTAAAATGAACAAAACAAAGTTACTTTTCATCCAGCAGGTATTGAACACCTCTTTGCAGACTGTTCTGGAGGTTAAAATTTTGTGTTTGAAACAGTGCATATGAGTTAATTTGAGAGAGACATCTGTAAACCTCTACTGAGTACAGACATTCTCTGCTTTGGGATGTTGGTGGAGCTCTGTAAACTGTGATTGGTGACAGAAGGACAGAAGTTTGAGAAGCCTCCCGTGAGGAAAACTGAGGCAGATGGGCCAGGAGCTCACTGCAACTTTGTCTGGACTGCTGTTATCTGTTCTTAGACTTTTGTACAACCCTTGAATATTCCTAACACCTCTGTTGACCAGAAAGGGACAGAAATTTCCATAGTTTGTTCAAGGTTTAGGCCAACATTATTCATACCTGTTGAAGAAGGGTAGGAAACATAAAAAGTTGTCATGAAACAAGTGGATCAAGTGATCACTACCATGATTTTTCCACAGGAAACCAATTAGTCAGAGAAAAAATCTCTAACCATGAGCACCCATCTTTTGAAGAGGTGGTGGATGAAGGTTTCTTTATGATTTGTACTGGGACTTCCCTCACTAATGAGTTTCCAAGAGTATCCAAACTTTCCTTTTTGCTTTATCTCTTTCCCTTCATGCTAATAATCACACAGGCAACAATGAATATGAGAAAAAACTTTAGTAGATTCAGTCTATATTCTTGTAGCAATTTTTTTTTCATGTTAATGACTCTGATAAAAATGCAGAAGGATTATTACAGTATTTTTAAGGAGAATAAAATCTCTGAATTGGCTTGGCCTATTAGAGATGCAGTGAATGCAAGGCCAAGCACAGAAAAGAAAAGTGGTCAGATAGTTCAGGCTCTGGGCTAGGCTGTAGGACATCCAGACTTGGAACTTGGATCTAATGGCCTTGAGCAAAGCAGCAAGTCTTTGTTTCCCTAAAATTAAGCTGAAGAGCCTCTTTCCCTCCAGGTCTGTATATCTTGCCTACTGGACCCTTCAAACAAAGGCTTTTCTCCCCCTTCCCTTCTCTTCCAAGATGGATTTATTGCCATTTTTAGGGCTTCTGGAAAAGCTGTAGAAATCTGCTCTGTTCGATACAGTGTCTGCACACAGAGCCCTGTGCTCTGTCTGCCCCAAGGCAGATGAATATCCAAAAGGCTTGGCCTGAAAGCCCTGTTGCTTTTTTACCCCTTTGCTGTGCTGTCAGCAGGACTTACCAAATTAGCATGAGCATTGTTTCTTTAGATCAGGGCTGGCCAGCATCCAGCAACTTGGGACACAAGAAAATGAGTGCAGCTCTGCCTGCAAAAAGTGCTGCAGGCAGAGCTGGAGTCAGTTACTGCAAGCTGGTTCGATGGAGAAAAAGAGCTTTCATCTGTGTATTTTAAGGGATGCATTTTGGGACTAGGAGGATGGTGTGTGTGATATGCTGGAAGGTAAGGCTCAGGCTGGCATGGTATTTTAAAGGGACAGAGGTGAAAGCTTGAAAACAGCTTCAGTACAAAGGAGGGGGAGCCACCAGCTTGAACTTCTAATATCAGGATGTGTTCTC
The DNA here is from genome assembly GCA_018697195.1 of Certhia americana. Lineage (NCBI taxonomy): Eukaryota > Metazoa > Chordata > Aves > Passeriformes > Certhiidae > Certhia > Certhia americana. Next base: position 148,572,052 of record CM031858.1, on the reverse strand, counting down.
TGAGCTCTTAAGTGATGTGAGGCCTAAGCTTATATGAACCAAGAAACAGCCCTTATTCTTGCAATTTCCAAATAAAACTAATTATCACTTCAAGAGATAAGTGTGTCCTTTTCATTGCTGAAATGGTGAGCGCAGGGAAGATGCTCCAGTGAGGTTACAGACCTTGCTTGGGCTGCTGTGGTGCTCAGGTAGTGTCACCAAGTCCCAAAACTCACAAATGCCACCCAGTTTATCTAGGAATGGTGAGCTGAAAGGTTGCCCCAGAGAGGCTAAGGCAGAAGCAGGCTGCAGGAGCCTTGGTGCATCAGCATCCATGCTGGCTCCTTCTGTGAGCACATCTTGACAATAACAAAATGGGAAAACATCTCCAAGTTTAGAGATAATATTGAGTTGAAATTTGAAGACAAAACAAAACCCCAATGCCCTTGATGTTCCTTGGAGACAGTGGCTATGGAAACGTTGCCTCCTCAGGGTTGCATTCTCATGTTCTTCGTGCTCAGGTCTTCTTATTTTATTGCAGAATAAAAGGTAATATGAATAAAACTGACCTGGTAATGGAAAGTGAAAGCACAATTTGCAGGGCTTTTTATTTATATGTTTTGGGTTTAGCATCTTTTTTGGGGGTGGGGGGCTGGGGTTTTTTTTGGTGCTGGAACTATTCTTTGGCTCAGGAATTTTTCTTAGCTACCGAGGGCTGGTTAAGAGCACTTAACCTATCAGTCCAGCACTTAAACATCTGTATAACAGTACCTCATCTACGTCATAAGGCTGTCATGCAGTTCACTCGAGTTGTTCATATCTGTGATTTCTTCTCAGAATCCTTATATTAGAAGGTGAGTTCTAGTAACGTTACTATCTGCCTTAGTATGTTCTGAATCTCTTGTGTATATGGCCAATTTTGGTCTGCATGCTGAGTATTTTTGTGTCCCCTAAACTGTAGTTAAAGCACATTCTGCAGAGCTAAATAACCATGGTTTGATGGGGTTCTTTTTCTTAACCATAATTAGAGGGTTTTAGATAAATTCTGTGGGTTTCTGTGACCCAGAATAACTTCTGCAGATTGCAATAAACAACTCAAAGTCAGCTCATGTACTTATTGTGATTGTGACAGCTTAATTTTCAGCAGTGTAAGAGTGCTAGTAACTTGGTTACTTTTTTTTTTTTTTTTTTTTTTTTCCTTACATAAACTTAGAAAACATGTATTTCTTTTCAGCATTGCCCCCTGGCTGGCAGTTACATTGCTGGTATGCAATGACATCTACTGGCAGCCAGAAGTTTCCAAAGTCTTCAGCACTTGTTTCTTTAGAGGATTTCTCTGCCAAGATCCACTAGCAGTGAGGAAAGGAAGCATGAGAGAGATTTGCCAGCTCCATATTTCTTCTGAAAATAAATTGTGAAGGGGTTGGGAAAAAAAACAGATTGTCTGGATTCTGTAATTGATAAATCTTGTTGGAATGCAGAATGCTCCTGAGAGTGATATTGTAGTGGATAGGTATGGATTATCTGCCTGTTGGGTGGGAAATAAAACAGCTTTCTCTGCAGTCTGGAGCACACCCTCTGAAGAGCAGCTCGTAGCCTAACGAATCATAGAGAGCTGAAACACTACACAAAGTAAGTTGCTGTCACTGCTCCATCAAAGGTATCCTAAGCATTCCCTGCCCTTCTCCCTGCTGGTTAATCTCTCTTGTTAAGCAGATGGGTTTTCCCTTTTCCACTGATCAAAGCTGTTGCTGGGCTGTTCATGGTTTTGTGATGGCTGAGAAGGTGCAGGTGCCTTGTTCATGGGTTCCCTGAAGGGGCAGGTATGGGCAGCTGAGACGGGGCAGCACTGAATTTTATGCTGTTCTTAACTTTCCCAAGTAGCTCTGGACACCTTTAATTTCTTGTTCTGTGTCTCTCATCCTTTTGTTTAAACACTACCTTGAATTTTTGTGTCTCCCAAAGCCCGCAACCGCCTGTCTCTGGCATTGACAGGAAGATGGTATTTTGGGTCTCAGAAGCTGCTTAGTAATAAATGTACACATAATTCTAAGTGCCAGATGAGAAGGATGTGAAGTTTTTCCATGACAAAATTTGCTTTCCTGCTGAAGCAGTGTGTGGACCCTTAGTGGCTGTTATTTCAAGGATATCTGATACATTTGTTATTGGGAGTAGGTTTGGGTCTCTGGAGACTGATTTTTTCTGTCCTTTTCACTGTGTCCAAAGAAGATCTTGACCAGATCCCATGCAAAGAAGGATCATGACCTTTGTCATAACCTCTGAGATGAAAAACACCTAGGGAGCAGCACCACTTCATAAAGAAATAACATAAAATCATAGAATAGTTTGGGTTGGAAGGGACTTTAAAGATTATCTAGTTCCAGCCCCTGTGTCTTGGTGGATCAAAGAGATTTATAGCTTTGGCAACGACTTGACTGAGCAGCCTCAGGTGTGTTTGGCAATGAACAGCAGTGCATCACTGCAAGTTATAGGTAGGTGGTGATAAGACTTTAGGCAGACATTCTCTTCAGTTTGGGTGTGACATTTAAAGAGAGGTGTGGAGAGATGTTGCTCTTGCGAAGAGCAATAAGAAGAATGATCAGTGATTTGGCAAATTTACACAGCAGGGAGAGATTTAAAAGAAGGGACACTTCAAGGAGGAGAGGAATCATGGATTAGATGATGCAGTTAATTCGGAGGAAAATCTTTGTACATATTTCAGGAAGGCACCAGAAGATAGGGTAAGGGGTGAATGTGGAATATCAGTAGCAGAAAATGGTTAACAGCAGATCAACACCAGAGTTTGGAGTGCTCTACCACATTATTCCTCTGCTCTAATGAGCTCTTCTTGGTGCTACTAAAATTGTTGAGGGGTATGTGGAGATCTGAAGCATCAGAAAATTGCCATAAGCAGAACAAATTGAATTTATAGATTATTCTTGCAAGAGAAAGCATCAACCAGTATGTGTCAAATCATCCACAAGACCAGGATAATTTTCTGTGTACTTTTTATAGATGTAAGGACTTTAATTCATCAATGCCATGATACATGACTGGAATATTTTTCTGTTTCAATGAACACTTCCCTCTGGTACTTGGCAAGCTGTTTGTCTGGTCCTGAGTAATGTCAGGTACTGGCCAGAAGCATCAACTTGTGCTTCAAGGCAAAGAAGTTTCTGGAGCAGAGTTATGTTTTTCATATTTTAAGGTTTATAAGAAATGTGTCTTTAATTGAAGGTCCTCTTGCCCCATCCATGCAAAAAGAAAAAATTAACTTAGGGATCTATTAGTCTTACTTCTGCAAACCCAACTGATTGTATTCCAGTATATTTGTCAGGTTATTCCTCTGTGCAGTGGGATTATAGTACTGATTGTTTCCAATTATATTTTACCTCCTATTCATTATAATCAATCATAAATAGCTCTGCAAACTCTTGATTGTTTCTTAATTTGAACATTTCAGCAATCAATGGAGCAACTCTAGCTGTTAAACAGGAGTATTCAAACAGAAAACCTCCCTCTTTTACTCCCCTGTGCTCTCTGCTGCAGAGGTGCTTTCTTTAGTTACATTCTCCCCTTGGCTCAGCCCAGATTGGAGATGAAGCAGAAGTTCAGGAGTTGTAAGGGGTGTCTGACCACCTCAGTCTCTCAGCAATCACCTACCTAGAGAGCGAAGGAGTGTCATGGTGGGGAAGTGGATAATATGAATCCGATGGACAGGATTCTGGGCACTAGTGACAACTTTGAAGTCTTTAGGATGTTTCTGTTAGTCTGAACTCTACGTTGACCTTGATTACCGTAGAGCTGTGCCACATGAGTGAGCTCTGATGCATCTTTTCTCCTGCAGTACCAAGATTATAGGTGACCATGTGTCAAATCTGTTGCAACCCAGTTGTGGCTTTACCTATTTTTTATGAAAATTTGGAGTATAAGGGTTCTTGAGAGAAAGATATCTGTTGGAATCTCTGAAAAATGGGGCATCTGCTTTCTCCAGAAGAACTGTGATCATAAAATGGAGGGTCAGAAGGACCCTTCTGGTCTCATGCGGTGGTCCATGACATTCATGATATGATTCAACAGTTTAGAGAGCTTTTGAAAATTAATATCTCCTGTGAAAGTACATTTTGGGGACAATTGAATTCTATATAATGTATTAAATAAAATCTTTCATACATTGGAAATACAAAACCTGCCAATACTTATAATTTAAACAGTTGTTTGCACTGGGCTGGATTTCCTGATAGTACTGCAGAACCCATGATTTCTACTGACCCCTGTGTCTCACGTCCACATTGCCATTCTGTTTATTAAATCAGAATATAATACAGAGACCCAGAAGAGAAGATTTTCTTCATTTCTTTCTTCCTCTTTACTGCAGCGAAGTCCAAGTTGAGGCGAATGTCTCATTTTATGTGGAAGCAGATTAGGTCAGCTTTGGTGTCAAATTTGCCAAGATATTAATAGGGCTTTAGCATCATTGGGCTAATAGAATCCTGCATTTGGGCACTGGAGAATCACAGTCATTTTTGCTGCCTGTTCTGGTCAACAGCTTTTGAAAATGGAGCTAGGTGATATATATCCACTTCAGCTCTCTCAGTTGATCTGCAGATCATTCCTGGCTTTTAATGAAACCCTGATCTTTGCCTTTCTAAGAAAAGAAACACAAAAATCTCCTCCACCTCAAAATTTACAGTATATTTCAATAAAATATTTATTATGTCATTGGTTGGTTCTCCTTGAATGGAAAAACCCTGAAAAGAAAGATATCGCATTCTTCCAGCCCATGAGGTCTCTTGGAAGTGTTCTAAGACACTTGAACCTGAAGACCCCACTCAACATCTCTTCTGTCCTCCCATTTCATTTGACTCATCAAACACTGATAACAATTCAGTGTGAAACCATGGATCAGCAGTAGGACAGCTACCCACCATCTTCACATTTATTCTTCATGAACATCAAGCTTCCAAGTTAGATGCAGGCCAAAGAGCCAGGAGAAATAATAAATTTTTGGTTATAGGTCACTTACCTGGGTCACAGAAAATCTGGAGTGAATTTCTGTCTTTGTTCCAAACTCTGGGACCTTTGGTCTGTCCTCTGCTTTATTGTACCTCCCACTGATCACCCTCATGAGATGACAGAATTATTACATTTGCAGTTACCCCCTTCTCATTTCTCAGTGATGCTGTGAAGTTAATTAACCAAGGCGAGAGAGGGGTGTTAAGGGTGATGTGCCAGCACTCCTCAGTTCAATTTTACTTCTGTTTCCATTTCATCTTGCCCAATTGTTCTATTTCTCCTCAAATCATGCTATTTTATCTCCTACTTTGGCTCTAGACCCCCAGTTTGTGCAGCTGCCAACATGCTGAGTGTGTGATTCATGGGGTTCTGCTTGGCAGATTTTTTGCAGTCTCCCAATGACACCTCCATTGACATTTTGTGACAGGGCTAGAAATTTTAATTTCATACCAGGATTAGAAAAGTGGCATTTTTGTGTGAGATGTAGACCAGTTTGGAAGATAAAATAAATAAAATGTATGTAATTGACCTTAGAATGATCTGTTTTCTGTTGTCTGGTCTTTATGCTGAAGGAAGAGACCAGTGATTTATTTGAATTTGACAGGCAAATGAGAATCTAACCATGTGTTTTGGACTGACTTTTCCCCATATTTTTTTTTGTTTAGTTTGCTCTATTTTCATTAACATAGGCGACAACCAGGAGTTTCAAATAAAATATGTGATTATAGGCCACATCTGTTCTCAAGTTAGAAGAAATATTTGTAAACCTGGCAGCTGCTTGAAGAGCTACAAATGGAGGAAAGGAAAATATTAAAATTTGAGGGGATGGCTTGAAAATGTCACTGAGGAATTTTTTCTTTATGTGCTTCTGATGTCTCTCTAGGATCAGGTAATACTGAATTGTTCTATCTCTACATCTCTTCATGTAATACCAGTAGATTCCTTCCTTCTCTGTTTTAGGTCTCTTCAGAAAAAAAAAAAAATTATGAGGTTGGATATGGCAAAATCTGCGCACTAGTTTTTCCCACTTTGATCAAATATGTCATCTACCAATTAAGGTTATTTTTTCTGCAATTTCATCATTATCTTCACTCAGACATAGCAGGGTCTACATGGGATATTGTACTGGTTTTGGCTTTGTGTTGATACAAAAACAGAGATGTTTTGGTCTTTGCTGAGCTGGGTCTACACAGAGCCAAGGCTTTTTCTGCTTTTCATATGGCCACACTGGGGAGGAAATTGGGGGTGTAGGGGGGTTGGAAAGAAATGTAGCCAGGACAGGTGACTCAAACTGACCAAAGTTTCCAGGCAATGTAACATCATGCTCAGAATATAAAGTGAGGGGAGGAAGGGGAGACATTTGCAGTAGTGGTGATTTTCTTCCCAAGTAACCATTACCACCATTACCTGTGATGGAGCCCTGCTGTCCTGGAGATGGCAGAACACCTGCTTGCCCATGGGAAGCGGGGAGTTATTTCCTTGATTTGCTTTGCTTGTGTGTTTGATTTTTGCTTTCCCCTGTTAAACTGTTCTTATCTCCACCCATGAGCTTTCCAGCTTTTACCCTTCTGATTCTCTCCCCAGTGCTGCTGGTCAGGGAGTGAGTGAGTGGCTGTGTGGGGCTTGGCTGCTGGCTGGGGTTAAACCATGGAAAATATGGATATAATTTGGTCACAGACCATAAACATATGGTATTTCATAAACTTTGGGGTAGCAGAGCTCACTAACCCAAGTGAGGTGAATTTTTGCACGACCTACAACAAATTAAGGTACACGTGCATATAGTGAGTATGGAGGGGACACTAACCTGGAGCTGGCATGGTCTGGTAGTTCCACAGGATGCTGGTGTCCCAAGAAGACATCTTTCCTCAGATATAGAAATGGAATAATTCTGATGTACACAAACTAACAAAGGAACCTCTCTAAGTGTGTCTGTTCTTACTGAGATAACCTATTATATTTTCTTTTTTTGGCTGAAGCTGAGAGGAGTATTTTTATTGTTCAACATCTCATATTCTGCAGCAGCTGAGAGTTGCCTGTGCTTTCAAATTCCTTATGATGTGGAATTTCCTTTGGTCCATTGAGTCGGGACAACCCATGTGCCCATGTGAGCCCTTCTCTGAGAGCCCCTGAAAGAACAGAAGTAGTGATTACCCCTTGCTTTGTATCCATTGTGTGCCTCTGAATACTTCCATTTAAAAACAAATCCAAAGAAATTAAAAATTCTATCCTTTTTACTGAATTCTTGTTAAACTTTTTATTTTCAGTATAGATTTTCAGTCTCAAAAAACCTTCCTAATTTTCTTGTACAATTGTTATCAAGTTTTTTGAGGAATGAAGCATGGAGTTTTCCAGTGCTGTATCTTCAGAGCTTGTAGTATTGCATTTTTCAAGAAGTTCCTAAGCCAAGCTTATTTGTTACTGCAAATGCTGTATTTGTTACTGCAAAATACGTCACAGGTACCACTACCTGCACATTCAAGCTTTTGTCCATAAAACTATTGACCAAAAAATCAAAAGGTCACCCCATCTAAAGTGTAAAACTACTCCAGAAAATATAGGCTAAGCCTAAGGGAAGATGCCTTAGAAGGTTTAGTCAGTTCACCCCTGTATCAGTAGCCTCTTATTCTTCTGCTGGTGCTTCTCATTTCCTATAACCTTGTTACCTCCTGTTCTCATCCTGATGCAGAAAAAGATAGCCTTTGAATTTCATATATTCATAAAGTAGATGGGTGACAATAGGATTGCATGGCATAAACAGCTAAGTGTGGTTTACAAGTCACCACCTGATTCCCGTTGTGTTGAAGCTGGGAGTAGAGCCAATCTGTGGGAATACAGGATTATTTTAATCCCTCTCAGTGGCACAACCAGGTTTGGATTTTGTGCAAAGAATGTGATCTTTGATCCTCAGGGCTCAGTGGCAGCTGCCGGAGCCTGTCTGCTCTCCCAGCGTGTTTCATCCCAGAGCATTTGCAGACAGTGTCTGCCTGGCAGTTATTCCACTGCCCTCTGCTCTCAGTGAATGGTTGGACTCCACCTGTGACATCTTTTCCACCCTTAATGACTCTACTAGAAGTCAGCAGAAGGGGCAGAAGTAGGAGCTCTTCCACTCTGTAGCCTTTCCAGTGGTGGTTCCCCAGGGGATATTAAACCTGTTTCTAGAGTCTAGGTTCTGTGCAATTTTCTCCTTGGAGAAAAACTGGAAAAGCTTGTTGATACTCTCTTGTCCTGCATGAATATTTCTATGAGCACTGTGCTTCAAACTTATGAACTGATCCTAGGATTAATTTGTTCAGCTTTACCAAGCAGTTGCTATTTCATGGCAGAAAAAAAAAAAAAAAAAAAGGCAAGAGAAGCTAATTAACTGGACCTTATGCAAACTCCTTTTGCTTTGCATAGGAAAGACACAAATTGTTCTCCTACCTGTATGACATATTTTGTCGTGGAACAGCAGTTCCTTCAAGTTATATTGACCTCTTAGAGAAAATGATTTCTTCAAAAATCATGTTTGCTATTTGATGGGTTTTCTATCTCATTAGAGAGGCGTTTGAATATAGCTGAGCTGATTTTTATCACCAGCTGTATTGCAAATTCTGGAGTGCTCCGTGAAGGTTCAGTTAACAAGAAATGTGATAATAAAGGTAAAGACTTTAATTTGCATGTATAGGACAGACTTTTCAGATACTGCCTTTTGTTTACCTTTAAATGCCAAATACACCTATAAATAAATAAGGCTGGATTTTGACACTGTCTGTTGTCAAAATAAGGAACCTTGCCCTAGGAATACATCCATCTAAGTCTGCTAGACTAGACTTACAGAAAAAGAGTTACAAATAAGATTGCGTGTGGTAGAATGTGGCCTGACTTTATCTACGTATTTAGGTAGTCCTATGTGTATGCAGACAACTTGGAAATATATGCATCAAGTTCTTAGCCAATTTAATGCTCTTGAAAAAGGATTTTTCTGTACTAGTAAGTTTTTCCAAAAGCAGATGGGGAAAAAGCTCCCAGTTTTCTGTCCTACTGAGAGTAGCTAGAGGGAAAATAATCCTACCTTTGAATTTTTCCAAAATTGTCCATGTCAATTTCCATGTCATTTATTTAAATTAAAAAAAAAAAAATTAAAAACCAATGTCATTGGGAACTTGGCATTGTGGTAAGTTGTCCATGCCAAACTTCAAGTTCTTATGCCTTGGAATATGGCAACTGGAAGATTTCTCAGGGAAGTGTTGATATGCTTCAAGTACTTTTTTCTATACAAAGATAGGTCTCTAATCTTTTCCTTAGAAAACTGCTGGTTCTGGATGGTAATTACAAAAAGGAAGGGAAGGAATACACTGGAAAGGAAAACTGAAAGTGAACCTGTTCAAATATGGGCAAGTTACAGGTGACTAAGCACGGCATTGCTACAGTGAGGATGAAAAGCTGGACTCATTTCTCACTAGGTGGCAACTGCACTGTCTAAAGTACACAGATACCCCCAGAATGATATGGCCTTTGATATGAGATATTTTGTCCGTTGGTGTTGTAGGGTGAAGAAGGCTTTCCTGGCTTTCCTGGACTGAAAGGGGACAAAGGAGAAAAAGTAAGTCCAAGTCTTTATTAATTATATTCTGAAAAGTTTAAGAGTTTATAAAGCTGTTGTAGAAGTCTAATGAAAACTGACCCTACTCTAAGTCTTTTGCTTTACCTCTGTATAATTTTTTGTTTCATTTTGTGTAAGCAAGTGCTCAGAGAAGGAGATTGTGATGTTTTACTGTTCTTTATCAAAGTGCAGCCTAAAAGTTTTTAAACCTATTGATGATGCTCAGCCACATTTGACAAATGTGTGGCGAGCTCAAAGGCTTTAGCTTTAGCTTTGATTAAACTTTGTAAAACTCCAAGATACATAAATGTAATAGAACAGGAACTCAGTGCGGATACACACAGAAACACTAGAGTCTCTTCAATATGAGACATGGAAGAGCAAAGATTACTATGCTGTTACTTGCACTGAACATAAATAACTTTTGGACTGTGGTGGCCTTTAGCTGCTTACTGTATCATCATTTAAAAAAAAAAAAAAACAAACCAAAAATTAAATCCAGTACTGAGCTAATTCTGTTGACTAGTATTTACTTTGGACACATTTGTTGGATATCCCTTAATCAAATCCTCATTTGCAGGAAGAATTTTAGGAATGCAAACTTTTTCCATCTCTTATAAAAAAACAAATGTTCCAGATCACAAGGCAAGATGCCCCTCCAAGAAACACAAAACAAACCAGCCTTGTACAATCACAGCCTACAGTGGCAGCTTACAGTGCCCGTGTCTGTCTCTCTCTTGAGTCTTTTTTTATAACACACCTAAGACAAAACTGCTGCAGTGCCTAGAAGTGAAAACACTAAGCCAATTCCTCACTGTGTTTTCACTTGCCTGTTGTTTGTTCAACTCTCCATTTGTTCTTTACATTTCCAGCTTCAGGCATCAAACTTGCTTTTTCCTCTACATTTGTTGCTGTTCCTGTTAGTTGGGCAGCTAGTTCCATTCATCCTGGTGCTTAAGAAGATTTTAAATGGTAAAATTTTGAATTTAATTGGTGTTTGGCATTCTGGATTTTTTTTTGGTTTTCTACATCTTTGCATATTCACAGCTCTGGGACTCCCTTCCCAGGGGCCAGGGTCATTCCTGAGGACTGCTTGAGTATATCAAGGCTTCTTTTCTGTTTGATTTTAGCTTACTACTTATGTATTTTATAGCTTTGCTTAGAGGATTCTGAGCTTTGAGATGAATACTGTATAATCAAGGAGGAAAAAAAAATGCAATTTTTGAGACAATGGAATGGTGAAGAGAGAAGCTAAGGGAACATGATACGATAATATTAAGATGACTCAGTTGTTATGTGACTAATTAGCTCCAGAGCTTTTATATTAATTTATTCTTAAATAAGTTAAGTGGACAAGAGTGCCTAGTTTCTCATTAGCAGCTCATCAATCGTCCCTAGTGTGTTAATGTCAGCAGCAGCTCCTCCAGAAACTGTAAATAATAAATGTTTGTGTTGAAATGTTTCTCCTCATTTCTTATTCCTCTCTAGTTGTGCTACTCATGTCACTGCATTTGCAGTGGGTGTTAATGCTGTGCTGATGATAACTATGTTGTTGTTACAGGGATCCCTGGGCTCACCTGGCCCCCCTGGGAGGGATGGAGCAAAAGGAGAAGCTGTAAGCCTTTTTGTTCCTCCCATGTAATCCTGCTTTTCAGTGCAAGGCAGGCAGTGGGAATCAATCTGCCTTGAATGGAATGTGTCTGGGGGATTTGTGTGGCCTTTTAGGAGCAGCAGAAACAAATGATAGGAGGTTAATAGCCCCAAAACTCTTCCTCACATGTTTGCAGCCAAGGCAGGTGTCCTATGGATTAACCATCGCTGGAGGCTCCAGGGCAGCTCTGTTATCATTCATTGAGGAGGGAGAGGGAGCAGCCTGTGGTTTGGGACCTGCTGGTAAATAGCTGCAGCTGCAGAGCCTGGCCACTTTTATGGCTGGCAAGGAGTCCTTGGCTAGTAGAGATGGCAAAGGTGCAAGGGACCATCTTATGTCTGCCCACAGCAGACATGGGCTGGAGAAATTGGAGTCTTGGTCACAGAAGAAAAAACCTCAACTCCTCTTGTGCACTGATAAAAACTAAGAAAAGAGGAAGAGGGCATGGTTAGTTCAAGGAAGGATGCCTGTAAGAGGACTATAGATGAAACACAAACCCATATGTTTTCCAGTATCTCATAGAAGTGTGTTTTAGAGCCTTACATCCTTTCCCCTGCTTGATCACCATTCCTTAGAAATATCTTCAACCTGATGTTGAATCTTCACCATGTCATTCACTGTCCCTTTGTGACAGTCACTTGGTGGCAACTGAGGGAGCTTGGGAAAGGATTCTCTGGAAGGTAGGTATACACAAAAGGAGTAACACATAGCAAAAAAAAAAGCTCTTTCCCTTACATCCTGGTCTTCTTTGTTCCACGACTGTCTTATTTTGGAAAAACTGTGACAATTTTTCAATATTGCTTCCAGAACTGATGCAACTTGATCACATCACACATGGTGTGGGATTGAACAGTGTCTTACTTGTACTTGCAGAAATTCTTATAAGATGAATTTATACACTGCAAGAGGAAAATTCAAGAACAAATGCATTATTCTGACTCCAAGGAGCCCATCTTTATACACCGTAATCAGTGCAAGCTGTTCACAACTTAGGGAACTAATTTTTTACTACTTGGTTGTGTTTTGAGAGTAGATGAAGAGCTGCTTCAGTTTTCATTTTCTTTCTTTCTGCTTTAATTTTTGTGAGGAAAACACACTGTAAACTTTCAGATCTCTGTATAATGGCGCTCAGCACTGTCAATATTTCTGCATGCACTGACTAGTTTGAGCTATCCTAGCCAAAATATATGAAAGATCTGTGCTTACCAATGATATTTCTGTTACTTGCAGGGTGAACCAGGACAGCCAGGAGCATTTGGACTGCCTGGGCCAGCAGGTCCAAAGGTAGGCTTTCCATTTCTTCGTTACATGGGCAGGCATATTTTTTTTCACTGACTTTTTATGTTTACATGGCTTGAATTACTCCTTGTTGAGGACATTTGATACTCTCACTGGTGAATGAAGAAACTCAAAATGCTAATTTTCATCAGGCGTCTGCTAAGGTATCAGCAATTATGCAAAGTCTGTAAAAAGAAGAAATATCTTTTCCAATCAACAGCATAGCTAGAGAAAGTGAAGAAAACATGTTTTAGGACACGTAAGCCTTGTGTCATGTCTTCAGTAGCTTTCCCAACTCTCACTACAATGCAAGTGAAAATTATTATCCCTATTCTATGATTTGAAAAAAAAATAAATATCATGTAGAGATCCTATCCGGAATGATTTTGCCTGTTTTGGGAGCTTCAGTTTTGCACCAGTGAACAGCGCCTGAGTAATACAGAATTTGAGCCAGTGCTTATACCTCTGGGTTTACTGCAAACAAAGTACTTCTGAATGCAGATCTGGTGAGACTTAGCTGAGCATCAGAAATGCAAATTTTGGAGCAGCAATTCTTTAACCTCCTTTCAAATTCTCAGCTCTCCTTGCCTTGTTCCATGATTATTGAGGGGATAAATACCGCTCAAGTGGTTTCAGCCTTGTTATAGCACAAAAGGTAGATGGTGCATTGTGACGAGTATCATGCACAGCAAGTTCAGATCATCCTGTGAACGGTGCTGCAAGGACAATTCGATTGCTTGAACTAACTTCACTCAGTTCTGTTCCTGTATGAGCCAAGACCTTTGAATATCTCATCCTTCTGGAAGAGCCATTTTTAGTCAACCAAATCTCACACTGAATTCTTTAATGCCATTATCCTCAAATAGGAGTTAAGTACCTCAACACCCTTCTGGGTATAGCCTTGACTGTCACTTGGCTCTGTCTGACAGTTCTTGATGGAGCAGGTCACATACGGGTCCTGTGCTCCTCAGTTATGCAGAGCCCCTGTCTCTAAAATGTCCCTATATTTTTGCATAAGGGAAATTCACCCTTTCCCAAAGTCCCATTAGGATGGTATCAGAACTCATGAGGAGTTTGTAGCTTAGCAGAAATTCTTGGCAGCCATCCCAAGGTTCTCTGTGAAAACCATATTTGCTTCAGCAGAGGATAAGTGATATGTGCATAGCAGGGCTGGGCTGAGCTGAGTGGAGCCACACTGAATATTTTGCCCTTCAGCGGGATTTGGATCTTGGATGAAATGAACTGATTTATCACTCACAAATGCTTTTTAGGTGCATCTCTCATATCAAGTAAATAAATACATATTATCTTTCTGTCCTGTGTGTCTTACGTGGTAGAATTACAAACCAGCAGGCTATATGATGCTCTTTGTGCTATGAACTTCCTCACACTTGCGTTGCAGACCAAGCTAAACTGAGGCACCTGCATCTTCCTCAAGGTGGACTTGATCCTGCACCACATTTTCCACCAGGTTCTTCAGGAACAGGCAGTTCAGCCAATTAAAGAGGCAATGCTGAATAGAAGGAGTTCAGGTCTATGGGCTGGGACAGGTGCTGGTGGGACTGGACCTAAAGATATCTGACTGGACGTTGCCAGGTGTTCCCAAGGAAGACATGAGCTTGGCCAACCTCAGCCTTCACATTGCCTAAATACGGAATTATTGTGTATTTCCACAGTGACTTTCATTTACCTCAACAGATGCATTGGCTAAGTAGAGTGTCCTTGAGCTGGATTCTGGCCTGTGTTATTTTAAGAAATAACCCTGACTTGCTGACAGGGCTTTAAAATCTAAAATATGATTCCACACTCCTTTACTCCTTGGTGTAAATCCTGAGCACTTTGTCAATGAGGAACAGGTGTATAAGGATGGCTGGAGTTGGCAATTAGAGAGGTCATATCTCCAATTACTGACATAATGATTGTTTAGGGGTTTTTCTTGCCAGATCACTTATTTTTGTCACCAGCATCAATACAGCAGCTCTGGGCTCTACCCCAGGCTCCATGGAGAGCAACCTTGCAGTTTCTCTGGTTCGTTGGGTTATGATCCTTCTTGTCTCAATCCATCTTCATTAGTATTGAGACAGGCAGCCCAGTGTGTACTCAGCAACGATACCTGTGCCCCAGGAAATTCAGCCCCTTGTTTATCTCCTTGGCAGAGGAGTCTTTTGCTTCAGTGGGAATTGCCAACACTTTCTTTTAAGACGTCGTCTTGTACTTTTTACCGACCTCATTAATTGTGTGAAGCTTCCAACAGCACAGATAAAAGTCCTCCAGACTTCTGATAATGGAATTTCAGTCCAAAGAGTTACAGAAATGGCTGCTGAGCTCATTAGGGTTCATGTATAAGTTACAGGAATGAAATGGCCTTGGTATGTCATCCCTGGTTTTACTGGTTTTGCTTCTCAGTGATGTCTCCAGGGGAGATTTTTCCAAGCTCAGTGTCTTCAGCATAAAACTGTAGGGTTTGGAGTAAATTTTTTCTTTTTCAAACTTGGAGGGTAAACTTCTTTGTTCCCCAAGAAGGATGTGTGATCTTGCTGGCTACAAACTGGACACAAAGAAGAGTTATCAAAGTCAGCCTTGTGCTGGGGTGTTGGAGCTTCTGGTTACAGATATCATGGTAGTCTGAGATGCCAAGAAATATTTACTGGTCAGTGGGGAAAACTTCCACATAAATATGTGGGACCTGACAGGTTAATTTACATGGGATAAGTGGGTTCAGAGAAAAAGGGCCATATCTCAGATTGTTCACTGTATGATGCTTTAGCAGAGAAATGAAGTTTGGACTTTTGAGATCAGACCCTTTAGCCTGCAATATCCTGCAGCAAATATTCAACCTTTTCCTTCATTTTTCCCCCCTGTATCTCTAATAAAAGGATAAAGAGGTTTTTTGTGGTTGTCATTGCTGTGGCACAGACACAGCTATAGCATTCCCATCTGAACTGACAGTTATCTGCACTTAATAGAAAAAGCAGAGGCGGTGGGGGGGACAGGGTTGGGGAAATAAATCCTTTGAAATAAAAAGTATTAGGTAAGAGTTTAATTTTGACAAATTTCCTTCTTGCTTACTCAAGCTGTCGAAGGTCTCACGCTTCTCTGGTTTACCAGACATGATCTCAGCACAGGCCTTGAGTGGGTTCATCACATCTCATCCAGACAAACCCAGTTTCTTTATAAGTTCTGCTGAGTGTTACAACCACGTTTTATGTAACAGGACTGAGTTGGACTTGTGTAATTTGGAAAACTTGGAGCAGGACTCTGTTTCTCTTGGGGTTTTTCCTCGACTTTGGTAGAAATATTTTTCTGCAGGCTGAACGAGAGATTTAGGTGCATGCCTGCTGCTCTCCCTCTACTATTAGAGGACTTGGAATTTTCCTGACCTTGCAGAGCTTCTCATGTCTGGTCCCAGAGCCTCCTTTGCTTGTGCTTGAAGCCTACTCTTGTTAACCTGTATGGGGGAAAAAGCCCCAGTTCTGCTACTAATTTATTGCAAACACGTCTTACATTTTTAATTTTATTATCTTTTTAATATGAAACTTCTATTATTACAAAATGTATTAATTACTTTAAAATTATTTCATAATAATATCTCTATCTGTTCTGAAGCCTTATCCATTATAGTCACCCAATTAGAGTTAAACAGGTGTTGGATTAGAGTGGTGGGAAAGGTGAAGTGATGTAAGTAAGAAAATAATCAGTCAAATAGTAGATAAAAGATGCCAAAACAGTTCTCTAGGTCAACTTACCAGGCCCAGGCTGTTTCCATGGGACAATTCTAAGAGCTGAGCCTGTTTAGCTGGGGATCCAGATAATTTTCAGGTATTGTAAGATACATAAAGGCACACATGAGTATGCTCTGTTACAGCAAGTCAGTGAACAACCAGTTCTGAAGGACTGATGAAATGTACCTGAACCTCTTGCATTTTTTTAATCAGTAAAAAAAAACAAAAAAAAAAAATAGAAAATTTTGTTCAGATCTGTTTCTTTGCATTTACTCTTCAAAACATACAACATTTTTAAGACTGTGGTCACTTTGCAGCAATGTATACCTTTGCTTTGTTCAATTAACGCTGTGTTCAGGAGCCCCAACAGGTGTTGTATGCAACAACTGACATTGCCAAACCTTCTTAAATAACCTGTAGTGAAACCTGTATGGGACAGTTTGCCTTCGTAGGGTAAGTCTGAAAGCATAAGGACAAAACTTGCTAATGTCTGAGGGGACAGAGGAAAATATTTGAGTCTCAGTTTGGGTAAGTAGTTGGAAAGTAAGACATTACTCATGTATAAGCACTGAGAGAATCAAGAAGCCTCAATGTGAACCTGGAAGAGCAACTTGCATTTCTGACTAATTTTATTCTTGGTCTTTTATGTGAAAGAGTTTCTGGTGGTAACTGTATCTCCATTCCTTGCCAGGGATCCGAGGGAAAACAGGGTCCCCCAGGCATTAAAGGCTATGTAGGTGCACCGGTAAGTCACACCTCTTGTTCAATTTCTAGTGCTCTAGAAACTTTCTTTACTTTTTCAGTGTGTTCTGCCCAGATATATTTTTATATTATTAAGCAGTCTATAGTCTGTCTGACTCCTTATATGCACTGTGTCCAAGTGGTGAAATTTTCTTGACTTCACTGAGTTTCTTCTGTCTTCTTTAAATGAGAACAGACCTGTAGCCAGTAGAGAGGTGTCAGCAGAAATGACTTGATTACTGAGATAACAGCTGGTGATTTTGTGATGCTCCGACTGTAATGCAATTGCTTTGGTCTGTGATGATGCACCATTTATATGGTGCTTGAAAACTCATCAGAACACCAAGAAAAAACACAACCTCTCAGCAAGTTTCCAGTCATATTTTCAAAGCTCTCAGGGAATAGCCTTTGGGCTCAAGGGACAAACTTGCATTGAATGAACAGAGAGCAAGACCAAAATAAATTAGATTCTATCCAGTTAGCACCTCTGTCTTGTGGTCCCAGCTTGCTAAGCAACCTTTAATATGGTGTTGGAAAGGCTGACTGTATTTTCTGAGATTTGATGACCCAGATCAGGGTCACCTCCCACAGGCTAGGGGCTGAAAGGATTCTGCTGCCCTTCCAAGAACTACTTGGGGTGCAAGTGGATGAAAAGTTGGACATGAGCTGACAGTGTGCACTTACAGCCCAAAAGCACCATGGGCAGCAGGTGAGGGAAATGATTCTACTCCTCTGCTCTGCTCTGGTGAGACCCCACCTGCTGTGCTGCATCCAGCTCTGGGTCCCAGCACAGGAAAGATTCATGGACCTCTGAGAGTGGGTCCAGAACAGGACCATGGAAGTGGTAGGAAGGTTGTAGCTCCTCTCTTGTAAGACAAGGCTGAGAGTTGAGGTTGTTCAGTCTCTGGAGAAGGCTCTGAGGAGACCTTAATGTGGATTTTCAATATATAAATATACCAAACTTTTTAGTAAGGTCTGTTGTGATGGGACAAGAAATAATGGTTTTAAAGTAAAATGGGTTAGATTTAGATTGGCGATAAGGCACCAAGTTTTTACTATGAGGATAGTGAGACTCTGGAACAGGTTGTGTTGTGAGATGGTGGATGCCCCATTCTTGGAAACATTCAAGGCCAGCTTGGACTGGGCTCTGAACAACCTGCTCTAGTAAAAAATAGCCCTGCCCATTTAGATGATTATGTAAATCATCCTGAGGGCCAAATATACCCAGACATGGAGCTCTCATTAGCTTGGAAGTAAGCTCCACTATAGTGTAAAGTAAACTGAAGTTTAAATTATTACAGCAAGAAGCACTATAAACTTTGGCAGCTTTAGAGAGGTCAGTACTGTCTGAGCATATTTTTCTTTCTATAGCAACTAGTTGATTGCTCAATTTCTACAATACAGGTAAAATAAAAGGTGTTTGTTGAGCCAAGGGAAGGTGAAATGCCTTTGTGCTCATTGAGTCAATTGTATGGGCTAGTGCTGCATCAAACTGAGCTCCAGCAATGTTTCTGGTGTAGCTGGGAGGAGATGAATTATGCAGTCCTGAGGAACACTGGCATTGCTTTCACAGCACAAAAATGTGCTGGGCCCCCAGGACAGAGAGCATCTGAGCTTTGCCAGTTCTCAAATCTACCTGCTGTCTGTCTGGATACCACATTCAAACCCACCACGAACGGGAATTCTTGCTTGTTTTTGTGATAGGTTTTCTCATCAGTATTGTCCTTTACCAAAGTTCTCATTGTTTACTGTTACTGTTTTTGTAAGAAACTTGAAAAATGCAGAGCACTGGTTGTTTTCCAGACCATCTGCAGCTGTGGTGTGTTCCCTGTCCCTCCACTCTGCTGTTGGCAGGAGGGTCATGTGTCTGCAGGCAATATAATATTACAGATGTTCTTGGGCTCACAAGCGTCCCTGCTCTGTGAGTCTGCTTAGATCATGCCTGCGGCCAACTTTGAGGACTGGCAACACAGAAAATGTCCTTGAGGTTCACTTGAATAGATTGTGCAGATGCGCACACTGCTTTGGTGATTAATTAGAGGAGGTAACTATTCCTCTACTTGGATTTATCTTTATAATATTTGTTTATTTTTATTTTTAGGGTCTACAAGGAGAAAGAGGAGAAAAGGGAACACGAGGAGACAAGGTATTCCTGCTGCATGCAATGAAAAGCCAGGCTTTTCCTTTGTCCATTAGGTGTTGTGGGCTACCATGTCAGCAGCTCTGGAGAGGGATGGAGTGAGTTTCCTCATTGTGCTGCACTTCCAAGTGCTCTCCACCTCCCAAGGGTGTGCAGGAGGGCATTTGGGATCTAAGCTGTTTACTAAGCACACATTTAGGGACTTTTTGTGTGTGTGTAGCTAGGGATTGAAGGGACAGAGAGGAGGAGAGGTGTGAAGGTTGCCAGTGTGGAGATATGAAGGAGTTTCCACATTGTGTGCACAGCCTGAGAGTTGAGAATGGTCACTGACTGCCACTGACCATGTCTGCATCCAGAATTTTTCCATATCATTCCAGTTTTTCACATCATCCAACTTCCTATGCTTCTTTCTTCTCCCATTCTCATAAACTCACTAGTAGTAAGTACCAGGTAATTTGGACTATGTCAAAGGCTTCAACCAAATGGAGTTGCTTCCCAGTTCCATGTTCTCTCCTGACTGTGAAGAGCTGTTTCAGAGTACAGGTCACCCTGGTATTTGAACCATGTTTGTGGCTTGAGGAAAAGACCAAATGTTTATTATACCTGGAATGGACATTTAAAAGGAGAGGTGAGCAGGCACAAAGCCTTAGGTATTTCAGTTTGCTCATTGTGTTCAGAGAGACCTCAGATGTGCACCCACTTCTGCTGCAGACATGCTTGGCAGTGCTCAGGGCCCCCCAAAAATATTCTTTCTTGCTTATGACTCAATCCAGTCCTGCTACAGGTTTATCTCAGGGAGGGTCTGGCAGCTTTGCCTGTGTTTGTGTAAAGGGGGGAGTCATCATCTTGCTGGCATAACTGTGTTCCCATTTCTCATCCTCCATCTTCTTCTGGAGAGGAAACTCAGAGATTAACACCAAATTTTGCCTACTGGGAAAAATTGTCAGTAGACCCTTAGTGTGAGATATTGTGTTTCTTTACCAATGTCCTTTCTGCTGTTTATGATAAAGTAGCCACAACCATATTTTGTATTACCTATCCTTGTTATTGCAGCTAAAGCAAATGGCTGGATTGTACTTTATCTTCGTCAGGCTTTTCCTTCTGCCTTTGCAGAACTGGATAGGTGTCCTGTGTCTAGCCAGGGCCTCTGCTGCTTTTCCAGAGGCAACATTGTCTAATCTGCTGGAATATTTGGCTCCTGGAAGAATATCCATCTTTCTGACATCACAGTGATGGGAGAGGAAGCTGGAGCTGTGTGTGGGCAGGCAAGTGACTAAGTAGAGGAAGATTAAAGTGGGGAAGAAATGAATTAGGTTTTGTTTCATTAGACGGATCTGCACAATTAGAGGTGCCCCCCCATCCTTTAATTTTTTTTTTTTAATCCCTGAAGCAGCCAAATCTCTGCTACAACTATTGTGCTTTGATTTTTTTTCAGGTTTTAATGATGGTCTCAGTGCAGCCACTGCCAGTGCTTTAACTTTTACCAGTCAGTACTACTGTGAAAACAGTGGGCGTAAATTTAGTGGGCCAAATATTTTCTTGTCTGCTCTTCAGACTGTAATCTGAATACTGACACCTACGCAACCTCTGTGTCTTTGTGCCTGAAGAGAAAAGGGGTTATAATATCAGATAGGAGCACTAGTTCGTGCACTGAGTATTGTTTTATCAAGTCTTCCCCCTTACTACCAAAAAAGCCCTAAGTATCCCATCCCAATCCTGCATTATTCACATATCCTGGGACCTCAGATGTAAATATTGAGGTTTTATAGTGAGGTTCCTAAATCCAGTAGTACAGGTTACACCTGCACTTTAGGGAAAGCACTGCACCATATGAGGGAGACCCCATGCTCTTTTGCATCAAATGGGCTCATCGTAGACCCCAGGACAAACTCCAAAGATAAGTATGATGCACTGCTTTGCTAACAGGAGCCATATCTGTATGTGATACTTAGCATTCTAATCTAGGCATGTCCAGCAGTTCAGTGTGACAAAGGCCAATGCTTTTGTTTCATAAGCCTGTGTCCATCCTGTAAAACCTTGCATGTTATATTGAGAAGGGATTGTGTAAGAAGGCAGCAGGACTGGTCTGCTGCTGCCAGATCCCTCTGCAGTGGGTTTTTTTCTCCTCCAGCCTTTCCAGGGCCCTGCAGACTCCTGGGTAATCATTAAATTTTCTAAATGGTAGAGGTCAGAGAGCAGCACTGAAGTTTTGGCAGAATTGTCATTTTCCCTAGCTTCCTGTGAATCTTCACCATTTTGTTCCACTGATTAAAAGAAGAAAAAACAGTAGAACACAGGAGAAAGAAATGGAATCTTGAAGTGAAAATTTGAGAAAGAAACTTTAATGTGTTTGTTCTCTCTGTTGGGAGAAAAGTACCTTTCACTGAGTAACCTTATTTAAAGAATGGAAAAATAATAAAAAATATTTATAATGACAGGTCTTTCTGAAGAAACGGCAGAAAACACAATTGTTTGGACTGTTTTCAAACAGGTTTTTTTTTTTTATTTGTTTGTATAAATAATGCATTTGCCTTCCCCAGCCCCCACTGGTAGCAGTAAGAACATTGACACTTTTCTGTTTTGGCAGCTAAACCAGCATGTGTGAAGCACTCATTTCTGCAGTGTATTGATGTTAAAAATTCTCCTGGGAATGCACTGCACATTTTGTCAGCAATACACAAGGCTATTTCTTGCTGAAAGTCTTAAATTCACGATATTTGTAGTTCAGGCAGTGCAAAGGAAAGCATTAGTGTGGAAACTATCACCCCCAAAGCAAGTGGATCTGGGTATCTGACACTAGTTTTCAGCTGCTTTCTGGAGGATATGGGTCTCTCTAATTTAATTCCTTGAATACATAATTTGAAATAACATTTATGTTAAAAGATTGATTGACTTTCTAAGGAGGAAAAATAAATAGTGATTAGCAAATGCATTTCTGACTTGGCAAATCAATGCAGTTTACAAAAACTAATTAAATCCAGTGCTGTAAGTGTGGATTTGCAGGTAATAGCAGTGGTCTAACAGTTTAAGATATATAAAACCACTAAAAAAATAGCACAAAACTATTGGTTTAGTTACATAAAATTGTTAGCTTTTTTACCATGCTTGTACTTGTAGAATTTGTTTTTATGTGCACATTCATGTTAACATTGGCCCTGTGTGTGTGTTTGATAGTTTATATTCAGCTATGTGTGAAGGACCCAAACAAAATCTGTCTTTCATTTTTCAGAGATTTAAGGACTTTAGAGAGTACAAGAAAGTCCCTGTTTCTAGGAGTTTCTAGGAGTTTTTAAACTAAAGAAATTGAATGGTCAAAGGCCACAATCAGTAGGAGAAAACTGAAGTTCAGCAGAACTGAATGTAATTGATCCAGTTATCTCTATCAAGAACCTCAATTATAAATATGAAATATGTTGAGCTTGAATATAGAAGAACAGTAGAGATCAGGGTCATAATTCAAAATTATCCTGTAAATACAATCACCCAAAGCAGAAGATGACATTGAAAAGTGGCAGCTACAGGATGTTTCATACACATAGGACAACAAATTGTAGTTATGGATTGGGAACAACTGATCAAGGAGCAGTCTTGTGGAAGGGGGGGTTGGTGTAAAGTAAACATTATCCTGGGATTTAAACTGAAGAATAGTCTACAAAACATGAAAACATATTCCTGTTCAAAGTTAGCATCAAGTGTATTGAGTTTCATGCACCTAGCTACAATGAAGATGTGGAAAAATTGGGCACTGCACAAAGGGGAGCAATAAAAATGATCAGAGGACTGACAAACATGCCTATGAAAAAAAGTTGAAAGTATTATGGTTGTTTAGATTTGAGAAGTTTGAAAGGAGAGTTTTGTAAATCTTCAAATATATAACAAGTCATTGTAAAGATGAAGGAAACACTTCCCTTTGTGGGGGTTAGGGAAAGACTCTAGTAAGTCTTTCTAGTCTGGAAGTGCAGTAAAAAAAATCAGGTATAGGTACAGGGAGAAAACCCATATCTTCAAGTAATAAAAATAAAGAGGTGAAATCCATTGCATATGGACTTTATGGACTGTCCAGCTCTGGAGACATAAAAGAACAAATTAATTATTCTTCCAGGTTACAGAAAGGAAAGGTGAAAAATGAAAGATTTTTCTTTACTGGGTAAAACTGACCTATTGCAGGATTGCTTTATTATTTTTGTAAGAGCTGTTCTGGGCTGACCTTCTCCTGGAGCACATTGTCCAGTTTACATGAACCCACCTCAGTGGGCAGAGGAAGGATGCTGACAGAGAAAGCTAACACACACCTGCTTCTGGTTGCAGCAACTTTTCATGGTACAGATGTAAGAACTTCAGCTATTTTCTCTATGGGACTGGCTGGAATTTCTCTCCTTATTTAGTACTCTTGGAGCAGATAATATGGGCATCACCTTCAGGGCACAGTGACCTGAACAGCACATATTTAAATTATAGTGTTTTTTTCTCTTCTTTTTCCAGGGAGACAGAGGCCTGGATGGATTCCCTGGAAAGCCGGGTGTGGAGGGGAAACCGGTATGTGGCAAATACTCAATAACTGGAAATGTTTCTTGTGAAAGAGTGGATATTGACCCTAAAACTGAGACTTATCCTGGGTGGTTGCTGAATCATAACAGTACCCAATCATGTCCCTATTCTGACGATCTTTGTTGGCACAGTTTTCATTTTTTTTGTGTTTGCTTTTAGAATGCAACCTACACTCACAGGAAGTGCCAGTCCTTTAAACATGTTAGCTCAAATGTTTGTCTTAATTTTCATTAAATACATAAGAAAGCACACAGAAAAAATCAGTTGTTTAAGCCCACAACAGGAAAGGAAGAGAACTGGATTTAATATATTGGGTTTGTTTTCAATAAAAAAGACTTGGGAGTATTTACATTTTTAAAACAAAAAGAAAACAGAAAATGGTCTAGAAGATCAGTACATTTCTGCTGGTCAGACACACACTGCTTTGTCTAAAACCGCTATCTGTAGATTCCACAAGACTGTTTTCATTGCCAAAGGAATGATACCTAATGAGAGGCATCCTTTTCTTCCAAGGACCTTCTGGTCTCAATAGCAAAGGACAGAATAAGAATCAGAGGGCAGAAGTGATTTGCCAAAAGCTATACAGCTAATCACTGCCGCCCTTGAGCCTGATGCCTCCAGGGTGCAGCATCTGCATCCTGCTCTGTCCCTCAGCCACGGTTTACCTTGTACCAAGAATTGTGTGTCTAGTTAGTGTTTATCACTATCCTTGCAAGATGGAAATGTTTTCTGGTGTTTCAGATGGAAAAAGAACTGGTTTATACTTGCAGCCAATGTAGATGAAGTAGGAAATTGCAGAGGGATGTGAAGATATCCTGTTTACTACTTCAAAGGAAGAATTTCTCCAAGTGAAATCCTGTTACAGAAGTTGGGTTTTGTGAAGCATTTCTTCCTTTTTCATGCCTAGACACTTAGAAGGGGGTAAATCTTCATGCCTGAATTTAATACTAAATATTGTGTTTGATGCTGATATAGTCACTGAACTGCAGTTCTTCTGAATCAGCTGAAATTGGATTGGTGTTATTGTGGTTGCTGTGGCATCTCCATTGTTATTCTCTTTCCTCTCAGTGCAGCAGAGTCAAAGCAGCCTCATGTGTACTATTAGTTCCTCCCCAGTGTGATAGGGCATCACTGTTTGTGCTGCCAATACCTGCAGCCTTAGGTTTTGCCTTTAGAAAAGGAGATACACTGCACTTTAGAAACAAATAGTTTAATCTCAATTTTACCTCTTTATAGGGCCTTCCTGGCAGCCCAGGACCTCCTGGTGCTAGTGGGACCAAAGGAGACAAGGTAAGTTGGGATGGGATTCAGAGATTTAGAAACACATTTGTTAATTCTTCTTTGGGCCCTCAGTGCTGAAAAAATCAGGGCTGTTAGACTAATATTTATCTCGTTTGTATATAACAAAAGTTTAAATATATTTAAATGTTTCACTTTTCAGACATTGCTTCATTCTAAAATGGGTGTGAGTGAGTGTTAAAATGGGTATGGTTATGGCTCCTCTGCTCTTAGTTTAATGCTCACAGTGAAAGTAGATGGAAATAGAGTGTAGTTTGGGTGAGGAAATCTTCCTCATCAAAGAAACATAGGTAGAAATGTCAATATGTTTGTGTAGAAGCTGGGTTTTTTTGACCCAGGAAATGTAGAGTTGACTCAGAAAGTGACAACAAAATGTCTCTGAGCCTCCTACCTGCAAAAAATTTATGCACTGCACCCAGTAGCAATTTTTACCTTGTTATTTTTCAGAGTTGTTAGACTGTGAAGGGCAGCTTTATGTTTCCCTCTCTATTAGAGATGATGCTGTAGTTTAGATATTTCCAGCCCTTTGGCAGGAGTGGAAAGGCATGGCCACTTCTGGATATCTTTCTCTTATTCTTCTCTGAATTAAGTCAGCGACCCTTATCCAAGAATGCAGAGATTGGAAGTAATTCCCAGTATTCTCCTGCAGTAGTAATCAGTCTTGAGTTCAAAACATTTCAAAAAAATTCTGAAACAGCAGCAGCTAGTACTTCCAGAAAAGGTTGCTCTCCTTGGTCTGATATTTTCAGAGTGGCTACTTGGCGTCTCTTCACTGCTTCTCACCTAATGTGAACCATTTTTAAAATAGGCCTGTTTAGATATGGGCATGGGCGGCCAGATCTAGTGGGTGGCAGGCCTTCACAAGGTATAGGGTTGGAACCAGATATTTTAGATTGATGGCCCAAGGACAAAGGTTTCAGTTTTAAAAGGGCAAAGTACCGGGTTGTAAGCTTTAGCCAAAAAAATCCCCTGCAGTGGCCCTGCAGGCTGGGGACAGAGTGTCTGGAAAGATGCCTAGTGGGAAAAGCTCTGGAGGTTCTGGCCAAGAAACCAGTGGAACGTGAGCTGGCGTGTGGCCAGGTGGGAAAGATGGCTGGTGGGCTCCTGGCCTTGTGTGTCAGCACCAGTGTCAGCAGCAGTGTCAGCAGCAGGAGCAGGGCGGTGACTGTCCCTGTGTTGGTCACTGGGAAGCTAAGAGCTGGAGTGCTGTGTGCAGATGTGTGGCCCTGTTAAGTCGCAATTAGGGAAAGAGACGGGTGTGTGAATGAAGACGCCAAGGAGACCACGTATCAAAGTCAACTAGAGGGATTTTATTTAACAATAAATGGGAGGAAGAGAGCTAGAAAGGAAGAGAGAAGATGAGGGTGAGAAGGGAAGTGGGGGCAGAGGGGGTGGGAGAGATAGGGAGACAGTCCAAGACACTTGCTTCCAGCAGCGTACTGTCGGTCCTTCCTCAGCCTGCGCTTGTCTGCGCTGGTTCTGTCTGTGCTTCTTGTGGAGGCGGGTGCCCCACCTCGTTCTTCTAGGATGAACACCTTCCTCCAGTTCATGCTGCAGGTATCTGGGGAGGTGTTTTCCTATTTTCCTATTTTCCATGGGAAAGGAGAATGGGCATTCCTTCCTTTGCCTGCCGTGCTGAGGGGCAAAGGAGCATGTCTCAGCTCCTGATGCAGCCTTGGGGGGAGGGTGTGAACGCAGCCCCCAAAGGAGACTGGGCCCGAAGTCAGCTTCTGTCAGGTTCTCCAAGGCAGAGCTGCCCTCCTTCCTCAGCCGGCTCTCCCTGAGCATGCTGTCCTGCTATTCTGTCGTGCGTGCCGGGCTGAGGCCGGCAGCAGCACCTACCTGTGTCAACTGTCTGCGTCAGGGTGAGCAGTCATCTTTGGGGATTTGTCCCGGTGCTGGCACTCGGCTCACTCCTCTGGCTGCCCCCTGAGGCAGCTGAAGGAGAAAAGGCGTCGCAGAGCCCGCCGGGCCCTCTTGGCCATGGAGCGCCATCGCTGTGCGGCTGAGGGCTGCGGGATGGCTGCGCTGCCAGCGGGGCGAGCAGGAACGCTGCGTGCCAGGGTGTGGGCAGGTACCGGGCAAGCTCCTGCCGGCGTCTCAGCCCCGCAGGACTCTTGCTGGGGAGGGGCACCCTGGACACAACCAGCCTCCTTGTCAGCTGCCTCCGCATCGTCCTGTGCCTGGACAGGCGAGGCAGAAACCACAGCCACCTTTGTGTCTTGCGGCAGTGACATAGGGAGAGGCTCACTGTGCCCCTCGTAGCAAGGGTCACTGTTTGGGGGACAAGTTGCTGGCTCTGTTCCCTCGTCTTGCAGGGGGGGACACAATGTGCTTTCTGGCTCACTGTCCCACTCTCCTGCAATATCTCTGTCGGGGAGCTCTTCTTCCTCCCACTTTGGCAGTAGCTGGTCTACTCGAGTGTCCCAGGACAGCGCGTCCTTGTTGTTAACGAGAGAGCACAGCTCTTCAAACAGGTCATAAGGCACAAGCTGTGAGCAGTTTTCTGTCTCTCCCGCACAGTCTTTGCTGCAGTTCCAAAGGCTGCTCTGCACTGAGGGGCTGTCTTGATCCAGCCAGGAGAGGATGTCTTCCTCCTCCAACTTCTCCAGCTCCTCTGCCTCGATTTTCAGAAGGTGCTTCGAGGCATCCTCAGGCCCCGTGCACAGCAGCTTGCTACGTGCGGTTTGCTTGGGCAGCTGATGAGTTGGCCTCTCCTCACAGGGGCTTCCAGATGAGGGAGAAGCAGAGAAGTCTGAGCATTCCTCAGGCTCTGATGCGGGCAAAAGCTTAGTCTGCCCTTCATCTTGGGGACCTTTGTCGAGGGCAAAAGCTCCTGCCTCTGTCTCTTTGTCTTTCAACAGGGCAAGCAATGTGCCCTGTGAGTCGCTGTCCTCTCCTGCAGCCTGTGTTTCTGGGAGCTCATCCTCCTGCAGCCACTTTGGCTCTTTTGGAGAAGTCTCCCAGCACTGTGAGTTGTCAGAGACAGACTAGACTGCTGCTCTGACAACTGGGCAGAAGACAGGAACTCAGAGGAGTTTCCAGTCTCTGCTGTGGAGCCTTTGGTCAAGGCAGGAGTGCTGGGCATCACCTGGGGCTCTGCCTCTTGGTGGACGCTTGACCACTGCTGGGTGCAGGTGGACGTGATGCGTCTGTCTGCACAGAGGCACGGGGCGAGGTCTCTAAAGGAGGCATTGCCACCATGCTCTTCCCGCACCTCAGTCAGCTCCACCATCTCGGTGTGCCCCAGGTGTTCCCAGGCAGGCTGGGTCCCTGTGCGGAGTGGCTTGCCACATGCACGTCTCAGGGGTGGCAGGCGATGGCCCTGCCTCTCCGCTGACC
>CM031858.1:148463319-148543741 GCA_018697195.1 Certhia americana | reverse complement strand
GTTGTCAGTCCTGGGGAGTGCGGGAGGTCCCAGATGACTGGAGGTGCCGCTGTGACAGCCATGTCCAAGCAGGGCTGCAGGGAGGATGTGAGGAACTGCAGGTCTGTCAGCCTGAGCTCGGGGCCTGGGAAACTTCTGGAGCAGATTGTTCTGAGGGGGATCCCATGGCCCAGAGAGGACAGCTGAGGGATGAGGCACAGCCAGAATGGATTTAGGAAACCAGGTGCTGCCTGAACATCGTGAAGTCCTTTGAGGAGTGGGTGACCTGCCTGCCTCAGGGCTGAGGGAAAAGCTGTGCATGGATTCTCCGTGGACTTGAACAAAGCCTTTGACTCAGCACAATCCTGGAATAGCTCTGAGCTTCATGCTTTTATAGGGACACTGGGTTTAGAACTGTCACGATATCTGTGAATGGTGCTCAGTCCTGGTGGTTTCCAGGCATTGATGGTGTTCTGTTTGCCCCCTCCTGATTATTATGTGTCCTGCTGATATGTCCCACCGAATCAAGGGTACCTTCAGTTGTACATTTCTGACACATTTGATTACACCAAATTGGGTGGGTGTGTTGATGTGCTGTAGAGTAGGAAGGCTATGGTTGGGGATGCCGACAGGTTGTATTGATGGTTTGAGGCCAGCAGGATGGATTTCCTGAAGAGCCATCCCTGGGGCCTGCTCTTATTTCCTAAGTCATCCCTTCAATGTTCCAGTTTGGGGCAGTCGCTGGAAAGCTTCCTGGTGAGATCAGCCCTGGGGGTGCTGGCTGACAGACGCTGACCTTGAGCTGGCTTGTGCCCATGTGTGCCAGGAGTCCCACAGCCTCCTGTCCTTCTGTGTTAGTACTAGTGTGGCCAGCAGGACCAAGGCAGTGGCAGTCCCTCTGTTCTGGGCACTGGGTGGAAGTCTTTCATTCAGTTCTGGGCCCCTCATGAAAAGAAACGATTTGACGTGCCAGAGTGTTGCCAGAGAAGAGCAGTGTAATTGATGAAGGGTCTAAAGATTAAATCCTATAAGAAGTTGCTGTTGGGAGCTGGGTGTATTCTGGATAAGGAGGCTTGGTGGGGACTTTATTGCTCTTTACAACTCCCTGGCAAAGTGGTTGTAGGCAGGTTGGGATTGGTCTCTATTCCCAGGCAACCAGCAACACGACAAGAGAAAATGGCCTAAAGCTATGCCATGGATCATTCAGGTTGGACAACAGGAAGAATTTGTTCGCTGCAAGGTTTGTTAGGCATTGGAAGGTTCTCCCCAGGGAGGTGGTGGAGTCACCATCCCTGGAAGTGTTCAATGAACTGAATGTGGCACTCAGTGCTTCGGTCTTGTTGCCATGGTCGTGTTCAGTCAACAGTTAGACTCAATGGCCTTAGAAGTCTTTTCAATCTTAGTGTTTCAGTGATTGTATCTTTATGATTCCAAGCCAAACCATTCTATGACACTCTGAAAAAATAACAAAGAGTAATTGAACTTAAAATATGAAATATATGTTGTGTCATTCAGAGACCTACATGAGTAATGAATAAATTGAGTGTGTAAGGAAGCTGTGTGGTAAATTTAACATGAGTCTGTGCCAAAAGTGAAGGATAAACCTTCTGTATGCACAGTCTTAAAGCATAATAAATGGCAGACATTTCTGAAGAAAAACAGACTGGAACAAATTGATAGCCTAGATGGCAATAAATCATGGAAAGAGGGGGTAGCATCCCAGTGTCCTGGAACCACTATGGCATGATTTGCTCTATAAAATGATTTGGGGAAAGTGGTACCATTTCTAACTTTTTTTGCAGTTATTTTGGTTACTAACAAACAGAAGCATTTTGACTTCCTAAATATCCATCCCCTTGGTGGTCTGTTAAGGATCTAAACATCAAACAGTTTGTTTGTGTGGTAAGTGTACAGAGCAAATGCAAGATTTTTTGAAGCAGAGATCTAATGCTATTGTGCATCCAATGCATCATTCCTTTTTAGTCACTGAATTCCATTAAAATGTATGTAACACAGACCACAACCAATTTCTGCATGTATTCATCTGCAGAGCAAACAGAGTTAATTGAGATTGTGTGTCCAGATCTATTAATTATGAGATAGTATTGAAAATAAGAATGAACAACTGTTGGAAAACACGCTCAGGGTGTTACTTTTATTTTGCACTGTTGTGTATTGTGCCATGTTGTGTTCTATGTATGTTTTTTCATTTCTTTTTTGTTTCTCTGCAGGGTGAACCAGGACTTCCAGGACTGCCTGGCACTTCAGTAAGAATTTTTTTTTTAGCTTCCGTAAACTTTGTAGCATTACTGCATATAAAGAGAAAGTAGAAAAGCAGTGTGGGAGGAACTCACTAAGAGATGTTCTTAAGTACTTTTGTTTCTTGTTTTTGTTTTTTTTTAAGAAGTTTTAAAAAGTGAAGATTTTTGAAGAAGACATGTGGCAGGTTCCAATGAGCAGATTCTCTGCCACAGTTTTTGGAGATTGTGAAGTATAAAGACTGGGATTTGAGGCAATGAAAACATTGCCTCAAGTGCATCAGACAGAGCAATACTGTGACAGGACGGTGTAGTTTCTGACAGTTGTTGAGTTGATTCCAAGAGGCCCTTGGTACATAGAGCCTGTAAAAGTTATAAAAGCAAATGAAATTGCAATATTGAGGAGCTGAGTGTCTTTGACATGGACTGACTGTAAGAGTTGGGGCAGGAGAAGAAAAAGGCAGTTTCTGATAAGAGGGAATGATCTTTCCTTGGCTTATATTGGGAAAAGTCCTGGTAGAACATAAGACAACTAGGACTTGATGCACTGAAATCAGGAAAACACTCATGAAAAAATTAAACAGAAAATTGAAGAGCAGCATTTATGTTTCCTGTGCCACTAGATTAACATCCTTTGTGCATCCCTCTGCCTTCAGCAGTGCCTTCACTGATGCCAGAGACATCTCTGGCAGGGATGTAAGGATGTCCAGAGATAGTATTGTCTGTATGAAGAGGTCATCTCCGAGTGAATGGAGAAAGATTTACCATGAAGTATGCAGAGGAGAGGTCTAGAACTGAGTTCAGTATGGGCTGGTAACAAAGCAGGTAGGGGATATCCCTTTAACTTTCAAAAAAAAAAAAAAAAAAAAAAAAGATTAAAATTAGGAAATAGCACTCTTCAACTAAAGACAAGAATGAGAGGCTCCCTGGTAATCAGCAGGGAAAGTCAGCAGGCAATTCCCTTACTCAGAATGTGGTAGAAAGTAAAGGAATTAGAAAAAGAAAACTATGAAAAAACCAGCCTGTTTGGGTAAGAACATTTTGCTGTCCTCAAATGTGATATTAATGATGGGACAGCAATTACCAAGAAGTTTTGAAAGATGTGTATAACATCTGAAAATGAGTTTGGCTTGGGATATGCCCCAATAGTTTGTCTGCTTGTTATGTGACTGCTTCTACATTGGATAGATCTTTGTGCTTTAGAATAAAACAAGATCTGAGGAATTTACTAACTTGTTTATATAATGAGATAATTAATTCAGTTCTTACTGTTTATGCAACACCCAAATCACTTCACAGGTGAGAGAAAACCTTGTCTCAGTCTGAGCTCTTTAAATAGAAAGCATCTCCCAGCCTGCAACAGGATTTGAGGAACTGTGGGAGTTACCATGCAACTTGAAAGAACAGCAAGGGGAGAATGGGCCACATATTCCCTGTGGGGGCCCATCACACTTCTAGAACCTTCTGCCTTGTATTTCCTCTTTGCATCTTTTATTGACTTTGCATTTCTATTGCAGGTGCATACTGAAGGCCTAAAAGGAGACGAAGTAAGAGAGACTCAATATCTCTTCTTTCATTGCAAGGATATTTAACGTAATTCAGTTGTCTGTTAGGTTAGATTTTGCTTTAAAATAGTACTTTAAAGGGAAGGTGGATGGAAGCATTTTCAGGACATTGAGAAATATTTTTTTCTATTTACACTGGAGAAAATAACCAAGAAAGGAAAAAGGGCAATGTCATTTTCAGATGTAGTGAATCTTACATCAATGAGAAGTAGGAATTGTAGAGTTAGCTATGCAGTTATTTAAGGACAGGGTGTTGACATTAAGGTTAAATTGTATTTGAGTTTTTTGCCTAGTTTGTCTCTGAACCTGGGCACTCAAATAGGGGGGACATATCTGTTGTGTCAGTCTGTTAGTCCTTTGTATAATATATATATATATATATATATATATATATATATATATATATATATAAAAATTTTGACTTTTTGTTGATACATCTGTAATTTGCATTTAGCTGCTACTTAATACAACTTTATGCATCATGTAAATGAAACTTTAAAGCCCTTCAGAGCTCTGTGGGCTTGGGGGAAGTGCTGGTGGAAGCTGCTTAGGAAAAAACTGTTCTTCTCCACCAACAAACCCCAACCCAGAATGTTTTAGTGGAATATCCAGGATATCCTAGTGTCTTCAGTAGAGTTATTACCTTTCAAAAACAGAGAACCTGATATGGATAAGTGCCTGTTGAGTGTGGGTGGATCAGTCTGTCTGAAGTCTAGTGAGTGCTGATAATTCAAGTAGCCAGAGATTAAGGAGAAAACCAGCTGGTCTCTGCACTGGTTCTTCAGGACTTGTGAGGAAAGTGGTGGTATAGCTACTGTAAAGAAAGATGACATGTCTAATGTGCCCATGCACATTTACATAAAGATATTTTAATGCATTTTAAAAAAATTCCCCAAACATTCCTGTAGGGAAAGCCTGGGCCACGAGGACCACAAGGCCAACCTGGACTTCCTGGACCTCCAGTAAGTTGTTTCTCTCACTACTTGCAATCTCAGAGGCTGAAACTCAGGCTGGAGTAAGGCATATGAAAATCTTATACATAATTCAGGCTCTAAAATATTTAAATAGTGCCCACAGCCTCCAGTTTTCTTCATTGCTGAGAGGCGGTGTCATGCTGTGGATGACCTGTCTGAGCACAGCAAAGTGACAACCAGGACATGGACAGATTTTGCCTTAAGGCTGTTGTCATGCAGAACCTGATCGTTTTTCTATTTCTAATGTCCTGAAGAGCTGTATGGGCATTCAGCACATCTCAGAGAGGCACTGACTGATAACTTGTGAGCTGTCATGTCATGAAGGTCGGGGAACAGTTGCTGTCAAAGGGGTTGGCGTTATGCCACAAGGTCGTGGCTGAAATATTTTCTGGATGAAAACTAAGGATTGAGTATACGTGTTTATTTTTCAACACAATTTTTACAACACTTTGCACATGCCAGCATTCTTATTTCTGGCTTAAATTGTAGCCTATTCTAGTTATATTTTATGACCCAGCTCTGCAGGATGTCTCAGTTCAGACTGTCACTGCTGCCTCATTTGCAAACACTGTTTCGTCTCTTGAATTGCTTGTTGTGTTTCACTGTTGATTGGCTTTTGTAAAATTGATGGCATTGTGAAGATGTGTTACTTAGGTAAGTCTGGTTTGAATTATGTAATTTAAATATAGTTGTGTGCTCTGTATTTAATCAGGGCATTGTCACTTTATCTTGTTTACTCATTCTCTTCTGCTCACAGGAGAACATAATTATCAGGTAAGAGTTGTCAAGGTAGCCATGCAGTAATGGTAGCACAAAACAGCTAGGAAAACATATATAGTTCACTAGTTTTTCTTAATCTGTTAACTTTCTAAATCTTTTCACTTTTAAAGGGACAACCTGGTCTGGAAGGCAAGCCTGGAATCCCTGGTTTGCCAGGTCAAAGGGTGAGTTGGTTTTTTTTTATTTAATCTGAGTTTCAGGAGGCTCAAGATAGCTTTGTTCCATAAGGTTTGCTACTTTCACCTACCTGACATACACGTGTCTACTTATATAAGAATCCCAAGGCCCAGATACTTTCCTATATTCCTTATTTATAGTCCAGGAACTTTCAGTATCTCTTGGAGTCAACAGGTTGAGTGCAGTGCAGGTTCTTTCTTGCCATATGCTCTCCTGTATTTATATCTGCTCCTTACTGCTAAGGCGTTGCTTGATAGGACGCTGAGTGTGAAGAACCATTACTAATGTGGTCAGTTTGAAATTTCAAGAGAAATTTTGTTGTCCTGGAAGCCAAATTAATGTAAATATTCTTGCAATGCTTATTATTTTCTGTCCTGTTTGGTCTGTACTCGAAAAGGAGGTCCCCAAAAATGGTAGCTGGTGTACCATTCTCTGCCAGGAGCTTAGTTTTCCTATGTATGAAAAAATTTTGGATATTTTCTTACATGGAATTGTCTTCACATATTTAAGTACTGCTAAAAGGTAAATTTCATAGTGGGCCTGATATTATTACACTCATATTCTGAGCCTGGTTTTCCCTGCTTGAGCCTGTTTGTATGAAGAACATCTCACTAGACAGCAAAGAATCAGAATATCCTGAGTTGGGAGGCACTGAGCAGGATCATCGAATCCAAGTCCCAGCCCTGCACTAAGCAGCCCCAGGAATTCCACCATGTTCCTGCGAGTACTGTTCAAATGCTTCATGAGCTCTGGCATGCCTGGTGCTGTAATCACTGCCCTGGGGTGCCTGTTCCAGTGCTCAACCATACTCTGCATGAACAACCTCTTCCTGATATCCTGTCTAAACCTTCCCCCATTCAGCTTCATGCTGTTTCCTCAAGTCCTGTCACTGGTCATGAGAGAGAAGAGACTGTACCTGCCCCTCCTCTTTCCCTCACAAGGAGCTGTAACTGAAATAAGGTCTCAGTCTCCTCCAGGCTGAACAGACCAAATGTCTTCAGCCACATCTCATAAGGCCATTCTCATTGTCCTCTTCTGGACACTCTCTAATACCTTTATATATTTCCTATATTGTGGCACCCAAAACTGTCCCCAGGACTCAAGGTGAGGCAGCCCCAGTGCAGAGCAGAGCAGAGTAGGACAATCCCCTCCCTTGCCAGGCTGCTGTTCCTATGGGCCCCAGGACAGGATTGACCCTCCTGGCTGCCAGGGTGCTGCTGACTCACATCCAATTTTCCACTTACCAGGAACCCCAGGTCCCTTCCCACACCTGCTTTCCAGCCTCTCATTCCCCAATCTGTCTGTACATCCAGGGTTGCCCCATCCCAGGTGCAGCAGCTGGCACTATGGATTCACACCAATCACCATACAACTGCTCAATGCCCAGTCTCTCTTCAGGGCCTCTTTGTCCTCAGGGGAGTAACAAGTAAGAGTGGAAGTGAGATACCTGCTTAGCAATTTTGGAGGCAGTCACTTGGGTCTCAGTACTGCTGTTTAATGGGTCACTTTTTAAAGTAGTCACAGAGACTTGATGATAGCTCACTCCTTAAGGGAAATCATGGGGTTTGCCTGCAATGCTTTGAGTCAGCACCAGTGCTATTATCAACCTGTGTGAGAACCTGTGAGCATAGGAGGGTGATGAGCAAACAACAGTGCAGGGAAAAATGTATACCCCATTAAGAGGTTTTCTACTGACTGTCCATTGTATTGCATGCTATTAAATTTAGCTGTAAGCATGAATTTTAGAAATCTTCTCCTTGGGAAGGTAGTGCATGCAGCCTTTAGTCAATGCCTCAGTGGAAAATGTCATTTACTTGCTTTCATGTAATTTCCCAGATGTTAGAAAATATCACTTTAGTGCTTTGCTCATAAGTTGGTAAGTTAGGAATCACCCTGGTTTTAAAGCCTGCTGTGAAATAGTTTCTTGAATAAGATTAATAGTGCATATTAGCTGGGTAAAGGACAGTGATCCGTCAGGATTTGCAATGGGACAGAAAATGCTCCTGTTAATGATCATTTGATTATAGATGTCATTTGATCTGTTCTGTCTTTGAATTTTCCCCTAGTCTCTGTTGTGTCTAGCTAGTTAGACTTCTCCTAAGGGTCTTTATTAGTCACCAAGCATCTTAGATAAATAGATATATTTTTTTAATTAAAGGCCATTATTCAATGACTGAATTCATGAGATGAATCAAAGTACTGGTCTTGGTGGATCTACACAGGTCCCTTCTGGGGGCAGAAGGAAACAATTCCAACCTGAACCAAGCAACTAGATTGTATTCATTTTATTAGTCAAAAGTGCCTGGCACCTTATGTCTGCATTTTGACAATGATACCCTCACATCAGGAGCACACTCTGTGAAGAAACATGCTTTGCTATTCTCATGTGGCCTTAAGACCTGTGAGTGACAGACAATACTGTCCTGATTTTATTAAAAGTGCCTGAAAAAAGGAAAACTCTTGAGAGTCTGCTTTCACTTTTATGGCAGTTTTGTGGTTTTATTCCCTCTTCCTGTCCTTCTTTTTCTTCTGTCAAATTGAAGAGAATTGAAGTGCTTTGGTTCTCTCTTAAGTCTTTGATACCTGATCTACTGAAATACTTGTTGGAACTAAAACCAAATTTTTTCTTGATAGACACAAAAGGTGCAGACGTATGACATGCTTCTGGAAAGCATGCAGATCTGTAGCCAGGACAGGCTAAACATTGGGCTCTTCGGAAGTGTAGTCAATAATTTTGATTTCAAGAATTTGCCTCTTTTTAAAATCTTACAAGTTCATTCAAGGGGTTGTAATTTCAGAAAGAGACCAAGAGAAAACATTTATACTGCAGATAGGAGCTATCTAGACCATTTTGAGTTTGATGTGCTGGACTGCAGCTTAGTTTTGATATTGCATTGATATCAATTGCATTGATAACATCTGTCCAAGTTCAAGGTACAATCAGTACAAAACAAAAAAATAATACAGGAGTTTCACGGGGTAGTAAGAATAATCTTATTAAAAGAAAATTAATGGAAAATATATTTATAATATAGTAACATTTAATGAATGTCCTTCTCCATATTTAAGAGTCATTGTACATTAATGAAACATTAATTACATTATTAAGTAGGCCTCTAATTAATAAATAATAATAATAAAAATAATAATCA
The DNA here is from genome assembly GCA_018697195.1 of Certhia americana. Lineage (NCBI taxonomy): Eukaryota > Metazoa > Chordata > Aves > Passeriformes > Certhiidae > Certhia > Certhia americana. The sequence continues at coordinate 148,534,856 of CM031858.1, read as the reverse complement.
AAGTTAAAATGGGAACTGCTGGGTTCAGGGTACACCCTCCACCCGGACTAGCAGTGTTCAGATCACTTGTCTATGCAGGAAAGGTTTGTCCCTCTCAGCTGTCCTGAGAGAGATAAAGTTAACAGATCTCTTGAGGGCTGCTGAGCTCTTCCTGTGTTTGGTGGTGGAAGAAATACAGATATTTGACTTTCCATTCTTGACGCATCTCTCACCTGAGTGGATGGTTGCATATGATTTTCCTGTTCAGGCCAGTCACAGCTTGAATTTGAACAGTATTTACTTCTCTGTGTATGAACTGCCTTGAATTTTAACTACCTTAGGCCCCCAGTATCCAAGGGAAGGAGAGAGATGACTGGTAACTCCAGGGTAAAATGGGTAAATAATCCAGGAGAGAGAGGAGAATAAGTTTCCCTAGAAAATTAAGTAGGCTTTTTGGAAGGAGCCAGTCTCAATGTGTGGTCTTTCTCAAAGTCCTTGTAACCCTTTACTTTACCACAACTGCCCCAATAATCACCCATAATCTGGCCAGCCCTGGTGGTACTTTCATCCTCAAGCTACAGAGATGCTCTCACTTCAAGATTTCCTGGTGTTACCTAATGCATATGGAGACTGCAAAAGGGTGGTGCCTTCAGGGAGCTCAAACATTGATTAATATTGCTGGAATTCTTGTTTTTCTAGTAATGCAGAAATGGGATGAAATGAGTAATCCTAGTATCCCACCTAGGTTAAAGCATGGCAATTAGCATTTATGCTAGCAGTCATTCATTCGCAAATAAAGATGCTTTCTGTGTACTTTGTACCAAATCCACCTCTGCTTCTTGGTCAAATCTCAGAGAAAAACATGCTAAGAAAATATATGGTTATTCTGGCTATTGCACAGCAAGATAGGTAACAGTCTTGGGCTATGGTACCTTTTGGAATTTCCCCTCCAGCAGAGTGGAAACAACATTTTTCCTTGGTTTCCTATCTTCTGTATAGTAGATATCTTTCTGATGGATGGTTGTGTTCACATTTATTTGTGGGTGTTTGAAATGCTCAGATGACTTTGCCTGCCTTGGCAAAGTTCAGCCATGCAAAAATCAAACTGTAAGCAAGTTAACAAAAGAAAGGAAAAGGGATTAATACCGTAGACTAAATCCAGAGAGAAACTGTAATTGTCAATTAGGTAAATATGTGAATTTCCAAGAAAACACACATTTTTAACTGTACTTTTGTTCAAATTGCTGATAAAGGCAAATAGGATATATTTCATATTGTCAAAGGATACACAATCTTGCAAACTTACCTGATTCTTACTGCAGGTAACAGAGCATAATTTTTTGGTTTGTCTGTCAAATTATTAGGCAGTGTGACATTTCACAGAGTTTTGCTCTCATAGGTATAATTTCTGCAGCAAGTATTTCCGTCCTCTAGAGACAGACAATAATGCTTTGGAGCGAATCTGTTGTAGCTGGATTTCAGCTAACCTACAAGTCCCTTTCACAATGGGAAACCTCTCTCAGTCTCTGTCTGTATAATTATGTGTCGCTTTAAGGGATTTCTTAATGTTTTGAAAAGCACTGAAGTTTCTGAGCATTATACCCAAGGAAGGAATAAACAACTCCTCTTGCATCTCATTGCTGCCACAGATCAGTGTTCCTGGGCATCAGTCTGGAGACAGAGCACTTGGTTGGTGGGAGATAAAGGAACCAGTAACATTGTATTGATGGACACAATTAAGAATGCTCCTTATGTGCCTGGTGCCAAATTCACCTCTGTTCCTGGGACCAAGCCTTTGACAAAAACACTGCAACATCTCTCTTATGAAGAAAACTCAGCGAGCGGGGCTTGTTCAGCCTGGAGAAGTGATGACTGAGGGGGCACCTTGTCACTGTCTGTCAGAGTCTGCAGGAAGGGGTCAGTGCATGGACCAGGCTCTTTTCCGTGTGCCCAGCAATGGACAAGAGGCAATAGGCAGAAACTGACGCCCAGGAAGTTCCATCTGACTATGAGGAGGAATTTCTTTACTCTGAAGTGGCTGAGCACAGGAGTCTCCCTCACTGCAGATATTCTAGAACTGCACAGACCTGTGCCTGTGCTCTGGGATGGTCCTGCCTGAGCAGGGAGGTTAGACCAGATGACCTGCTCTGGTGCCTTCCAACCTGACCCATTCTGTAATTCCACGATTCTGTGGTTCTGTGATTCTCTTTTCTGGCCTCAGAATTGTAACTCTGGAAGTTGCCACCTTGGCTTGTAGCTCCCACATGGACAGGAAGCTGGAGGCGGCTCATCTCCCGTGTCTGGCCCCACACACCACATCCTGTATGCTTTATTCATAGGCTTACTTATTTATTTAAATGAGTATTTTAACAGTGTCCTTTGCATGGTCACCTTGCCAGTGGGCAAAATGATCATCTTTAACTAGAAAACATATGTTAAATCATGTGATGACATGTGCCCTTCTAATTAAAAATGAGCTCTTGTTGGCTTTGACAAGAAAAGAAGTGATGGATGCTGGAAAAGTAGAAGGAACATTTATCAAGAGTGTGTGTGCTGGAATATACAATTAAAATTTTTATTAACATTGAGTCCTGGAAATGATTACAAATTCCCTCTGATATCTGAGGACTCTATAATTATTTCTTTAATATTTTTCTTAAATTCTTCTGTATATGACACTGATTTTCATTGTTTAAGGGTGAAGGGTTGTTGGGGATTTTTTAATGAGAAGAATAATTAAAATAACTTATTCTGACACACCAGCTAATAAATCTCACTCACAGCTGAGGAAACTATGATGAAAACTTATTTTGTTTTTGATGATTTAGATTTTTCATTCATTTAAGTCAGCAGAAAGCAGTTGTTCATAGATGCTGTTTCTGCACATCTTTCTATGAAGAAAAACAAAGGGAAATTTTTATATATGACCCTTCACATTATCACGGACATTAAACTTTATTAATTATATTTTCCTTCTAAAAAGAAAATCAGTGTGGATGAGAAGTAGAAATGAGGGAGGAAAAAGTCTGTCTATCAGATATTTATGTGACTTCTCTTGTACTCTCCTACTATATTACTAACAGCTTCAGAAATATTAATGATTCAGTGTCTGTTACATATGAGGGAAAAAGAGATCATTTTTATAAAATATGTGACTTACCTAAAGTAACACAGCAAGTCACCTCTTGGGTTAAGAAACAAATCCAACCTCAGCCTTAACTCCAGTGCTTACTCCATCCTTTCTTCCTCATTTTTCTCATGAAGGATTTTTTCCTTTGGAATTATTTGAGATCAAACCTATTGGGTCACAGAGCTCCATCCATACAGATGACCTTGTCTCAGGGTTGTACTCCAGCTCTTGGCTTGTCCTTGCCTTGCACCAGTTAAGTTCTCTGGTTCCTTTAAAGGGATTTTTTTTACTTGCAGAGGAATCAGTGAGCTCTGCCGCTTGGTGCTAATGCCACCTTTATTTAGAAATGCCTCATGGATTCCTGTTTCCTAGCTTAGAGATTGTGGATCTTTTCTATTCAACCATGCAGCAGAGTTCTTAATTATTTTCTTTCTTAATGCACAAAGCAGTGCAAGGGATCAGAGGGACACTGCTTTATCTCTCAGACCATGTTTACACTTGGCACCTCCCTTGGCTTCATCTCAGCACCATGACTTCCTTTCCTCTCTGTTGGGGGAAGCCAGGTGGGATTGCAGAGTGTAAGAGATGCCACAATGTGTGTGACAACAGCTCTCAACCTTACAACTATTGTCAGAATTTGGGAAACACAGTATTTTCAAAGACAACTGGGGTTTCATTTCCAAATGGTGTCTGTTGTCTTCATTTCTAGCTTTTGTGTTTTGTGTACCCGTGTTACATTGATTTACCAGTTTGGGGTGAAAGACTTTGGAAAATCAATAGCAGTCTTTGTTCGTCTCTCTAATATGTGCTCCTCTGTTGAACATGCAGGGTAAAAAGGGAGAACCAGGATTCCCAGGAATCAATGGTCTGATTGGCCCTCAGGTAAGCAATGATTTCTTCTTTCTCCTATAATATGTGTAAAACCAGATTTGGTGGCAACAGGGGACATGGAACCACACAATGCAGCATGTGTTAACTTGTTCTTTGTACTGTATTTGAAGTTTATATTTTTTCTTTTACTACCCAAATAATTTATCTTGTTGAGATTGAGAGAGGTCTGTCTGTCTGTCTGACAGCAGTTACTTTTACCTTCCAGAGATTTTTTAGCATCTTTGAACCAGTGTGTTGTATGGGATTTCCCCGTTGCTTGTGCTTAAAGCAGCATCTTTCCAGAGGGAAATCGCTGATTTGTATTTCATGAGGAAGGAGGATGTCTTAAGTTAAAGACCCCTTAACTCCTTCTTTTTAAAGCTTTTGGCAAATTAGAGCTCCAAATTGTACCATTACATCATAAGGGCAAAACAGTTTGGTTTATGTTAAGAATCATCAGAGAGGATTTAGCTCCACCTTGGATTAGCCCATTTGGCCCTGTGTTATAATAACACTGACACCTCTGGCTTTGTTTCCTCCTAGCTTTGCAGACAAATTCAGCAGACCTGAATCACTTTGTAGGGTCACCCCTACAATAAGAAAAATATCCATGGGAATGTTCTAAAGCAGGAAAGGTACAACATCACATTGAGATGACCGCTCAGAAAAACTGAACATTTCATTTGTTCCCCTTTCAATAGTAAATGAACAAACTGGACTTTGGCTTTAGGACTGTGTTTCAATAATGGCTGAAGTTTGGGGAAGAATGGTGAGGTTCCATTGCTACAGCTGTTGGTGGTGTATTGCAACAAGCAGCACAGTACTAGACAGCAGACACTGATTGCTCATTTATTTGACTGGCAGTTTATGCCCTTGTAACCAGGAGAAATGATCTAGAAGTGGTTTATGTGATGAAAGTTTTGTAAGAGCTGTTCACATGTCTGTAGAGAATGTCAGAGTGGTAATCCAAGGCCTTGAGGCAATGTGCAAGTGAAGTCCCTGTGTTGAGCAGGGAACCTTGCCCTGCAAAACACCACTTGATACTGGTTTGCATAAATTAAGACTTTTTTTCTTCAGTACAGTATCTATTTTGCAAGTATTTCAGCAGCAGCCTGCAAGAATGAGGACAGTATTTCTAATGGATTTAAAAAATTTTAGAATCATAGAGTATTCTGTGTTTGAAGGAACTCATAAGGATCATCAAATCCAACTCCTGGCCTTGCACAGGACACCCAAGAATCCCTTCCTATCCCTTAGAGTGTACAAGAATTCTTCTTGAATTCTTGGATCTTTGAGTCCAACATCCTGCTTTTGTTGTGTTATTTTTTTTTTAGCTTGGTTGGTTGTTGTTTGTTTTTTTTTCTTTTCCTTCATTTTGGAGGAAGATATTTATCCATGTATTATTTTTAAGATACCTGACGGTATCCGTCTAAACAATGTCACACTTACTTAGCTCAAGTTCCCTGCAAATTATGATTATATATGCATGTGTTAGCAACTTTATAAATGTATCTGAAAAAATTGCTGACATAGGATTAAGTAATTTTCCTTTTTGCACAAGCTAAATAATGTTAGCAAATTTTCTGTTCATTAAAACTGCACAAAATGCTTGCCCCATCAAGAGATACTTAAATTGACTCTTCCTCCAAGCTAACTGCATGGAAGGTAAAATATTGTTCCTATTCCTGCTGTGGCACTCTGTTCTGGACATATTACTGCAGATTTCCATATTTCTCTTTAAAGAAAATGCTTGCATTCACTTTGTGACTTTTCAGCTTTACAGCACTTTTTGTGGCATTAGATTTTTAAAGCATTTTATCAGCATTTTCTTTTATTTTTTTTTTTTTTTTTTCTTAATTAGACTATGTCCCAAAATGCCCAGGAAGAAAAGTAGTTGTCTTATACTCTAGTTACATGGATATTCATTCAAGTTATGTATGGAAGCATATGTCAGCTGTTCCTGTGATCTCCCTATGGTGTTGAGGGACAACTGATTTGAGTTGGCTGCACATAAACTAGATTAGGACATGAAAATAGTCTCCCTTTCCTCTGCAATTTTAAATTTATGTCTGCTTTTGTTTTCTGACCAGATTCCCCACATTGATACCTGTATGGACAAGAGGAAGGGGTTGATATAGGAGCTTTAGAAGGCTCATTGTTGCTGAAGGACACAGGAAAGATCTTCAGAAGTTATTACTGGGCTTTGTACAGAAAAACTGTTGCTGTCATGCTTAGTCCAGCTGAGAAGCCACAGAAGATCAGGCAGCTGTGCAGGGAAACTTACTTAAGGGTTACTCTTGTGTGTCCCTTCCAACTCAGGATATTCTGTGATTCTATGGTCCAGTGATGAACTGCAGTTGAGATAAGTCAGTCCAAGGACCATTTGAGAGATAATTTAAGGGTCAGACCCTGAAGCAGCATCTAGGAGACAATTTCCCTGCTAGACTGGGGATGTTTTCTGAAAATAGGGTAGCTTGTCTCTCTTTGCACACACCAACTCAAAGCAAATTATAATATAAAAATATTTTAAAATATTTATTTTACCTTCCAAATCTGCTGTGGTGGTGAACCTGTCCATCTGCTTATTTGTTGTTGTCTGATGAGCACCCTTAAAAATGAGCATTTATTTTCCAATCATCTTTACAAATGGTGCATCTCGCAACATCATTAAGCTTTGGAATAGAAACTCTGGATATTTTTTCCCCTCTGGACTTGAACAATTTTCTGGCAGCAAGGACACAGGCATCTGAACTTATAGTGTGTATTATTTATTTGTACTGTTTAATGTCCAGGAACCTTAATCATAGGCCCAACTTTTATTGCAGTAGGATGTTCAAATGAAGACTGAAAAATGAGCATTTCTGTAAAGAACTTTCACCTGAAATACTTGGCTCAAGCACTCTGAGCTGTATCAGTGAGTTACCAGGGTTGGGGTTTGGCTCCAAATACAAGCACTTTTTAGGTTAAGAATGGGGATGCAAAATGCCTGCTCCTGTTGATGAAGATCCATTTAATATCACCAGTGGATCCTGAAGCTCACTTAGAACAGGCACCAACAAATGAGCCACTGAGCCACTGTCAAGGCTCCCTGAGCTGAATGGGTACTTGCTGGCCACCTGTGAGATAACAAACACATCAGAAATCTTTGAGATTTAAAGAAAAATGCCATAGCTCTGCCTTGCAATACCTCTGGGCTGTTACTGGGGCTTGCCTTGTGCTAGACAACCTGCTGATGTGAGACCTGCGAGGAACACCAGTACAAAGTGTACCTGTTATGGCCCTGGCTGGCAGTGATTTAATTAGTATAGACTTGTCTGTAGGGTGTGAGCTCAAGCCCAGCTTTTCTTAAGTAATTCAGGAAAGAAATGATCTCCTCTGAAACGCAGTGTCCCTAATGTCCTTTTTATAATGCAAGTTAATACTGCAAAATGTAAGAAAAGGATGTGGGCCCCAGCTGCAAAGCTCAGATTGAATTCAAGCTTTGTCAGTGCTGCTTGGAATTGGAAGACATTGCTCAGAGCGATCTTTAATAAAATCTATACCTTTAAAAAAATAAATTAAAAAAGTCTTCACCTGTGAAGATTACTAATAGTGCTGAAACAAAAGACATTAAAGGAGGGTTTTTTCAGTTGTTTTTTCTCATTTGCTGCACTGACTCAGTAAACCAACTCCAAGCAAACACATGGGGAAATAAATCTTCATCTGTAGACAAAAGAGATCATGTCCATAGCTTACACTAGGTGATTAAATTAAACAAACACAGCTTTTCACTGGAAGTAGGAAACTCTCATAGAGAGACTGCTATGTACAAAGTTAACTTTATTCCATACTTTTAAAGACCTGCAATGACAGTTCTGAGAATTTTTTGTTGACAGAACTTTTATTTTAAATTTAATGTTGGTACTCTTAGTTCCAATGCTGCCTGATGAAATGACTGGAGACTGGATCCAGGTATGAGTTATGTTGCTGTCACTGATGCTGACTATAGGACATGTATTGTAGACAAATGCTCAGATCTGTTGGCTCTTCAGGCTTTTGATTTTTAGTGTCATCAGCAACAGCTTTTTTATATTTCTCTTACCTTTATATTGATTTGTAAGGCAGGATTTAAGCAGAGAGAGAAACACGGTGCTCTAATGCAGCATTACAGAAAATACCTCAGTAATAATTTCCATTTTATATTGGATATAAGGAAAAATCTCTTCACTGAAAGGGTGGTCAAGCACATTGGATCAGGCTGCCCAGGGAACTGGTAGAATCCCTGTTCCTGGAGATTTTTAGAAGAAGTGGCACTTAGATATGTGGTTTGGCAGTGGGTGTGGCAGCCCTGGGTTGATTGTTGGACTTGAGGATCTTAGAGGTCTTTTCCAACCATAACGATTCTCTGATTATATAATTCCAATTCACAGCAGAAATGGCTGGAGTGAGAAAAGGAAAACAGATTTGAGGAGCTGGTCCTGGAATCCACTCAGATGCCATGGAGAAGTGGAGCACTGGAGTAGCAAAGGACATAGTGGGACATATGGGCTGCTGCACAAAACTGGCTGCAACAGCTTCATTTCTGATGGGAAAAGAATGTAAATAAAGGAAAGACAGCACAAAGCCAACAGGAAGGGTCTATGGGGCCTTTCTGAGAGGTGAAATTGTGGGGAATATTTTTGAAGTGGAGACAAGAAGAGAGAGTGGAAGGGAAAATGCTGTCAGTCCCTCAACTACTCATTTTGCTCTCATTTTGGCAGCAGACAGAATGCTCCTGCATGCCCCTTCTTCTTGTTTGTAAATCTGGCACACTGCATTGACCAGACCAGACCAGAATCTGTTTTAATACAGGTTAAGGGCTTATCTAAACCATTGTTGCAGTGTAAGAAAATCCAGACAACGGTTTGGAACAATACACAGAAAATATGTCTGGGTAGGCTTTGCCTTCAGGTATCTGGGAAAACCATCAGACTTCAGTTTTCATTGTGGGATGCCATTTGTTAACCTCCCTTTAAGACTTAGTCAGCCCTTTCATGGAAAAGAGATTTAGGCCAAGCAGCCTTCTGATAGAGTCACAGACAAAGGTTTCTGTTCCTTCTCAGAGCCTCCTTAGGGAGTTCACAACCTAAATCTAAATATCTCTGCCTTTCCCAACCCATCTTCCAGCAAGGTACACACTGGAAAAGGAGAGGAGAGCACTGGCGAATGGATTCTGGAGAACAGACACAACTGTGTCTCCAGTATGAACAGTGTCAGATTTCTTTCCTGAGCTCTGTCACTGCATTACATTGCTTAAGGAATGGGGCTGGATGAAACACAATCCTGAAAAAATCCACCCTCCACAACGTTGTTAAAGATATCCCATTCTAAACCACACTCTACATGATCTTTAGATTTTAGATTTTAATGAACATCTGAAATATTTTTGTTTCAGAACAACAGTTTGAAAATATTCTGGACTGAACATTTTAATAAAAAATTCCATTGTTTGCATTTGTTTTCCAAAGTGAGTTTGTGCAGATCTGTTTTAAAATCAAGTTTTCATATATCAGTTTTTTGCTTCAACATGTACAAAGCACACGTCAGAGTGCTTACCAGCTGGGAAAAAATAGACCTTGTGATTATTTTTCTTCTGGTTCAGGGTTTTAACAGGACAACACTGTGGTCAGGATTTTGTATAAGGACTCTCATCTGTATAATCCATCAAATAATCTTTGAAAAAGGTGGTTGTATAAATCAGGTGCTTTATATGTGAATCTGGATTCACTTAAAAAATAGAAGCAAAGAAACCAGATGGTGTGAGATTTTTTGGGGTAAACATTACACACAGTCCTGCTGGTGTAGTTTTATGGTGTTGGCTTTTTTTAAAACATAAATACATTCTGTAAATTTCGTGAATTCTAATATTTAAAAAGAATATTACTTGCTCTGACTCAGAAGTCAGGAGAAGAGCTATAATATGAGATGCTGATGTATAAGTGAAACAGAAATCCTCTGCACAGTAGCAAAAGTGCTCTGTAAAGGATATTTACGATGTACTTCTGCCATTTTATTTCACTTTGTCTCATCACTTGCTGTAGCCCAGGCTGCAAAAAGCAGGAAATCCAGCAGGACAGTCAATGTACTGCTGTGTGCAGTCAGCTGGAGCAGGCTGCCAGCACCCTGTGCATCTCCAAGGGATACTTTTCCAAAACTGTTATTTCTGTGTAATAAGGGAAGATTTTATCAGAAGAGCTGGGAAGATTTTATCAGAAGAGCTTCCCATTAATGGGTGTAGCATTTATTGGTTCAACGCACGGTGAGGCTACTGGTAAAACAGTCTGGGCATGATATGCTGGGTAATTATCTCTTGGAGGAAAATGAAATTGAATTATTAGTGGCAATTTAAGAAAAGGATCAGTGGAATTAAATTTCAGGGCTTATGGTTGCATAAGGGTATTGTGGTCTAGCATATGGAAAGTTTAAGAGAGCAATTAGAAATTGTCTTGGATAGTGAGAATACCCAGAGTTACTGGAAGAAAGAGCTGGAATGAGGAGGATGTAGCACTTCACATTTTATGGATTACACTGGTTGCTGACAGATGCTGGAGTAAGACTTTACTCTTAGATCAGATTGACCCCTGCCAATTCACTGTGTGGGATCAACACATCATACCTGGGATTGCTTGAGCTGAGGCTGGGTCCTGGATGGGGTTTCTCATCTCCTCAAAGAAGTTCCCTGTTGTAGGGCTAGGAAGGATATATGTTTCCTGGTGGGAGACATTTCACTTACTGACAGAGAGAGAACAAATTTAAATTATTAGGAATTAACTGATAGAATTTTCAAGGAAAGCCTGCAAAGATAAATTTACACATAGTCCAATCTGAATCAGATTGTTTTTTTTCTGAAGTTTTACCTTCCTTCCCAGTACTCCCTCCATTCTTCATGGAAGCCCCTTCTTGGAGCCCATACCTTCTGCAGGGCCTCTCAGCAATGCCTTGTACAGGTGGAGTAGGGCCAAGCAGAATTTCCATGTCCTTGGTGTCTGTTTGCTCCATCCAGCTGTGTCTGCACACAGTTGTGCATGTGTGGGGTATTTTTCTTGTGCTGGGTTTATTTGGACTGTTGAGTCTTTTCCATGAATGGTGAAACTTTTCTAAGTGAAGGATGGTCTTGATCAAGTGTCTCCTGATGAGTGTAGAGCCTTTAACTGCAGGATCCAACTGCAGGACTTAAATCAACATCAGTGCATGTGAAAGCACATCTTTTTGGGCATGTTTTGCTGTGTTCACATTTGAGGCACTTTACAAGTGAGAGTGTTGTTCACAGGCTAACTCCATGTCTGTACTGAGTTGCAATGAGGCAAGTGCAGTTACAGGATCCTTTTCTGGTCTCTTTGCCCCATCTATTGGTGAGAGACTGTCCTATCTCCTGGCTGAAGTTTGTATTTTTTTAAGATCACTTATCTGCCATCTCTGTCAAACCATGCCTCAAACAGATCCTTCTCTTCACTTTTTAACACCATTTTTTTCTCATTATCTACATTTTTCATTAAAAATAAATGCTAATATTGATCTATGACTTCTAATACCTTAATATTGATGATGACAGGGAAAATGCTGTCTGGCCATTTTCTGTCTTGTATCAGTTGGTCAGTTTCAAATCTTTACAGAGGTTTTGGGTGGGTTGGTTTGTTGTTTTTTAAGTACAGTCACACCAGAACTCCCCTTATGCTGAAACCTGAAAATTAATGAGATTGTCATTTTAGAAACACAGAAAGAGGCAGCCAGGGTAAAATTTCAACTCAGTTATAGATCCATTTCTCAAGCTGTTTGCTCAGGTCCTGACCAAAAAATACATGAATGCATTTCATTCTGAGCATAGGAGAAATCCTGTCTTGTCTACAGGGGAAGCTGGCAGTAACAAACACCTTTGTATCTCAAGCAACATACTAAGATTTGTCAAGGCTGGAAACAAATCTCTCATAGGAAGCCAAATTTAACAATTTGCTTGGTGCATAAAAATAAATCCCTCTTTGAACCAGGTGGCTATTGAGTGAATATTTCTCCTAAGAGAAACAGCTGCTGCAGGGAAACGAGTAAGAAATTTAAGATATTTCCAACTGAATGTGTTCATCAAACTATGAGTTTATGAGGATCTTTTAGTACCTACCAGGTTGATGTTGAGCAACAAAATGGTGGCACATTTTGTTTTAAAACACATGAGTCATTGCAGCATTTCTCCATACTCTTGGACTCATATTTTTAACCCCATCCTCCCCAAAAAAGCAAGACGAAACCACAAGCCTGTTCCATTCATTTGTTGCTTTCAGCAATTCTTTTCGTAGAGAAAAATTATTCACTTTGAAACAAGAATGAATTAAGGTTAACTTTGACTAGACGCTCCAAACAATCCCACTGGTCAAACTTTGTGTTGTAGGGTACCACTGATGGCTTTCAACTCCTCCTTCTCTTGTACTGGAGCGGAGAATGGAGCTCCCCTTGTAGCAATGGCAGCAGTGGATTAAGCAGAAGATAATGTTCTACCTGTGTTCTTGGCATCTTGCACTTTTTGGGTAGAAGTTAAGCAAATGAAGCTCAGAGCTGTTGCCTGTTTCCTACAGGACCCCTATTACACAGGGGAGGACCTGAGGTTTTCAGCTACTACCAGAGAATTTATTAAACTGGCTTTATTTCCTTTCTTGCAGGGACCTCCAGGGCCCCCAGGCATTGCTGGACCCCCTGGACCACCTGGGCCACCGGTAAGAAAGCTTGGGGGGGGGTTGTTTTATATCAAGGAGAAGAAAAAACAGCCGGAGAAAATTTTAAGCCATGGCTTTCAGAAGGAACTGAGTTAAGGCCTCTGGCAATGTGTGTTTTCTCTTGTATTTTCTCTACTCCAAAGCCACAGCTGATCCTAGAGCACAGCTTCTCCCTGCTGAGCCCTGGAACCACATTGTTGCTTTCTGGGGATAATTCGGTGTCTCCAGGGCTCCCCACGGCAGTGAACTGACTGCAGTGGAAGGGAAAACTGCACTTCAATTGAAAGCAGAAGTCTCCAGTGAGTTTCCTGAAAAGAACAAAAATGCTGATTTCTTTTTTTTTTTTCCTCCTATTTTAACTTCTCAGGGCCTGCCAGGAGAGATTGGAATTTCTGGTAAAACTGGACCACCTGGACCAGCTGTAAGTGTTGAGGAACGGTTTCCTTCACCTCAAAGCTCTTCATTACTTCAGATAGTTTAATTCTCAAGTCTGCTTTGTTTCCCACATCTTGTCTGTGTGCAAGGTTTTAACATGGGCTCCAGTACTGTCGCTTTTAATCCAGAAATTGATATCAGATACCTTTTGTGAAATAAGAATTTTACCAGGTGCAGCCCCACTATTCCTACGGAATTGAATCATAATATTTTCTTTATATGATACCTCTCAAAATGCCTTTTGCATTTGACACAATATTGTTTTTCCAAATCTGGAATTTCCTGAATCAGACCAAATAACTCATGATTAAAATCTCAGATTTAGCAGAGTGTAGCAGTTTCTGTTGGTCTTAAGTCATAAAGGCTGAATTATTAAATACTTAGTATAGAATTGCCACCTACAGCCTGTAGTGTGTGTGGATTGACTGACACTTGGAAAAGGGAAGAAAACTTTTCTCACCATTTTAAATGCATTACAGGAAGCAATTTTAATTCTTATCTTACTGAACCACTCTGTCACTATGTGCTATATAATTTAATTTTAGGTGTCTTTCTACTGATAAGAGATTACCAAAATTTAAAGGGAGAAATAGATGTGAAAGAAATATTTGTAGCTACAGATAATAGGGACTTATAGAGAATAAGTTAAAATGCAAGTAAGATACATTAAAAAAAATTAAGGATCCTCAGTACATAAAAGAGCTATACTGGAGTTTCTCTGTAACAATGCTGACATCCAGTGGTTATTCACTAAAACTAGGATATGGGAAGAAAAGGTAGAGCAAAGTGAGAATCTTTGTGTATTTTGAGACACAATAGGAAGACTAAAATTAAAACAAAATGCATGAGGAGATTCTTCTTGTCTTAAACTTAGGTGGGTGGCAGGAGGGATGAACTGAGCATACTTATGCTGAGTTTGCTGGTAACACTTTAAAGAACTGGCACTTATAGCTTATGTTTTCCTTTTATTTAGGGGCTGCCTGGCAAAGATGGGCTTCCAGGGCTTCCAGGGCTTCCAGGTCAAAAGGCAAGTGACATCACAGATATTGGGATTAAGTTCTTTACCTGGGCAGATCATTGGGGTGAGCGAGCAAAGGAAGCAGGAAAAATACAGCAGGGTATTGCAAACAATCAGTCAGGAAATCCAGTGACCTTGGCAAGTCAGGGCATATATACAAGGCACGAAGAAGAACAAAGAAGTGTAGCAGGCTCCAAAGATGTTCCTTTCTTTCCTTCCTGAAGGGCTGGAAAGAAGATATTCCATCCCACTGAGCCTTCTCTATGTTTATGTGGCAGAAAGTTGGTTCTTTATTATTTCCAATTCTTATGCCCCATTTGAAAGCTTCTCCAAATTATGCCTTGGGAAGGAGAGTTGTCTCATCCATTGTCTCTGCATTGGGAGAAGGGAGATAGTAAATGTAGAGATAGGAGACATTTGACCTTCTCATGCCCCTGCAAATAAGGGTCAAAGAAATGCACCAACTTTTGACTACAAAGTCCAAACTAGGTTTTGGGGATGATGATTATATTAAAGAAAACAGCTGTTGACCTTTTATTGCCTTGGATTGCACTGGCAGAGGTTTTCTTGCTTCTTATACTTGATCCTATGTCTACCAGAATCCCCAGCTCCCATTTATTGATTAACAAAGATAAGGAATTTGCAGCCCAAAACATATTTCTGATGTTAAATAAACTTTGGATGTTTTCCATACTTCTGTGTAATACTCACTGCCCTTTCCAGCTATGTAGCCACATTTCAACCACTGCAGCCTCTGCTGCCCATGTTGACACCACCCACATTGGAAGATCAGTTTTAAAGTGTTTACATAATGGATCCAGTGACCAATACCCCAATCCCAAAATTTGGGGTTTTTAAAACACTTTCTAACCACAAAAAATTTGAAGAAACTGAATGGAGGTGTTTTTTCCCAGATAATTCACTATTGAATGTAACACTGATTGTGTTATTCCAGAAATTCTCCAGATGGGTGCTGCTGATGTGATTGCAAATGGCACTAGAATGGAAAAATATTCTTGGGAGCATATTCTCATATGACTCCATTCAAACCCTCAAGCTGATCCTGAGAAGCTGAGTTAAAATATTCCTCACCATTGACTGCAAATGTGCTGCACAAATATCACAGGAGTTTGTGTACTGACCTGTTGTGTTTCCTGCAGGGAGAACGAGGGGAAAAGGGTGAGGAGGGCTTTCCTGGAAAAGCTGGCCCTAAGGTAAGGGATTGTATTTCATAGTCTGCTGTATCCACTGAGTCAACCAAGGTGTGATTTTGGAAGGTCTTATACTGAAGTCAGAACAATAAGATTCCTCTGAAGTTGGAGACATAAGGTCAGATGGGGTTCACTGACTTTTGTGGTATTCTGAAATACCAACCCTTGTTTGATACTCCTCTCTCAACCCTAAGTGTGCAGGGAGATCTGACCTGGACCTTGTGCTGGCTCCCTGCACTCTGCGTTCCCAAGCCATCAAAAAGGCAATTTCAGAGCCTTGTGGGATGTAGGTAGAACAACATGGACCATTAGGGACGACATTTTGCTAATGAGAAAGAGTTCTTACTAAAGGGTCAAGTCCTTATAATGTCATAGATTTACTTTTGTTTTTCCAGGGTGAACCAGGGAGCCGTGGCCAACCTGGTGAGCAGGTGAGCAAGAAAAACAGTCTTAACAGAAAACCCCACCTGTCAAAACAATAGCAAGTGACCACGTGAGATAACAAAGACATTTGCCAATGACAGGATACGTGCATGTTGCATCTGTGATTGAAGGTGCAGCAGTTGTATGGATGAGAGTTATGGTTGGTCTTAGTGGTCTTTTCCAACCTTAATGATTCTTTGATTGATGGAATAAACCTACATGTCTGTGGCACAAATTGAGGTTTATTAGGATAAGGCACTTATTAAGTTAATAACAATTACCCCACCCTGTGACCCTTCCAAAAGTCCTTATAATCTGCCTGATAGCTATCACTCAGTTCCCAAGGAAGTATCCTTAATTTGTGTCCCAGGTAAGGGGAAATCACCACAGCATGGGTAAATGATTCCTCAGGAGTGTTTTCATCAGGCTTCAAGGGAGTATTGTTTTTTGTACCCTTCCTTGATGTCATTTCACTGTATCTGGGCAAACAAACTACCAGGCTTGAAGTTTCCAGGCAGGCTTGGTCCAAGTGCAACAAAGGGCCAGGCCCCAACCAGAACACTGTCACTTGGTCTGAATCCTCTCCCCACACTGGGCTGCTCTGAATTTTAACACCATCTTCCAATATACTTGCCCCTCTCTCCACAATGTGATGTCCTCCACATGTTTCATAAATGTTCTCCTTCCTGTCATAAGTTGAATAGTGCTACCCTTGAGAGGACATAATATATCCTCTAAATTTTGACAGTAAGTTGCTAATAGCAGGCATATGAATGCTGTTTTTTCATTCAGTTATACACCATCCTCCATTCTACACTATATTTCTGTGGTTACAGAGGAGAACACCATGTTGGCCTATGTCAGATATTTTATTAAAGTCAAGATACATTGAAAAAAAAAAAGCTTTCTTCTTGTCTGTTTTGTTTTCATGTCTAGAGAGGGAACTGGATGGGTTTGATATGCTTTTTATTAACAAATCCACATTGGCTGTTTTGTATTATCTTTCTGTCCTTGAACTCATACAAACTCAGTGATATTTTGCTTCAGGATCTTTTCAGAGGCCAAATTTACATCATGTTTTTATTTTCCCTCTAAATTCTCCTCTGTCTTCTTCAATGTTAGATGCTCTGATTATTCTCTGAATCTCTGGAATCACTGGGATCTCATTGTCATTTCCATTCCTGAAAGTGTCCAAGTCCAGATTGGAGCAAGATGGTTGGGGGGAAAGTGTCCCTGCCCATGACAGGGGGCTGGAACTAGAAGATCTTTAGGGTCCCTTCCAACTCAAACCATTCTATGATTCTGTTGGAGTCTGGAAATATGAGGAATATCTCTTTGCATGTTTGAGAGATTTTAGAATCTCTGACAAACAGTGTTTTTAACCTTTTTTCATGGAACAAAGGGCTTTTAGGCTCTGAAATGAAGCAGAGTTTTCAAGAGTGTGTATTAGACAGTAGAAAAGTGTGTAGTTTTATCACAGTGTGAGAATTTTAGATATATGGGGTTTTTAGGATGGTAAGCAAGTGATGACAAGATGGAGGAAGCACATGGCTTTTGGGTTTCTTCCTTCTTCTTCCTTGCCTCCATGTTCTGCAGTGAGGTGGCACATTATAGTTGGCCTAGAATAGAGTCTAACCTTCTAACACAGATAATAGTTATTGGAGTAGAATTATAAATACTGATTACATAGAATGTAGTATAAATATCCATGCCACTCTGAGGGTGGGGGCATTGTGCTTTTGTATTAGGACATAAGCTTTTTGCACTTTGTAGTTAGCATTAGAGCATTTTGCATTTTGTGCTTTGAAATGATAAGAAATAATAAACTATGAAGAGAGACAGAAAAGCCTCACGCTCGCCTTTCCTTCAAGATGTCTGGCTGGTGAAAACAAAACTGTGTACATTCTCGGAAGAAGATAAACAGCCAGCCAGCAGAAAAACAGAAAACAGAAAAAAAAATAGATTTATCTAATTTCGAGATGATTCCATGATAACCAGGATCCCACAGTGGCTCTGAGAAAGTACCACTCCATCTGTCACCAAATACCACTTTCTTTAAAATTCTCCCAACATCACCCGGATGTTCTTAGTCAGACTTAGTTGCCACAGCATCTTGTTCCTCACCTGATTTTGTCTACAGTCTCATTACATCTCTACCATGATAGTCTTTTGTTCTACCTATCTCAGGATAATCTTTTTAGAGCAAGGATTGCCTTTAAATTCAGTATTTCAGTTCAGTATTTGTACAAGACTTAGTGAATTTGGGTCCTGTCCATGTCTGATCTCCTTCATGATATTGCTCTATAAATTCAGATAGAAAAAATATTATAAATAGAAAACACAAAGTTATTTTCAGATTACAAACTGGGCCAACTGGGAGCTAAATTTGAGAATACTTGATATATTTAGGAGAAACCACATGACACAGAGATCAGAGTTACTCCAATAACAAATCTAATAAAGCAGAAACTCAAAGGTAGTGTTCAAACAGAAATAAATCCAAATGTGCAATTGTGCACTCAGATAATTCTAGATCTGTTCGTCAGGTGACATCTGTACCATTCAGATTAATACACTGCAGTTTTTGCCTTTCCAGACTACACCAGATCATGAAAAATGAAAATAAAAGTTAGATTTTATTTCTTTTTGTGCTTCATTGGCTTGCTTGGTCCTGCTACAGAGCAGCATGAAGGGAATACATCATAAATTCTGTGGCACCAGTTAACAGGTAAAAAACAGAGAAACCTTAATTACTGCTTTAATTAATGGTTTAAAGAAAACCCTAAGAAATTATTTGATAATCAAACTAATCTCATTCTCTCTCAGCAAACTATATCTACAATCAACCACATGAGAAAACTCAGGCAGGGTCTGTCTTAACAGCATTCAGATTTCACACACTTTGTCTTATTTTCAGGGTGAAGCAGGTTTTCCTGGTCCTAGGGGCTTACCTGGACTGAGAGGAGAAAAAGGAGACCGGGTGAGTGACTTTGAGCCACAAACTCATCATATTTTGGCCATTTAGCATCAGGAGGACTTATCCTGGATTTCCCTAGATGATGTTGTCCCTTGGTGTGATGGCTGTGGTAAGCAGCTGATTGGCAAGCAGTAAGGTTACTAAGTATCCAAAATGGTATTCCCTGCCTAGTGGCCCTTCCAAATTAACACAGAGGTGCTAATGAACAGTGTCTATCCTGAATGTGAAGAGTTGTGTCATACTGCATGTGAGGCAGTAGGAAAGGTTAGGACTCTAGAGGTTAGATTGCACTTTAATAGTCCCTTTCAGAATTACTTGCCTGATTTAACGACATTTAAAATTCATGATTACAACAAAAATTACTAATCTGCCTCATCACTGAGCCCTGGAAAAAGCTTCAGATGGTTAAATTATTTTCTGAGGCTTAACTTCTACCCAAGTCCTGGTGTCTACTACTTCCTCTGGGTAGCTGTAGAACTCTGGAGGCATCTTCATACCAGGAAATATTTGGGTCAGGGGTCTGACAGTAAATTTAGCCATGTAAATGAGGTCTATAATCTGATAACTGCTGATGTGCTTGAAAGTGATCAAGAAGGATCTAAAATCAACTGAGTTTTTTCCATGCAGTTTGCTCCATTATATGCCTTATCAAGCACAGTGTACAGAATATATTCATAGCAGGGAGTTGAAACTAAATGTTCTTTAAGGTACCTTCCAACCCAAATCAAGAATACTAATATGAATATTCACTCTGGGTCTTAACTGCTGTTGTGCTCCCTCTCTTTTCCAATTGGAAAAAAACCCTCTGTTTTTCTACAACTGCATCAGGCAGTAGGATCTTCTACAAGCAAGTTATTTTAGGATTGGTGCTTTCTTTGAAGTCAATTGATATTCATTGGTTTTGAAAACAGAGTGGATTTTTGAAGCCATCTTCAAAATGTTACATTTTTTATTGCTTGCTCTACATCTTGGAAGACAGGTAAGATAACTGAGAGTGTAAAATATTTTAGTGATCCATTCAAATCAAAATGGGCATTTTTCTTGCTTTCCTTTTCCTGCTTTTAGGGAGAAAAAGGAAGAGATGGTCTCCCAGCAATGAAAGGCGAAAGAGGAGAAAAGGTGAGTCATGAAATGACCATGATCTTCCTTAGACAAGAGAGGAAAACAGATAAAGGGGCAGAGACAAATGATAGAAAGGCTATCTGAGGAAGACTAGAAAATTTGGAAGACTTAGCTGAACTTTACAGAGAAGCAGCAGAAATAGCTATGTGTGGGATGGAGACAATAATTTATTGAGCAATGAAATCTGATGAAATTAAGGGCAATTTTGTTCATTCAAGGAAGAACTTTTCTTTCTTTTCTTTTCTTTTCTTTTCATTTCTTTTCATTTTTTTCAGTTTTATAATTGGTTGATATAAATGAACCTGGAACTAAAATCGTAAAAGTGTTCTGTGCCTATCTGTGGGGGATAGAACAATAACTTAAGGAACAATCTGGGCTTCTGCCATCACAACCATTAATTTCAGTGAAAGTGAGAGAAGTAGACAAAGGTAATGTCCAGCAAAATTTACATTCAACCCTTGTGAACATCAAGGTGAAGAAGAACCACTGACCTTGCAGATGCTTGTAGGTGTACAGAAGAAAAACTGCCTTCATTACAGAGGCAGTAACATTTAGGTTGTGGGTTCTTCCATCAGTCCTCAGTTTATCAGTGACTTTCACCATCTGTGGAGGTGAGAATTCTTTCATGAGTGGCCCACTGACATCAATGAGGCACCTGAGCCTCATGTACCTGTGAGGTTAACAAGCGGTGTTGGTAGTTCTTGGCTTTCAAGTGTCAGGGGACAGATGTTTGTGGAGCACAGCCCACAGAAAGGTCAATGCCAGTGCTCAGGAGACCCTCCAAAAACAGCATAATTTTAACTCAAAATTAGGGGTGAACTGGATTTAGCAACTTAAATTTTTGATGAAAAACCAGATTTATTTCCTTTTTAGTCAATTAAATAAGTTCAGCTAAAACATGTTTTACAATCAAGATTTCAGGTCAACTTTAATTTAAAAAGCAAATTAATCTCCATATCCTAAATGGGATGGGGCAACTTCAGAAATTCATCAACCCATGAAGTGAGGTGGATGAAAAAATCAGAGAGGGATGAAGGCAACAGAATGAGAATCCTACATACAACAAAGCAGGGACAGTAAAAATTCTGTCCAGAAGTGTCACTGAGCTGAGGGATTGGGTTACATCTCATCTGGTAATTCTGCATCTTCTAAATGATAATGTAGAGTTTTATTTGGGAATCTTTTTATGTAATTGGTTACATTTCATTCCTCTCTCCAGGGTGACACTGGTTCTCCTGGACCCCCAGGCTTACCTGGAACAGTAAGTAAGATTGTGTTTGCTGCTGTACCAATATTCAAAGCATTGTTACACTTCCTCCACATAAATTCCTCAGAAAGAATTTTCAAGTTTCTTATTTCTCTGCAGAAACTTTGGGACCTATCTATTCTGAGATTATCTCCTTTTGTTTCAAAGAAGCAATATCAAGGTGCATTTGATCTTTTTAGTTTTTTGGTGAGGTTGTATCTTCCTCTGCCTCTTTGCAAAAAGAGACCAAGAATACATAAATTTATTGCTTTCAAAATGAAGATGCAAAGTTACTTTGGGGAGCCTGAATATAATTACAATGAAGGTCACTGGTGATTAAATCAGCGTCCACTGAATGCAAATACACAAACCTCTGAGTTCCCTCTAAGAAAACCTGAGAAAGCAGCTTGGAATAAGCACCATTACTGCAACTGTGAGTTATGCCAGTCACAAATCCTCCAAGACATGGCACACATCTTCTTATCAGCTCTGCTCACCACTGCTGGTTACCGCTGCCTCATTCACAGATTACAGAGAAAATTCGGATTAAGGTCTGTTTGTGAAAATCAAGTGCCTAAAGACCTTGATGCAGCAATGGAGAAGGTGTGGTAATTTATTCCCTGTCATTAATTGGGCCTCAGTCTATGCCAGAGCACTTCATGTAGCTTTGTGTAGAAAGACTCCACATGTATCAGAAAGAATGACCCAGTCACAACCCCAAAGATGGGTCTGTGTTAGTAAAGGCAGAGAAGGCAGTTCATAAACAAAATACAACATGGCTGAACATGAAGAAGATCTGCACCACTGCTCAAGCTTCCGGTGTTTGTAGGGAGAAATAATTTGTATTTCTCCTGGTTTAGGAACCATATTCCCTAATTAAGCATCCCTGACCCTCAAGGCCCCACAACCACCCTCTGGTCACTCAATTCTCCTTCTCCCCTCTTCCACCAATGTGTGGCCAGAGAGGAGAACTGGAGGAACAAAGAGCAAAGCTTGTGGGTTGGGATAAGAACAATTTATGGAAACATCAATAAGATAAGGAAAAAAAAACCACAATAACAGCAACAATATTAATAACAAAAGAGGACAAAAGAGGGAGTGTGGAGCTTGATCTGACTGCAGCCATGCCACCCAAAATGCTCCCTTCAGTCAGGAACAGCATTATCCCACTGCTCCATCTGCCTCAATCGCTCCAATGGGAAGGGACATCCTTCCATTCTCCTAAGTGAGAGGAAGAACCCCTTTCTTCCACCCCTGGCAATGGCATAAGATCTTGTCCATGCTCCCTCACACTGATCTAGGCTGGAATCAGGGCACTGTTTCAGCTGTTAAAAGTAGGTAATGCTTCTGACATGTCTTCAAAATTTTTTCAGCTTTGAGAAAAGATGCTGTCTCTTTCTACTAAACTTTATCATTTCTTTTTGTGACTAATCCTTCAGAATGACTATGCATTCCCATTGAGATTTCATTTACATGGGACAAAGCAGAGGGAGAACAACAAGCTCAATCATGGTATCAGGAAATTTAATTATATATAGAATATGACTCCGAGTGAAAAAGTGAGTTAGAGATTGCTAGTAGTAAAATGGCTATGAAGTTTAAAGATTGATTGTTTTTTCATCGTGGGAGGACACACAGGATAGTCTTCAATATATGTTCATATTTCAAATATTCTGGGAGATGTAAGATATTTGTGGGCTTCTTTCCAAACACCCAGATGTTACAATGGGTTTCTCTTTTATAAACCTACTTATGGATGTATGAAATGTGTAATCTGTAATGAGAGTAGTGTATGTAAACTGCAGCATTTTAAGGAAAAGAGATTATCCTGTTTATAACACTCCGGTTTCTGTTCCAGACAGCCTTCTTCACCCCACACCCCAGGATTCCTGTAAGTATCATCTTTTATAAATATGGCCTCTGGGTTATCCCCTTTTGTATCTGATATACATGTAGCCCTTAGTGTTTTCTGTGTTATTTAAATGCTTTCAGTACTGAATCCAGATTGAGTCTGGTTCTGGGCATCCTCATCACTTGTAACCCACTATGATGAGAAGTCCAAAGCTGTGCTGGTAAGAGCAGCAGTCTAGGCAGCTGTGGCTGGGACAGAGCTGTGTGCTATCCCAGCCTCTTAAACCAAGTTTCAAATGAAGATTTAGTTCCTATTTACAGCACCTAGTGGGAAATAAATGACATAACATGATCTGTGAATAAGTTTGTTACAGATCAGGAGGTTTCATGGATGGCAGAGTTATGCTGTAGGAGTGCCATTAGAAAGAAAACATATATGCCAGGTTCTTCAGAGGCTGAGGAAGGAAATAAGGATGTGAAGTAGTACTGGAAAAAGAGACAAGATTTTTTTTTTTGGCTTGCTTTTCCCCTTTGCTCAATGGTTATGCTTATATATATATACTCTAAGGAAACATGCAGAGCAATGACATCTTATGTGGTCTTTGTAGTGCTACAGTCACGGAAGAGTTTTTTCTTTTGCTTTGAGTAAATTGCTCTTGTAAATGAGCTGCAAGACAGTAAAAAATGAAAGGCTTGAAGTGTGTCAGCTATTCCATTTGCTGGGATTTCTCCATGTGCAAGACAACTGTGGTGACATCTGCCACAGCACAGCTCTGAACATAGCATTGTGAGGGAGAAGGGAAGGTAAGAATAGTTAGCTTGGATGTACAGGTGTACAAATTAAAGTGTCAGAAGAAGGTGATGAACCTTAGGAGAGTGCTATAGGTAATGTTACAGAGGTGGGAGGACCAGCAGGGTTCTGACACAGTTCTCATGTGCCTCCAAAACCCAATCTTCACCATTGCTTCCCATTGAGTGTGTACCAGCTGTATTGTACCAGGGAGCTATTACATATATATTTAGGCTAGTCAGTTAGGATCATGAAATATTATTGGAGATGGGGTGAGAGAACTGCAGTGGTGGTCAGGTATAATGGCTGGAAAGAGGCAAAAGCAGTAAAAAAAGAGGTGGCTCCTCACTTTGCATTCTGCCTCCCACTGTGGCCAGGCACAGCTGAACGCCCACTGCACTCACTTTCCTTTAAGCAGCACAGGAATTACTGAAGCATAATTGAGACTACAAGAGGACACTGCTGAGAGCAGGTCATGGAAGCTGTAAGCCCCCTTCTGGGCCAGGCTGGTGGCAGCTGTCAGCTGCCACTCTGTCTTTTCTGTGCACTGAGGTGTAGGTAAGAAGTGGGTGGCAATGGACTAAGAGCAGCTGCCAGTGGGCAGCGCTAGCAGGCAGTTTTAACAGCCTTGGCAGAGTCATGGATTTGGCAAACCTGAAAGGACTTGCAGGCAGGGCTGTGTTAACAAAAGCCGGCTGTGTCCTGGGCTGCAGCAATGGCCAGCAGGTCGAGGAAGGTGATTCTACCCCTCTGCTCTGCCAAGACCTCTCCTAGAGTGCTGCATACAGTTCTGGAGCCCCCAAAACTTGGATCTCTTGGACCAAATCCAGAGGATGCCGCAAAGATGATCAGAGGCTTTAAACTGTCAGAGGGCAGGTTTAGATTAGGTATTTGGAAATAGTTCTTTTGGGAATAGCGTGAGAGTGCTGAGACACCGGCACAGGTTGTCCAGAGAAGCATGTGTGCCCCATGCCTGGAAATGTTCAAGACCAGCTTGGATGAGGCTTGAAGTTACCTGGTCTAGTGGGTGGCGTCCTTTCCAATGGTAGAGAGGTTGGAATTAGATGATTTTAAGGCCCCTTCCTCCCCAAAACATTGTATGAATCTATGAAGAAATCCTTCCTCTGCCTATGTCTGTGGCTGTCTGGTTTTGGACTACGGTGCAAATCAAGTATCAAGGAAAAAGTGGAAGAAAGGAAAATCTTAAAAACTTTCCTCCTTTATCTGTTGTTACTTCTTCCTTTTGCAGTTTTGTTTTTCCTGGTAATATACATCCTTATTCCCAGTCAGTAACACCATTTCTGCCTACAAATGTTACTAGCCTATGTCTGTGCTTTGTCATTCTGCTCTCTCAAAAGAGTTTCAGAATTTGATGTCATTACTCAAAACAACTTCCAGGCACAAACATACAGGTTTGCAGCTTTAGACCCTGTGCTTGAGCTGCTTTAGGTGGTCCTGATGTCTTTCTGAAGGACACTAGATGGCATCAGGGACTGCTTCCCTAAAAGCTGATCTAAAGGGATGCTACTTGTAGAGTAAAATTCCTCCCATTATTTATCATAGATAAAAACATTTATTCATAATGCATAATAAATACAAGCATAAGTAATATTTATGCAGCTACACTTATTTTGTCTGTTAGAGATTCATTTGAAAATGGACTGTGAATTCCCAGGTGTTGCAGAAATGATTGGCAAATAACAGACATAAATAAAATTCAAGCTGATTTGTCTGGCTCTGCATTTTAGCTGATCACTATTCCTTGCTTGTGTGTGTAGCTTAAATCACTGATGTTCTTACTCTTCCCTGATTGCATAATTGAAACACTTGGTATGATAAATAATGAATAAGTAATAATTGCTGTTGCCTGAATACATACGTTCGTAACAATATACAAATGTGAGTATTCATGTAGTTCTTGATTTATTCCAGCTAGTTCCATAATTGTGTGCTTTCCTTTTCAATTTATAAAAAGCAGAAATATGGATTTATTGATTATTGCTGTAGACCACAGGACAAAGCTGATGAACTTCTGTCTGAATGCATATTCAATTTACTGTAAGGAGGAAGAACAGGAATAAATTAATCTTATTAGGCAGTGATGGTGGTGCATGAAAAAATGCAGGGGGGAGAGGAAGCTTCATGAATGTATGGAGATGTTAATAGAACTAGAGAGCAGGAATAGCTGTGTAGTGCACACCTCTGGAAATGCTCCAGATGATCACTGAACACTTCTATAGGTGGAATAGGGAACTGTCTTTATCTGGGATCATTGTAGGATGACATTAGAGCTGTGGTCCTACTGAGAGGTAGTACAGTGGTGCTGGTGCTTTTGCTATTGGTCACATCATGTGGCCTTTTAAAATGTTAGAGATTAATTTTTTGATTTTGGGTATATTCTCAGCTACGCTTCTGCCAGAGGGCAAAATGTTCTCCTTTTAAGCTGAATATTTGCTGAATATTTTTTCAGTTAGAACAGACCAAGAAGTCTAGACAGTGATCTCCATGTCTTAGTGCAGCATTCAGTTTTGATACATCAACCTAAAAGTCCTTTGAAGAAGCTACTTCGTGTCAGAAATGAGTAACTGATTGAAAGAGCCCATTTATTAAACAAGACAAGTGTGAGTTTGAACCCTGGAAACAGCTTTTATTTCTCTCTTTGTCTTATTGTTTTATATCAGGGTGAACCTGGACCAAAAGGGGATAAGGGAGATCGAGGAATGAGTGGAGAACCCGTAAGTACAGACACATGTTTCTTCGACTGGCTTTGAACTTTAGCAAGGAGAGAATGAGAGTGGTCATATTTGGAGGGGGAGGGTGGGACGTGCTCCTTCCATAGTTGGGATGCTTGTCTCATCAGAAGTAGCCACAGTGGTGCTTATCTTTGTACTGCCTGTAGAGGAAGCTACATGACTACTGGAGTTCAAGCACCTAATCTATAGTTCTGTGCCTTAGTAGCTGAAAAGAGGACTATGGGATTTGCTAGTCAGAGCTTGGCTGGCAGTAATTTATGTGGAGGATTTATTAAGGGATTTTGAAGTGATGTGGCCCAGTTAAATTGTGCATTTGGGTACTGCATTTGTATTCTGGACTCTCTTGTTCTGGATGGAGCTCCCAGAAGAGACAGAGCCCTGTGCAGTGCCAGTCTCTGTAAAAATCACATTTCTCTCAGTGGAAGGAGCTCCTTTTCTTCTCTCTCTGTTTTGCAGGGATTACCTGGGGTCCCAGGTGAGCAAGGTGTGCCAGGACCTGCAGGAGTACAGGTAAGAGGGACATGGAAGAAAATCTTTTACTTGAGTGGAGTGTCCTCAAGATCTATGTCATTGTAAATAATCCTTCCCATACACAGCAGCAGCCCATTTCTTTTTTCTCACTGTGGTAATTTCAGGGAGTTCTGTAGTTATTTACTTCTGTTGGAGTGCTGGAGAACAGGAGGAAAATCAGCTCAGAAATATAGTATCCCTGTAGCATGTCAGTATTGTCTGAGAGACTTCTTCCAGCTTCATGGTCCTTTTACTGCTGCTACCAAACCACAGGTCCTGCAGATAAATCACTGCATTACATTTTCAAAACATTGCAGAGCAGTCAGACTCAGTCCCAGCTCATCTGACCTGCAATGAGTGATGGCACATGTGAAAAGGTTCTGTGGTCCAAACCATCTTCAGAAAATTTTTTGGGTCACACAAAACTATTTCCAATCAACACTGAGGTGTTTCCTTCCAACACAGGTAGGTGTTTGCTCTGCCATCATACATGCTGTGCCCAAGCTAGATAATCAGCAGTACTTGGGCATCAACACCTTAAACAGGTTAACAGCAGTCTGAACATTCAAAAAAAAAAATTCAAACCAAAGCAAACAAATAAAACCCCAAAAGAAAAATGAAAAAAGCAAACCAAACAAAACCACCCTGCCCCAAAACCCAAGAAATAACACAGTAATGCCAAGCAACTTTTAACTAATATCTGCTAAATGGGGGACAGTTCAGTGAGTAGACTTCATCCTGTAAATATTCTTCAGAAAGGACTCTCTGATATGTATGATTAGGACAAACCCTGTGCATGAGGATCTATTTTTGCCATTTCTAGATGACTAATATTTATATTTCAGAACTCTAGACAAGTCTTTTGTGTAGGGAGACCATCAAAGTTCAGCTGGAAATTAAGTAGTTGGTAGGCCTGGGGATAGGAAGGAGTTTCACCCAGATGAATACCTGCTGGTTTTACTATCCTGTCCTGAGAAACAGTATCTGAGCTGATCAGTCATTAGTAACTCTTCTTAAGTCTCAGGGCTTTATTTTTATAGTTCTTTTTCTTGCTGCAGAGAACTGGGAGCTATTTCCTCAGCCTTTAACTCCTCTGAATTGTTAAGCAAAGACCATTGCCTAGTACACATTCAGGCATCTTGAAACCTTTTTGTCAGGCAGGAGGTCTCCTTCTATGTCTAATCACCTGGTATCTCTCCTTTCTGCACAGGGTGCAAAGGGGGAGAAAGGAGCCCGAGGAGAGGCTGGAGCCCCTGGAGAGACTGTGAGTACTTGCCTCCCTTGCAGCATTTTCCCCTGACAGTAACAGCCTTGAGGGGACACTGACATCTTGAGGATTTGCAGTCCCAGGCTGCTTGGGCACAGGGCACATCCTAATCCACAGCTGGAAGAGGCTGTTTGTGGGCAAACAGGACCATCTGCACCAAACAGAAAAATGCCCCATTCAGCCCAGCTGAAGACTGTGCATCTTTTCCTGCTCAAATCTCTCCCTGCCTAACAAAACACCCTTTTCTGAGTGAGTGTGACTGCAGTGCAATGTCAGCCCAGCTCAGGCAGACAGCTGGAGCAGGGAGCTTACTGTGCATCAGCAGCAGGGATTAGGTTTTGGTTAAGGTTGCTTTTAGGCTTCACTGTCAATTCTGCTATTTTTTTATAATACTGGCTCATCCAGAAGACTCATCCCACACCCCTTTTGAGGTATTTGTTGTAAGGAGTGCTGCTCTTGTCTGTCTGTGTGCTTAGGAAGAGTGAAGGATTCCAGTCCAGTTTCATTATTGTGAGAGCATATAAGACCTTTTCAGCTAAATAAAAGGCCATAGACTTTCTTTGCAAGCAAAGAAGGAAGAAATACTGAAGAACTGTTTGAAATTATGTTTGTGAGAGGGGATGACTGCGATTAGCAGAAGGAAAGAATAGGAAATCCAAATGATGCATCCTAGAGCACTGTAATTTCTTCTTCCACCTTTGTGTTCATGGTTTTCCTTTCTTTGCCTTGTGCTTAGATATTGTCCCTAAGGAGTGCTTTGACCCTAAACCCTGAACTGCCTATTTTCAGGAGACTTTCACTCTTGGTTGAAGGACCCCTTAATATTTTAGAGAGAAAAAAAAAAAAAAAGGCAGAACTCATCCTTCTTTCACAAAAAGAAACATTCCTTGGTTTTATTTATTTTTTTTTTTTTTTTATATTAATGATATGGAAATGCAGGTATTTGCAGGCACCTTCTCTTTTCTTGCTATCCTTTCACAGACTGCTGCTACTCTGAATGTTTCCATTGGCTCATAGAGCAGTGACTATAAATAACAAAAATGAGGAAACCTTTAAACCTCTGCTATGAGCAAAGGCTTAGAGGATTGAGGTTGTTCAGCCTGGAGAAGAGAAGGCTCCAGGGAGATTTTAGAGCCCCTTTCAGTGCCTAAAGAGGAAATAAAACAGAGCTGGGGAGGGACTTTCTACAAGGGCATGGAGTGATAGGACAAGGGGGAATGGCTTCATACTGAGAGTAAGTTTAGATTAGTATTAGGAAGAAATTATTTCCTGCGAAGGGGGTAAAGAACTGGTACAGGTTGCCCAGAACAAGATGGTCTGATGGAAGGTGTCGCTGTTTATGACAGAGGGATTGGAACCAGATGATATTTAAGGTCCCTTTCAACACAAAACTATGATTCTATGAAACCTCTAAATACAGTGGGATAACCCCAAACATACATCTCTATGGGGACATGAATCCCCAAATATATGTCCTCTAATGTCTCACATGAAATTTTGGGGACACACATGGGCTTTTTCATGCTACAAAGCTTTGACCTGTAAATGGATAAAGACCTGCAATTCAAAGCTATTCACTTTGGATGGTTTGGGCTATTTCACCTGTTTAGTGCAAAAAAAAAAATGTTTTCAGGTTTTGTTCCTCAGAGCAGAGAAAGTAGAATTGTCAACAAAGCATATTTTGTTGACCTAATTTTTTTTTATGATAAATCAACATTCTTTCCTCTGTTCTTCTGATGTTTCTGGCCCAAACTTTTGTTCCTGCATCTGAGCTAGATTTAGTATTTCTTTTGATAGAAGATAGCTTTAAGCTCCCAAAGAGAGTCTTCATCCATTTTGTATTGTTTCATTATTCTTTACACTAAAGAGTTTCAAACAAACATACTATCTTTTACCTTCTTGATGTACAACACCTTGTCTGACATGAAATCCAATCTCACTTGGAGCATCTTGTTCCTATGGTGATACAAGTTGTGATTTATATATGCACACACACACTTCATTTTTCTTAAAACAGGGTTTGAGTGGACCAGCAGGGCCCCCAGGTCCAAGAGGCTTGCCAGGAAATGTGGTAAGCATGCACCAGTGTATTTGTTTTCCTATCTGTGTTCTGATTTCTTTATTTAATGTGTTTTGTTTTCCCTTCTAAGGGGATTGCTATGAGGTTCAAGAAGCTGTATTTCATTCGACTTGTTTCTTATAGCTGGATTGAAAGATTCGGAGGCACCTGGGAGTGGTGTATCCATGAACGACCTTCTCATATTCATTTTATCAAAGGAACAGAGCTGCTTCATTCCTCACTAAATTGTTAAAAGCAGCAATTTTTGTTGCCAACTCTTCAAGAGAAAAAAGTCAATGTTTATTGTATCTTTAATTTTGTTTTCTTTGCCTTTTTTTTGTTTTGCCTTTTGTAAACAAGACTTATCATATAAAAGTAGCATAGTAAACTCCCACTTTTACTATGAAAGCATGTAGGCATTTGAGCCTTAAGACCCTTGAAATCAATGAAGTGTCCCCTTACCTGGGGGGTTCACCACTATTAATTTGTGTATGATAAAACTTCTCATATTTGCTAAAAAAATCTTTGTATTAGCTCTACTCCCAGCTCTGCTAGGGAAATTTTTTTTCTGATTCCTGGCGTTTCACTGGGCTTAGACTGGAGTAGGTGAAAAACAGCATTTGGACCTCAGGATATGATGCATTCAGGCACAGGGGTTTAGAACACAACACTGTTAGAACCAGAGTTTATTACCTGGGCAATCCAAGAAAGCCTATATTGCCCTTCTACTAATTGTCAAGATACATTTGATTTAATTGTATTAATGTAGTGATTTAATTTCAAACTGAAAGGTGATATTGAAAATGAAGAACTTTTCAATTTCATATTCCATTAAGCAAACTTTTATACCAGTAATACCAATATATTACCTATAAAAGCCAATATAGTTGGAAATAATTTTTACTGGTGCAGAAAGGAAAATAATTATCACATCCATTCTGAGGTCAATCCAATATTAATGGTGCCAAGACATGATTTCACATCTTAAAATGGAGTACCATTCTAAAATACATTTTGGTGGGTTAGGAAGTTACAGTATTTAATTTAGAGCTCTAAATCATCTGTATTTTGACACAGAGTCCTTTGAGACCTGCCAAGATGTTAAAAGGATTGAAAATGGAAATAGAGGAAGAAATGAACACAGCTACTTTCCCAGGGTTGGGAGCTTTTGGCTTCTCTGATACAGAGGTGGTGATTGGAGGTTGTTGGTAGCATATTAGGAACTGCTAAGAATTTCATAAAATGAAAGAAATAGTTACTGGTAGAATGCACAAATTTGGTACTAGCTCAGTTTCTGCTTTTTCTGTTCAGCTATTTATTATATTGAAAAAGAAATTCCTCCTTTAAGGACCTGTTACACAGCTCTTCTGTGGTGTTCTGTGGATTACAGTTTTTCTGTACTGGGGAATGTAGAGCTGATACTGATCCCTGAGATAAACTGTACTGAACCCACAGGTCTGCCCCTTTGTTTAAAATCCAATACTGCCTACAAAAAACCCTTCTAAGCTTTAAAGTTCTTTTCTCTCCAGGGTGTGCCTGGAGGCCCTGGACTCCCAGGAAAGGCAGGAGAAAAGGGGGAAAAGGTGAGTCGGTTCTTTTATGGATTTGTTTCTTTTTTTTCCTTGAGCATTTTAAGTAATAGGAAGAGATGCAGTCTGAGCTGGGAAATTATTTCATAGGTTTATGGATGGGTAAGACACATGTGTTCATGAATTCATCTTGCCTGACCCCTTCTATTACATGAACTGTGAGATTTTCCCCCAGTTGCAACTTTATAATTTGCCTAATAAACTACTGAGATATGACTGGATATAGTGAAGTCACTGCTACACAATTATGGTCTTCTGGTGTACTCATTACCTGGCAAGAGCAGGCATTTATTGTTTTAAGAAACCCCTATTTATCACTGTAAATCCAAAGCTGGAAGCAAAACTGGATTTCTGTCTCCCTTCAGAGCTTTCTGAAGTCAGGGGGTTGTGTTTGGTCATGCACCCCAGAGTGCCCAACATGCTGGATTCCTGATCTTTGTTTTCTGGAGTAGGAATGATTAATCAGAAACATGAGCCCCTATATTCGTGTATTTGGGGCTTAAAAGGGAATGAATCCAAGCTCCTTCGGTAAAATATTTTTCCAAATTACTGAGCTCTGCCTCAGAGTCATGTGAGGACCAAGGGCTCTCTCATTCAGTGTTGCAGAAAGAATCATGCACTTCACTCACAAGAAAGAAGCAACAGTGTATTTTATTGATATAAGACACCAAGTTAATAATGTTCAGTGATAAATGTCACAGTGGTTTAACAAGATTCAAAGCAAAGTACACTTGATTATTCCCTGCTTTGAGGACAGGAATAGACAAAACTGTCAGAGAGACCCTTCCATTAAGTCATGAGGTTCAGAAAGGATCCATTTGTGGTCTAAATTCCTTCTCACGGAGGTATTTTAGTGTGGATGCATCCAGAGTTAGACCCAAACTTGATCAATATTTTGTCTAAAGCATTGTATGTGTGCAACCAATCCTTTATATCACTTAGCTAAAGTTTCAAAGTTTCAAATACATTTATTCCCATTTTGTTTGCTGAGTATATGATGTGATAAGGTGATAATTTGAGGGGTAACCTTGGGAGGCATCTGTGCTCAAGGGGAGATCTGGGCATGCAGCCCACTGTGGGTCTTGCGCTGCTCACTGTCCTTGGGGTAAGATGGTTGGCTCATATTTTCGTACTGGCTACAAATGTTAGTTTCTCCCAAATTTGTGGAGTTGCTGACCAGCACTGTGGTTAGGTGAGCACGCTGCCCAAGCCAGCCCTTGCCTGGGTTATTATCTGCCTCCCCTGAACCCATAACCAGGTGCATCCACTACTGCTGCTGCATGTCACTGGGGCAGGGGGGTTACAGAAGAAAGCAAAGATCAAGTTGGGATGAGAGCACATTCCAACATTTCTCAGTGTCATAGCAGGAATGACCAATTTTGATGAGTTTAGGTTGGGGTGTGCTCCATGGAGAGAGCACACTGCCACATGTAGCTGGTTCCCAAAACATTTTGAAGTCCTCTTTTACTTTCCTTAATGGAAATTACAAGTGCCTTGAGATTACTGAAGGAAAAAATTCCCATTAAAGAGGGTTTCCTGATATCAAAAGAAATCCAGATGAGACAGCTAGGAAAAAAATCCATATCTTTCAGTTCCAATGAAAGACCTGAGATGGTAATCATCTATAGTATTCTAATAAGTTATGATGGCTTCTTTTCTACAGGGTGATCCTGGACAAGATGGAAAAGTGGGTTTACCTGGGCCACCTGGTGAGCCAGGGCGAGCTGGAGAGCCAGGTTTTCCTGGGAAGGGTAAAGATGGCGAAAGGGTGAGTACTGCTGGCAAGCTTTGTGCTTGACTAGTTCAATATGAGACAGTCAAGCATGACTTCTGCAGGAGAACATGGATTTACCTGAATCCATGGAAGGTCTGACTGTGGAAAATGCTCCAGATCCCATCTGTGCAGAAAAAAAAAGTCAGAGAGAACTGAAGATGTATTTCCAAAATTTACATTGAAAACAGAGACCTCCACAAGGAGTAGCCATTGTCCTTGTGACCAGTTCAGAAATGATTAGCTTGATGGAACTTCCCTAAAAGCTTTTAATTGTTGCCCAGTTAGGAGATTGTTTAATTTGTTTACATGTTGTCAGTAAAATATTACCAGGATGGTGTGAGCTCAGAAGGGAAGTGGTGGGAGAATTGCTGCCTTACTGCAGTGAAGTCCAGTGTCTTGTTTGGCTGAATGGTGACTGTTTTCTTGATTTGCTTTTTTTTGTCACTTTAGGGGGAAAGAGGACCACCAGGCTTGCCAGGACCCTTTGGACATAAGGTGAGCATGGACTCCATTGTGGACTGCTCATCTTAATCACTTGAACTGAAGAAAAGAACATGGTGCAAACATGATCTGTTTTCCACTGGAAAACAGAATTTACAAAGCTCTGACACAAAAATGCACTTCTAGCCTTCTAGAAGGTTTCTTTCTTTATTATTCCAGTATCTCTGTGGATGTAAATGCTCAGATATTAATTTGTTGTGTTCAGTTTCCACATTTAAAATATCTTCCAGCACTATAAGAATTCAGCACAGATGGAAGTCTCAGTGTACACTTTTTTGGGAAAACTGTTACAGGGACTCTTGAATCCACAACCACGGGATACTGCATGGCTCAGAGGTGATCTGCACTCAGGACCACCTGTCAGCCCTCAAAGAGAAATTTTCCCAGCACTCATTCCCTTCACCTCTCTGCAATGAGGATGTGAATTATTTTTCAGTAAAACCAGGCAGTCCTGGTTTCCCTTCTTTACTGAGACAAAGACTAGCTAGTTAAAGTGGTTGATGACACTAATTTCTGCTGAAAGTAGTGTGTAATCCCTTATAAGCACACAGAAAATAGAGAGAGGAATAAACCAGAAAAAAAGTCTTTGAATCTGGGAGGATCTTCATTGTGCTTGAACATTTAATCAGACTGTTCAGAAATTGTCCACTTCAAAATGACCATATTCTGATCTGGACCGGAAGAAGAATCAGATGTTGAAACAAATTCTGTAAATGATAGAAGTAGACTTACAGCAATATGAGACCAAATCCATCTACATCCCATATTTTTGAAATAACCAAACTGCTATGGGATTTCTTTGCATTTTGTACAAATGCATTATAGTCTTTTCTATGTATCTTTGACAGTTCAGAACACAGACCTACACCCACACAGACACACACTAATAGACTGAGGATTAATACAAAAGTCGGAAAAAAACATTAAAAGAGATCTCATTTGGTATTCTATTCAATAGCAACAGAAGATGATAAAAGTCTTAATTGTGTGTGGGAAAATACTATTGAAATTTTTGTATTAAAATTATCTTTTTAAATCAAATAACTGATAAGGGTTGTGTGGAGTGTTTGAACTAATCAGAATGCGTT
The DNA here is from genome assembly GCA_018697195.1 of Certhia americana. Taxonomy (NCBI): domain Eukaryota; kingdom Metazoa; phylum Chordata; class Aves; order Passeriformes; family Certhiidae; genus Certhia; species Certhia americana. Next base: position 148,499,543 of record CM031858.1, on the reverse strand, counting down.
TTTTCTCACTGGCCTTGCAGTATTATTTCTTTGTGGTAAAAGATTAGCTTAAGAAGAAAGCAAGAAAGGGGGAAAATAGGAGATATTGCAAATTTAAATTTGAGTGGGCAGAATCCACAGGTAACAATTTTTCTATCATGCTTCTATATAGCTAGAAATAATGTCATAATACAGAGCATAAATAAGATTTGTTGTTATAAATCTACTGCCAACGTGAGACCAAATCTCACAACTGCAATGCAATCCATAAAAATCTCATTGATTTCTCCCTATAACTAGAAAACAGATGTTAAAATAAAGTCTTACAGCTGAATTCTTTCTTAGCCCTCTGTCTGCAGTGTATATTGAACAATGTCAAGCTGTTTTCTGTGCTATTCAGGTTTTAATTTGAAAATCCTTTTTTTTAAAAGGGAAAGCTCTCCTTTACTAGTACAATACTTGAGAGATAGTGGTAGAAGTGCCGACTTATATTTTACCAAAACAATTTCATACACTTCTGTGACTAGGCCTATGTTGGTAAAGGAAAGGAGAATATTAAAATGCAATAAAAGTTCCTTAATCATGTCTTCCCCAGATAAACGATCTATGTTCAGCAATTTTTGTGCCTTAGCCTTCTACCATAGAAGCAGAGAGAGAGAAAAGTGATTTATGGTGCTTAGTGCTTCCCTGAGCCAAGGAAAGTGCCTGCTACTCTGGTGAAGCCACTGTTTCTGGAAGTGTTCTGGATGTGGCTCTTGGTGGGAATGGTTTGGGTTATTAAGGTGGTGCTGGGCTGATAGTTCAAGTTGATCTTGAAGGTCTCTTCCAACCTTGGTGATTCTGTGAAATTCTGGAAATTTGATGCAGTGCACTAAAATAAATGAACACACTTGCAAAGATTGTTTCCACTCAGTTATGTGATGTGACGTGGCACACATGGAGCCCACAGGGGTGGGCTGGGGCCCATGTGGTGGAAAAGGACACTTTATTGGAATGATGAGACAGTGACTGTGCCATATCCCTGTGCTGCCACAGGCAGAATCTGCCCCTTTGTGGGCAGGATCAGGACCAGATGTAGTCATGTGACATTCTGGTATACAAGCATTTCAGCACATTTTCTCATCAGTGCACAAAGCTTTTAACTCTTTCCTTTATTTCAGGGTGAAAGGGGAGCTCCTGGCCTACCTGGACAGCCAGGAGACAGAGGAGTGCCAGGAATTGGCCTGGCTGGACCCCCTGTAAGTAGTAGGTCCTACTGCAACCTGTAACAAGGTGGAAAATCAGGCATTGCCACCTGGGGGTTGCATTGCTCATGCTCAACTGTGCTGAGAGCCTGTGGGACACTTTGCCTTCTGAAGCTGCATGTTCCAGATGAGTCCAGAGGCTGTCACTTGTAGCTCACATATCACATGTCTGTTATAAGGCTAAAAGTGCTATGGGATTCATTGATTGTCACTCCTGAACTCTGTGCATCATCTGTGCAACATGCACACTGGCTGTGGATGTGAGCAGATCTGTGCCAAAGCAGCAGCTCTGCTCTCCTGGGCAGATATAACCTTGCTGCTGGATAACCCCTGTTGGAAGGGGTGAGTGTGGCATACGTGCCCACATCAGTGATATAGCAACACTCTGATAGCAAAATAAAAAATCAGATTGCTTAAACTGCTGTTTTCCTAGAGGGCCATCCTCCCCATAATTTCACACAAATATCTGGTAGGTTTGACCTCATCCAGCTCTGCCCTCCTATGTATCAGTTGGTCACATGTGTACGGAGCCTGCTTGGGAAATTTGGATTTTCCTGTTGCTGAGCTTTGATCACTCCAGTGCTTGTCATGTACAACTCCTCTTGAAATGAGGGGGATTTGGCAGTGCTCTGGCGGTAAATCTGCTTAGAGACCTCCAGCTATGCACTGAATTTGCTAGTGAAATATGTTTAGGAGGAAGCAAATGCTATTTCTGGCTGTAATTACTAGAGGAAATCTGAGCTCTTGCATTCTTTTGCAATACCTCATACATGCCATGATCCTGGACAAGTCATTCAGTGTTTGGTTATCAGTGCTCTGTTTATCAAGATATAAATGTCCCAATTAGTACAGGAAGTTTCCTTTAAATGATAAGTCATATTGCTGGGTAATGAATTGAAAAATCTGACTTTCTAAAGTATATGTCCACTTAATATTTGCTTTTACCATGCTGTATTCTGAGTTAAAGCATACAGGGTTGGTTCTGTTTCACATTGTAACTGTATCATGGCTTTTATGGTCCTCACCAATGACTGCAGGTTTCTTGGGTGTCCTTTGTTATGATTTGTCTAAAGGAAAAGTGGTGTTCCTGCACTTCTCAATGTTCAGCCATTAATTAAATTAAAATTAAATTAACAAATGAGTATCTGGCTTGTTTGAAAATCACTAGCTAGTGGATAGTCTTTAATTACAGATTTTTAGATTTGGTCCAGGGCTAGATGAGTTCATGTCTGCATCCTGATATACACAGGATGACAAAGTTGTTCTTATTAGGGATTTAGCATACTCATCTCCATAAACACAAATGACTAAGGAATTGACTCCAAATGCAGACATCTCTTGTCTCACACCAGAAGATTGGTTTTTTTCAGTGTCTTCATTATTTGCCCACTGTCAGGATGTGTAGCCACCTACACAACACACTGTTCTCAAATTATATGTTTTATTTATTTAATTTGCTTTGCTAAATGCTTCTTTAAAAAAAAGAAAAAAGAAAAAAATAAACAAAACAACAACCAAACCACTATTATGATGTTTTTTTAGCACTACAGATTCATCATAACCTCAGCTCCAATGCAAAGTCTGGAATTGGAAAAAAGAACTCTGTATAACCTTGAATCTAGCAGACTGTCAAAAAATGAATCTCACAGTAAAAAAACCAAGAAAGCAAATCAGAATAAAATCCGTGGAGTTGCTTCAGTGCATATTACACACTGAATTAAAGACATCAGCCTCTACTCTTTTTAGCGATGTGACAAAATTGTGTTTGTAATACTTCAGAGCTGAGAGCCAACAAATCTTTTTAATTGGAATCCTCACCCTGTTTCCTCCTGTGCCCTTAACCTCTCTCAGGCTTTGCTCCCTGCACAAAAAGTATATATAGATGAGGATATTTTTTTGGTACCTTATCTGCTGAAGTATTGAGTTACAATTTACATAACACTGAGCCATAAACTTGAGCATTAGCAGGGTGTGTTATTTCCAACAGAGCAGGGGACAGCTGGGACAATTGGGGTAAATTCACATGTTTATGCTGAATTTGCCTAATGGATGGATGCACAGTATAAGTAGAAAGGTTTCAATCTTGCCCTGCCTTGCCTTGTTGGTACTAATTAAATTATGCATTTATCCATTTCTTTAACAGGCACTAAGGTGTCTTCTTTCATGGAGACATTGTGAGGATTAATGAGTTACTGTGCATGAAATAGAAAGCAAAATGAGAGGAGTTATAGTAGCAGCCAATTTATCCAAGCCTTGTGTTGGGTGTGTTGGAATATCAGACCAATTCACCCATGCTGGATATGGGACTGCATCACTTCTATAGAAGTGGGTACCTGCCAGTGGCTCACTCTACTCAGCTGCACATTTTAAGTTGTATCTTCAAACAAACAGCATGCACAAGCCCGCTGGCCCCCCTGCTTTGACTCAAATTAAAGAGCACAGAAGTCCCGTGGGATGTTTTTCCTTGCATAAGAGGCAGCTAAATGTAGTGGTCTTCAGAACCTGGGGGACTTGTCCTGTCCCAGCCCAAGAGATGTGTGGATGCTGTGGTTCTGTGTCCCCAGACTGAGTCAGGAGCATGGACTGTCCATGGGCACAGGCAGTGCTCACACATCCACACTCATGAGTGCAGCACACAGCCCAGTGAAGTGAACAATGCCTTAATGCAGGACCCACCCTGCTCAGACAAAGGGGGATGGGAACTTTAAGTGGTTTGACTGCTGTGTCTTTTCTGTTTGTAGGGCCCTGCAGGACCCCCAGGAGACAAAGGGTCACTGGTACAGTATGTCTTTATAGCTACACCCAAATTCTTTGGGGAGGGAAAAAACACACCAAAATTATGTTTCTACCAGTCATTTCATGAGGGCATGTGTAATTGCTTTGGTTTTGCTCAGGGAATGGTCACAGGTGGGCTGACCCTCCAAAGGGAACTTCTCCTGTGTACTTGTCTGCTATACTGAGTTGTGAGAAAGAGTTGATCAAGAGCCTTGGCCTGGTGGAAACTTTTCTTATGTGTCAAAAGTTCTGCAAAAGAAATAATGAGTGACTTGTTTCACCCTTCATTCAAAAAATTATTTCAAGGTACATAATTCAGAGCACACTGCTTATAGCCAAGGCCGCAAAGGTTTAAAATATACTTTTAAAAAACATTTTTCTTACTTAATTCTTACAGATCTCAGTATTCACCAAACACACTTTAGTCCCTTGACATTCAGGTTTTCACGGATGCAATCCATTGGTGTGGCACAAACAACTGTGCGTCATGGTCTCAGTGGACACTAGCCTGAATTTCCAGCACAACAGCCAGTCCTAACCAATGTGATAGCCTGGAACTGAGGAGACAGAACTTCTTTTCTCCTCTACAGTCCTGTGCTCAGTCATATTTTCTCCCCCTTCAAAAACTTGCCTCCTGTGAAGAGTCACTATTACCTCTCCAATCAATGTATGGGAAGCCTGACTTTGGTGGTGCACGTGAAGTCCCTCAAGGCACAAAAATGACTGATAACAGGATAGTGCAAAGTGATATGTAATTATATTTTTTCCTTAAACTCTCTCATAGTTGTGTAGATGCTGTTTAATTTTTCCACCAATAACTTTTAGGTTAAGAATTTTTTTCTCAGCTAAGAGCACCTCATAAATACTACTCACACTACTGGGTGTGTCTGTTCTCTCCCTACCAGGGTCCCCGTGGTGTACCTGGTATCCCTGGACCACAGGGGCCTCCTGGGCAGGATGTAAGTAAAATAAAAGTGTAAGTGCTCAAGAAATTTGCCAGTGCTTGGATCTAATTTCCTTAAAATTTTGTGCTGATAATCAGCTGCAGTGACTGAGTGATGCTAGGATTTTCCAAAGGAGATTTTTTGCAGAAGTGGAACTCTTATGATTTAGGATGTTAAAGGGGAAAATAGTTGGAATAAGGAGGATTGCTTCAAGGAATGTGGTGGGATTCACCACTGAACCATTTTAAAATGACACTTGAGAAGGGACTTGGCAGCATTCACTAGGAAAAGACCCCACACTGGAAAAGGATGGTGGTTAGGCTGTCTAGGAACTTCTTAGAATCCACTGAGATAAGTACCCTTTCTGTTAAAACATGGCCACAGCTGTTAAGAAGTTCTCTATGAGTTCATTTTGCTGCTGCTATTGTGCATGTTTGAGGACATTTTAACCTCTCGGTGCATTGTTCTCCCACTGTCTCAGTGGTGAGTCATGGAACTGAGGAATAGAGAGGAACGTGGCAGACTCCCAGCTGGAAAGCTGGCCCTTCTCTCTGCCTGGTTCCTCTTCAGTGCTGCATCAGAAAGAGGAGAGGTTTTTTTTCATCTTTGATGTGGAAACCTGTCCTCTGAAGGAGGCTCTGAAGATTTTGAGGGGCTTGATCTTTGTATTTTTGCCTGTTGAGGGAACACTCTGGGGAGGGGTAAGTGACCTCCCATAACTCTCCTTCTCAGTGCTGCTCCATGATGCTGTCATGTCTGAAATAGGTACTAGCTCTCACCACCTGAACAGCAAGCACTTTTCAACCCTAGTGTGGCTTTATTGACATCCATCAGGTGGCCTAAAGGGGAATCTGTCCTGTGAAAAGAAGGTCTCTTTTTCTTCCCACCTACTTAGTGCTCAGAGAAGCTGTGGATCCCTGGAAGTGTTCAGGCCAGGCTGGATGGGGCTGTGAGCAACCTGGGATAGCCCCTGCCCATGGCACAAGTTTGGAACTGGATGACCTTTATGATTTCTTTCAACCCAAACCATTCAAAGATTCTATGACTCTGTACTTTGCCACAAGACAAATGATTAAGCCAGGGTTTTCTTCCATAGCCCATGATAGCTGAAATGGTTCTTTTTCTCCACCACCTTGTTTCCCTGAGAAGCCACAGATTTGGGATTGATTGTGTCCTGCTGCCTGTCCTTAGGTCTCATCACCTTGCCTCAGATGTTTGAAATTTTTAATTAAGATGTTTTGAACAGTAGATAGGATAGAGAGGTTTATTAGAGCTGTACTGTGTGAGGACAGTGCCTGAAGCAGCTTTCTGGTCGCTTTCTGGCTCTGCTCAGATCAGCACTGGCAGGTCAACTCTTGGAGATGCAGCACTAAGATCTTTACATTTTTCTTTTCCCTGCAGAAAATTAACCCAAACACAACCATTCCTTAGGCTACTTATAAAACACATTCTCTACTACACTCACTGCTTTAATTGCAGTAAATATATCTTTTAGAACCTTTCTGTATTGTCTGATCACTTGTTAAACCATTCTATCTGTGTTTCAGGAGGTATAATTGGAGGTACAGGGCACATTCCAACATTTCTTGGTGTGTCTGCAGGAATAACCTATTTTGACAAGATCATGCATTTGCAGTTTCCTGATCTCTATTTAACTAGCATAAGGAACTTTTTGTTCTGCTTCTGCACTCTTGTATGCCAATGCAATGTTCCTGTATCCTCTGAAACACGTCCATTTTTGTACTCTTCTGTGTTCAAACAGGATAGCATTGGATAGGAAAGCTCCAATTTGAATTGCTAATATGAATATGCCATGCAACACCCATGCCATGCAAGTGTCAATTGCCTGAATGACTTGCCTCAGTGTCTTGTACTTTGCTGTGGCCTTTGCAAATGTATTCCATGTTTTTTTCTGAGACTGAAAAATTCTTTTAAATCACACCTGCATACATCAAGTTACTCTCTGAATTATTTTTCCAGTTGCAAACTCATCAGATGCTTGTGGAAGTGCCTGCTATCAGTTGCATTCAGTGGTATAGCAAATCAGATTTACAACTGCATTTGGGGAGGTGAAAGTGTAAATACTCCTTTTGCACTAGCTTTGGGCAGAATTGTCTCCCACTGGTGAATAAATTGAGTTTTTTTACATGACTACATTCCAGATTTTTTCTGGTCCCCTAAAAGCATGTGTCACAATTTTCTGGGATAGCCCAAAGTTACCTTTTGAAATATCTCTTGGCTACTCAATCTAATATCAAGAGTTCTCAGGACAGTATCTTGTTTTATTAAAATTTAGGTTTTGAAAATCCTTGCCTAGGTTTACAGTACAATTGTGCTGGTTTGGCCTTGTTCTGTTCCTCTTAGCAAAAGCCTTGCTATTTGTTTGTCCTCTAGAGTTCATTATGTCCATAAATCCCTATGAATTATCTTTTTCTGCTACAAAGCTGGGACATTTTGTCTTCTTCCATATATATAATTTTCCTGTCTTTAAATTTGCAATTTTTTTCTGATTAACCAAAGCTCCAATACTTAAAGCTTGGAAAGTATGCTTTTTTAATATAATATGACTAATTTTTTCCATAACAGAACTACTACACAGTGCTACTAATACTAGTAGTACTACTACTACTACTGTGCCTGCTTTAAGGACCTCAGTCACTTAAAAAAATTTTTTTTCTTGTTTTTGGAAAAAAAAAAAAAAATCCAAATCCCATTTTAATCTGACAGTATTCCTGTATCAAACATTAAAATAGTGTAGCCTTAAGTACCTTCTGTCAGAGAAGTTGGCCAGTCTCCTAGTCAGAGAATTATAAAAAATTATTTCTACATGTTCAATGATGTTATATGCAGTGATGTCTCCTCCAGCTGCTGCAGACCAGGTCTATCCTGACTGTTAGATGGAAGAAATTCTTAACTGAGCATGTAGTGAAGCACTGAAGCAGAGTGCCCAGAGAAACTGTGGCTGTCCCATCCCTGGAGGTGCTCAAGGCCAAGTTGGGTGGGGCTTGGAGCAGCCTGGTCCAGTGGAAAGTGTTCTGCCCTGGGCAGGGGGTTGGAATGAGATGGGCTTTAAGGTCCCTTCCAACCCCCAAACAATCCCATGATTCTATGAAAATGTTTATTAGAAGATATGAAATGCCAGGACAAACCATGGTGGGCAGGTTCAGGGCTCAGCCAAACAAATGTTCCAGCCAGCTCTGGTTTACACACGACCAGCCCCTTTTGTACCCTTTTCTGTCTACCCCCTGTTTGTTTGTTACTCCCTCTTCCCCTACACAGCCCCTCATGCATCTCCCCAGCTCTATCAGTCCCTCAGCCCTCCCAGTTCAAGGTCCCCCAGCTTACATCTTATCACTTGCAAGGTCCAGACTGATCTCCCAGGATGTGCAGTCTGTGTTTTTTGATAGCCCATCAGTTACCGTGAGTGACAAGATCTGCTTCTTCTTAGGAAATGTGTCTTGGGAAATTTAGTTTCTGATTTCCTCCTTTTCCCTTAATTTCCCAGTTGACAAGGTCCTGGATGAGGTAACCTTGCTGCAATAAGCCTCCTCATATTTCCACATGCCTTGATCAATTAGTGTGAATGTCCAGGTTTGCTTCCCACCACTGCCATCATTTTGTTGGTCAGGTTTGTGTCCTTGATGTTCTAATTTATGTCTTTTTCCTTCTCTTCCTTTGTTGAATTCAAAAAGGCCCATGACCAGATGCCCCTAAAGGAGCAGACACTCTCTGGCTGGCCACCCTTACACTTCATGTTTTGGGAATTATCTGTTCTCCCCTGACAATCTGCTGGGAGATCAAATGTTTCTGTTCAACACACCTATTCAGTGTCCTTAGATTAGGAAACAATCTGAAAGAGACATTCTCTTATCCTCCTATAGTAGTGAGGGTACCTGCTTAATAGGATTTTCCTATATTTTGATTATGATAATTTAAATTAACATAAATGTTGAATTAATCACTTTTTAATTAGGTTAATTATTTATGGTAACTAAGTTCCAGCATTACTGAGAAGTTAATCTTCCCCCTGCGTTTGTTTTCATAATTGCAAAACCTGTGTGGATGCATAAATTACTGCCAAAGAATTTGAAAAGTAGAGTTTGCTGTTCTGAGGTTGATTTTCCCATCCAGTTAGAAGGACAGTTCTGAGAAGCCTTTGTGTTTGTTTTTGGTTACCTACACCCCAAAACAGTGTACATTTATGAACCTCCCTATTGTCTCTTTACTAATGTGACCTAGAACTGATTTAAAATATTGCATTTCAAGTTTAATTTTCAGTCTTGTAATAGAACTATCCCTCCATATGCCTGTGATTTATACACTTATTCCCTTATACACCTATGTTTCCTTACATTCTTTGAGCAGTTTCACATGCACCACTTACATGAGCACCATTTTCCCATCGTAGGATTTTACCTGTTAACTGCACCAGCATTTAATTTCTTCTAGTTACAGAATCAAAGAATATTCTGAATTGGAAGGGACCTACAAGGCTCATCGAGTCCAAGTCTGAAGCGAATAGGCCATGAGGGGATCAAACCCACAACCTTGGCATAATTAGCACCATTTGCCAACCAACTAAACTAAATAGTGTTTTTTTAGCATTATCAGCAGCACAGTTTCCATCAGTTCCCATTTAAAAACCATTCCTGTGTGTCAGATTTTGTAGACTGATGCTGGATACTGTGCATCACATCTCCTCATGGCTGACATCTTTACCCTGTGCTGGCGTGCTACACCACTCATTGGATATTCTGGTTTGTGCCAGCCACTCTTGGCTGCAAGCTTCTGAAAGTGTTCATACTTTACGAGCTTTCCAACACTGGTTGTTATTAGGGTCTGTGCATTTTCCCACATGGTATTAGCAGCATTTATTTTCAGAGCCATGCAGTCTTTTGGTCAGACTCAGTTTCTTTTTTCTGAATTTTCTGGCTTTCTCTTTTCTGGTTCTCTCCCCTATTAGCTTGTCAGATGCAGTTTTAACTTCCATGTCTTCATTCTAGCATTTTCATTCTGCTCTGAGCAATCTGAAGCTGCATCGGGGAGGTTTAGGTTGGATATTAGGAAATGATTCTTCATCCAGATAGTGGCCCGACACTGGAACAGGATCCCCAGGGAAGTGCTGACAGCAGCAAGACTGACAGAGCTCAAGGAGTTTTTGGACAATGCTCTCAGGCACATAATGTGATTCTTGGGGAAGGTTCTGTACAAGACCAGGAGCTGGACTTGATTTTTATGGCCCCTTAAAATCCAGGGTATTCTGTGATTCTAAATTTGCAGCTCATCCATTTTTCTCAGTCTTTTCTAACTCCAGGCCTCTGCAGACCAGCAACATTTCCTCTGCTTTTGTCTCTGCTTCCATTGGCCTGTTCTCTGATAACATACCATGCTGAAGTGCCATCATCTACATCTGGTTTGTTCAGTTTGGCTCACAAAAGCATTGTTCAATGGGCATTCTCTGTTTGCAGCCTTGTACTTCTCAATTGTTTGACTTTTCTTGGGGACTCAGTTTTTTTTCAGGTTTGTCAGACAAGGCACAGAACTTAATCTCTTTTCCTGTCTCATTTCCTCCCTTTTAGAGACATCACAAGCTCCACATCATACAGCATACAAGAAAATGGGTTCATCCCATTTTGTCTCAAGTAAATCTGATACCATGCAGACATGATATCTATGCTTAATCCTTTCCAAGGATTTCCATTTGATTCACTCTCTTCTTGCATGTCTTTTCACATAACTAAGAAGTCTTTTCCTATATTCTTTTTTTAAGAGATCTTTAAATACTCAAATTACACTGCTAGTTCCATGTTCATATCTCAGATCCCAAAGCAGAAGGCTGTCAGTGAGCCCTGTGGCTTATATTTATAGCTGTGCTACTAGTCATCATGACAGACATTTCTGAACTGTCTTTTCTGTGTTGCTTTCTGATCAGGATTACTCTCATGGCTCAAGTTTTTTCTTTGCATCACACTTTTTAAAGCAAGTTCTGTGTGAGTCTTCCTGAACAAAGTAGGTCTGGGATTATAAGATCTGTATAATTGCTATTTAGCCATCTCTCTTCCCATGTGCCGAGAACCACAGTGGAGAGGATGCCCAAAGCATGACCTGGCAGTCAGTACCTGTGAAAGGGAAGGGACTTTGGAAACAATGGACAGTCCTTTGGATTCACCATGAAGTTCTGTGGACAAAGGAAAGCTATAAATGACTAAAATGTTTATTTATATTTACTCAATTCCCCAGAAGGACATCTGGGGAGAATTGTGAGCTAAATGTCTTCTTCAGACATTATCTTCTCTTTGTTCTCACCTGCAGAATATTTAGTTCCTCATGAAAAAAGAGTTCATCCGTGAACTTCAGCACTACTTCAGCTCCACTTTAGATCCACTTCAGTTTGTGTATAATTTTCATCTCTTAGAAAGTCAAGGTAATTGAAGGGTTGTTGCTCACCCAGAAGCATTTAATGTGGACACAGAAAAAAGATAATCAATATATTTTCCCATTTTTTCTCTCCTCTAGCAAGACATATAGGATTTAAGTACTAAACGAGACTCAAGGATGAAATTGGTTTGCCCTATAGCTACAGTTGTGGTGTATCATGACACACAGTGCTCTTCAGTCATTAATCTCCATGTCCCCATCTGGTTGTTGTGTAAATAAAACTGGTTGGCAAAATATGCTAACCTGAGACAAGGTGGCAGAAAGAACACCCAGTGACCTTCTTGGATAAGCATTTGACCAGCAAATTTGAAAGGAACTTTTCAGATGGAAATATTAGATTGTCTCAAAGAGTAGCTCCTGCTGAGCCTAGACTGATTGAAAACCACTACTCGTACCTTGATCAACATCCAGATGTTGACGTAGCCCAAAAAGACAATGCAGTCCTGGTACCAAAACCAGCATGGCCAGCAGGTCAGGGGAGGGGATTCTGCCCCTCTACTCTGCTTTGGTGAGACCCCACCTGCAGTGCTGTGTCCAGTTCTGGGATCCCACAGCACAGGAAGAATTTATGGGACTGTTGGAGTGAGTCCAGAGGAGGCCACCAAGGCAACTGAAGGGACAGAGCAACACTGCTACAAGGAAAGGTAGAGAGAATTGGGATTGTTCAGCCTGGAAAAGTGAAGGCTTCAGGGTGACCTATTTGAGGTCTTCCAGTAGCTGAAGGGAGCCTTGAAGAAAGAGGGAGAGGGGCTTTTGATGAGATGTGAGAACTCAATATACGTAGATAACCAAGACAGCCAAAATCCAGAGCTGAAGTGTAAAGAATAGATTTTTTTTCCATTACCACACTGGTAATGAATGGCAGAATGGGGACACATGCACTGCTAAGCTTATTCCATCTTAGCAGGGGCAAAAAGTGCTCAGGGTAACCTCCAAGCTTCTTATCTCTCCTTCTCCCAGCAGGGAGGCCCCAGCCTGTGAGGAATGCCTTTTAAGTTTTTTACAGCATTATGTTATCTTCTATAAAACCTCCACTTCTCAGGACAGACAGAAAACAACCCAAAGAAAACAAAACACATGAAATTTTCCACACTAAATATTCTTAGCATCCTCCAGCTGCAAGGCCATCTTGAGTGGAAACAACTCAATTTTTCCCTTCTTATCAAATCTTCCACTTTTAATCTTTTTTTTTTTTTTTCCACACAAGGAGAGTGACAGTAAAAGGAGTGCTGGCTTCAAAATGGAAGAGAATAGGTTAAAATTAGTTATATGGATGAAGTTCTTTACTGTGAGGTTGGTGCAGCCCTGGCACAGGTTGCCCAGAGAAGCTGTGGCTGCCCCATCCCTGGAAGTGTTCAAGGCCAGGTTGAATGGGGCTCTGAGAAACCTGAGATAGTGGAAGGTGTCCCTGCCCATGGCAGGGAGTTGGAATGAGATGGTCTTGAAGATCCCTTCCAACCCAAACCATTCTATGATTCTATGAACATCCTGGGTGGCAAATCTATAACCATCCCAGAGAACACCCCATGAGGGACTTCTGCACAATCCACAAAGCTGAACACAAAAAGATGCTTTTAGATGGTCAGTAGAAACTGTTCCTTTAGAAACAAAAATTATTAGGTAGGACAGCATTTGTATGTGGTAAGTTCTGTATGCTCTTTAAGGTTCTTAGTATGAATAGAAGATGCAGGTGCTTGAATGATGACACAGGGTGATGGACCAGGTGGATACAAGAATTCAGCAGAAAATGGTTTGGGGCAATGTCACCAAGTATCTTAAAACACCACTTCAAGGTGTTTTAAAATCACAATGCAGATTTTTGTCACCATCTGAGCAGTGGCCAACTCTCTTGTTCAATATATTTGGTTTACCAAATGAACATTACTTTATGCACAGATTTTACAAAAAAATTTAGACATGTTTTTTGTTTTGTTTTTAGAAAACTTAATTCCTCGTTAATGACACGTTCTTACATGCACACTGAGGGGTGGAGGTTGTCCCTTTCCCTAACCCTGCCTTTCTGGATATAAAATTCTGAGAGTGCTGGCAATTTCTATGCCTTTATCTCATGAAAACTGATACCACTACACCTCAACAAACAAAAAATCAACCAACCAACCAGCCAAACAAACAAACAAACTGATTTTGCTTGTTTACAGGTGCCTTCAGAGAGTTAAAGCTTCATCCTTTATACTCATAAAGTTCATAGTGTTTCCTATGACCAGAAAACAAGCTAAAGCAATTCCAGTCTCAGTGTGACTCAACAGAATTTAGCAAGTGTTTGAGAGGATGTTCAAGTTTCAGATATTTGGAGGAGTTTGCATGTTTGTCACATGCAAGGAGCAGTGTTGCTCAGAAGCAGAAAGTAAAATGTGTGCTAATCCAGATCAATCAGCAGAGTTCAAGAGCAACCAGGGGGTTATTTCATAATAATTTCACTATTTTTTTCTTTTTCTTGATCTGTAGGGTGTACCTGGAAATCCAGGGGAAAGAGGACCTCCTGGAAAACCTGTATGTAACTTCACTTCTGTATTACATCTTCTTTTTAACTCAGTTTCCACCTGTACAACTCACCTCAGAAGTACACCTGGGTGCTTTTCCACTGTTGTTTTTCCCAGCAGAGCAGTAGGAAAAGAAACTAAAAACTAAAACCTAAAACCCACTAAAGGTTTAGTGAAGGCTTTGGAATGGCATGAAAATAACTGGATATTCTGCATGCAAATAAAAGCCAAAATTTGAAAGGCACTTCCTTAGCACCTCTGTGCGGTACCATCAGCAAGAACTCATCTCAGGTGTGATGAAAAGCATTGGTAAGGTAGGGTGGGAAGTACAAGTTTGGCCCAGTTAGTCCTAGACAGAGCAAGAGAAAACAGTGAGAATCCACAAGCACATTCAGGAAAAATTCTCATGTCTTGATTCCTCTTAAAATTGCCTGAAATAATTAATTTCTCATTCCACAGGGTTCCCCACCCCTGCTCACTCCAGAGGACATAAATCTCCTAGTTAAGGTAATCAGCCTTAATGAGGGTGGGAGTTTATCTCTCTGTTTTCTTCAGACCTAACTAATGCTCTGTGATGAGCAAGTGTCTGAACTACGAATGCAAAAGGTGTCTTTAAACACTCTTTCAGAGATCAACACTTGCAAGTTTCCTACTTGCACTGATATTGGGACATGAGCACATAGTGGAGATCAAAATCCCTTCCCCAGCAGTGAAATGACCTACAAAGTTCTCTATGACATCTCTGAGATTTTCTCAGCTCTTTCTGAGGCACGCATTCCCAAAGGGAAAGAAACATTATCAAGTTGAATTATCTAAACCAGAAAATGGAAACCATTTTAATAAAATGCTAATTTTTTTTCACATCCACCTTCAACAGTGGCTGAAGTAATTTTGGGCAACTGTGGGTACAAATTTTGTGAATCTAAAAGGATGTAGGTCATTAACCCCAGAAGTGCCTGTGCTTCAAAAGAGATAATCTGTCTGCCTTTACTCTCCATGTAGAGAATTTTCTAAGAAATTAGTCAGTCTTTGATAGGTGTTGACTGAAAAATCTTTATAGAGTTACATGGGCTGAGTTGGGAATTTTTTAAGCTGTCTTAAACCTGGCAAGAAATCTTTTCTTGTTGATTAAAAGAAACTAAAAAATTGCCCTCTTTTACCAACCACATTAACCAAAGGACTCTTAAGATTGCTGCTGTGAAATTACTCTTCACTGAAGAGCTGTCTTTGTTTTGTGGAGTCCAATATTGTTCTGGAGGTTTCACTGTAAGATATTGTGTGAGATTTTTGGTCTGAAGAAGAGCAAGAGACTCAGTCTTGGGTATAGGATGTCACTTTGATGTTCTTTCATTTTCTTCCTTTGCTTATATTCTGGTTAAACACATTTGTGCATTTTTTCTGCTTAGTATTTTTGCACTCCATGCTTGGTACAGAAAGCAGCACCTTGAAAACCCAGATGAAATTAGGCTTCTGCTGTTATGGGTGTTTTTTAAGCACTTACATTGTAACTGGATAAATGTGGATGTAGGTACTGAGACTCAGAAAGACAATTTACCCCACAGTTTTGCAACAGATCATTGACAGAGTTGGGTGTTGAGCAGGGCTTCCTGACTCTCAAGCTGATGATCTGTTTTATATTATGCTCTTGTGGGCAGGATTTCCTCCCCTTTTACTGAAGGGAGTCTGCCTTTGAAATGGAAATGTCATAGGTGGATTCAATTTTCTGAGGATAGTTGGAATGCAAAGACTGTCAAGATGATTCAAAGAGGTTTGGAAGGAGAGAGGTAGTGATTCCCCCCGGTAAAATTTGGCCAGGACACTATGACAATTCACTTGGTCTTCACAAACTCCATTGGATGGGTTATGCTTAGCCAAGCTGGCTGATGAATAATTTCCCCTGCAGAACCCTTTGTGACATTGTGTTGCACCTAATTTTTCCCTAGAAACCTGCCCTCTAAGCAGTAACACAGATCTTTCAGACTGGAGCAGACAGAGACTTTGAGTGGTCTTGTCAACTCAAACCAATGTTTTTCTTGATAGTCTTGCTAATCTCCCTGACCTCCCTATCGGAAAGAGCTTTTCCTTAGTTTCCTGATCCTGATAACCAATTAGGACTTAGAACTGATGGGAAACTTCCCATGGGAGCGTGTGTGAGCTCAGCTGCTGACCCTCACTCTGCTTCATGCTGCCCTCATTGTGGTTCTTTAAGGAAAATTCACCCCAGTCCTGAGGTAAAGCAGCAAAGGTTTAAGAATTATACCAGCACCATGGTGCTGCATTCATAGTGGGTGTCCATAGGGTCTGCTAAGTGCCTGCAGCCTATTGCTGGTGTGTTTTTCCATGTTCTCTCCCAGGATGTGTGCAGTGAGTGCCCTCCTGGCCCACCAGGACTGCCAGGCATCCCAGGTTTCAAAGGGGATAAAGGTCTCCGAGGACCACCCGGTAGAGATGGCCAGGATGGGAAAACGGTAAGAGCTGAGGAAGTGACCATGCCTTGGATCTGCTGTGACCTTGTTTTTCTATTAATATGGTTGATGGTTTCTTATATGATGGGTAATTTTTTTTTTTTTTTTCATCAACAACCTACTGAATCTTTTATAGAGGCCTGTGGAGTCAATGAACTAAACTAGTGTTTATCTCTACCTCTTGTGCATTGCAGGGGATTGCTGGTCCCAGAGGTCCTCCAGGCCCACCTGGGCTCGATGGCCCAAAGGTTGGTTGGTTTTCTTCAGTTGTCTAATGAAAACTTATTTGTGACTAATTAATCACCCTAATTATATTAGGAACAGGTTACCCAAAGAAGTTATGAATGCCTCATCTCTGGAAATGTTAAAGGCTGAGCTGGATGGGGTTTTGAAGAACTTGGTTTAGTGGAAGGTGTCCCTGCCCATGGCATGAGTGATTGTTTCACTTTAATAATGTCTTCTACCATCCCTTTGTTCACACAGACAGGCAGACACATCTAAAAGGCCTGATTCTTGATGTTGAATTTCATTATATTGATGGATAGACTTGAGAGTAAGTTTCAACTCAAATTAGGTGAGAAAGAAATTAAAGCCTTAGCAGTAGGTGCTGTGCCTGCTCCTCTCCTTCTTCAATATTGTGTGCTGGAACCACTTAAATTAAGGCTGCAGTGTGTTGCTGGTCTCCAAACACACCATCTTCCCTGGTGGTCTTACCCAAAATTGGGTAAGAAAATACTCCAAATATTTCCTGAAACATGTTACAGGAAAAACTTCTTGTTTTAGCTGTATACTCCTTCTTCCTGGTCTAGGACATAGGTCAACATAAAATGTCCCTTGTTTGATATATGTCAATATATGTCACATTTCAAGCATTTTCCATAAAGATGGCTGTCACCAGTCTGCTCATGATGCCAGTGCCCCACAACTAAAACATTTACAACTGCCTGATGTGAAATAAATCAAAACAAATCAATGGAGGAAGAGGTAAGGTGGTTTAATGATCAGACACAGTTTCCTCCAGACATTCTTTCACTACTGACTTACTGTCTCAAATAGCTCATGCTATTTTAACATCTTTGTATTTGCACTTGTTAGAGTGCAGGACAAACTAATAAAGTTTCATGAATTAATTTCATATCTTGCAATTAAAAGTGTGGTGGGGAAAGCAGAACAATCTCAAAAGTAAACATGGAGTTGATCAAAATGAAAGTATGTTCCAGGATAAAACTTACAAGAGAATTAGTAATCCATAAAGCAAATAACTGGCAGAAATGCCAAGCAATCTGAGACATACCACACTGCTGCTTTCTTATATGTCTTGAGAAAGCAGAGATTTAGGCAGCAAGAATGGATAGGTAGGTGAAATAACAAGAAAAATTTCAAACTGTACATGTGCATAAAGTCAAATCAAGTAACTGATAAGTAGTTTAACTTGAATTCAATTAAAAAAAAAAAAAAAAAAAGTATTGTAAGACCCCCAGGAAGGAGCAAACACAAAGACCATGACTTTTTTCTACATATCTTAGGAGGATCCTTGCGTTGGATTGCTCTGCACTTTTGACTCTGTGGTATATTGTCCTTACCAATATCATCCAAGCTATTAGGTCTTGGTCTGAAAGAAGAGCAGTAGAACTGGAGATCTTTGCTCATGAGCAGCTTCATTCCTTCTGGCCATATGAATTAGAGCTCTTTTATTAATAAATAGCAACCCTCTTTCTCCCCCTTTTCTCCTAGATCTCATGTAGTAAACCAGAGTATTATTTCCATGGCTAGCAAATCATTATTGCTCTGTGCATTGTTTACACCTTGTTCACCATTACCTCAGTAATTTTCCCTGTCTTGTCTCAGTTTGAGAGTTAGCTGTCTCTGTCCTGTGTCTCTAGAACAGAAAGAAAAAAGAAAGAGAAAGAGGGGAGCACTTTCTGGGAATGAATTTTCTGGCTGCACTGTAGAAATGCTGGTTTTATTGCTGTTGTACCTGAAGGGTGTGGGCACCTTTGTTGGGCCAGATGATTCTTTATCAAGACGTGATTTAGTGAAATGCCTAACAACCTGCCTGGTCTTTAAGGATGTGTAATTCCTTTTTATGCCTATGATAATAAACATTAAAAACCAGTTATCTCTGCTGTCTCTGCTCAAAGGCATTTCCCACATATATTCCTGGCTCCAGCACTGGTAGTGAAAGTCTAGAGAAGAATTTAAGGTGAGGGCAAGGAGGTCTCAGTCCTGATTCTTGAGGTTTTTTCTTGAGTGTCCAAGTGCTTTATGAGAGAGGTCAAAAAGCTGTCACAACACTGAATCTCGCTGACTTTCAATGTCTCTCTTTTTATTACCAGGGTGCTAAAGGAGACCGTGGTATGACTGGGGAAGTAGGAGAAAAAGGTGAACAGGTAAAAACAGACTATGCTTTCCAGCAGTGCTATCACTGGTTCTTCATCAGTAACTCCCGTGATGCCTGTACAAGAGCATCCTTCTCAGAGGCAGAGCAGGAAGATGGGAGCTCTTCATCACTGACAAACAACAAATGGGTTCTGCCAAAGAGTGGAGCCATAGAAATCCTCCACAGACTTCCATCCTCATCTCCTATAAAAAACATCCCAGTACCATCTGTTTCCTCACCTCTGGACTGAATGCATTAACATAGCCCTTACTCATTTCCTTGGATAATCCCTAGATGATTTCCAGGAGTTCAGGTGTCTTTGGATTGAAAAAGCCACTGTGTCTATTTGTTTTAGTTGACGAACGTAATGAGGACCTCTTTTAGGAGGGACTGAGATGCCACAGGAAAGATGAGAATGGTTTAAATTAAAATCTCATAGTTAATTTTGCCAAGGGCTGAGTAACTGGTTTAAGGTGCAAATCAGCACCTCTTCAATGACAATTTTCGGACATTTTAAACAAGCTTGCTTTCCCAACTGACTTCCTGTCTTGTACAATTCCACAATATCTGCTCGCATCTTCCATTAGCATAGACTAAAATATGCATGGGAAGAAGTACACCTGAAATTTAACTATGTTGTTTCTGAAATGCATGCTTTGGAAACCAAGATTTCACTTTAAAACACCATGGATCTTTATTCCCTTACAACCAGCTCTGTGAATTGATTCATTTTGGAGTTACCTCCCAATAATCACCAGTTAACTTTTATAGAAGTAGATATGTGACTAATGCATGAAGAAAGTCTCTGTTTTCATTCTGCAGGGCCACCCTGGAATGCCAGGCTTCTCAGGGGCTCCTGGAAACCCTGGTCCACCTGTAAGTTCCTCTGTTGCAAAGATGGTCCTTGTAGTTTCTTGCTAATAAAGGGTGTTGCATGCTCCATGTGGTGGAAAGGACCATTCCCATCTGTCTATGTATTGAATTTGCATTTTCCAGTGGGTTCCTAATGATCCCCTGAGTGTGATAGAGTTCTTCACTCATGGTAATTGCTATTTAATACATTGGCCACTTTCCACTGATTGCTTCAACTCATTCTGTAAATTGTTGCTAAGCTTCAGTTGCTCTCTTTATACAACACAGAGATGATGATGAAAACTCTTCCATAGGGACTATTTAGTACCTGTATAGGTGCTTTGCTATATGTGGAATAAGTTGTTAGTCTAGAACTAGCAGATCTAAGAGCATTTAAGTTCTACATGTTACACAATGTATGAGACTGAATTTTCTCCAATTTTTATGCAGTGTGAGTTAGTATTGAATTAAAAGGCCTTTCACACATCCCTCTTCATCACAGTCCTCATTCTTAATTCTGCTCTCTCCATGAATAAAATTATGCTTCTTTGTATTTAGAAAGGGGTGATAATGCAGAATCAGGGCTGAAATCACTTGGCTCTCTTGCTGGTGATATCTCTGCTTTACTCCCTTCAAGTCTGGGGATTTTTTTCTGAGTCAAGGACTTTTCTTTCCAAACCACCCCTCATTGCCCAGGGTAATCACTGCTTATATTGCTGCTTACAGTGCAGTTTGGCTCTGCTGTGCTGAGGGTGTGCCACCTTCATCTGTTCTGGGGATCAGCACAGCCTAAATTCACATTGCACTGACTAAATGGCAGGACACACCAGAAAAAAGGGGTTACCATATTCAGATGGTAGCAGTGCCTAAAGGATGCTGGATGCTTTGCTGCTGGGACAATGCATGGACTTGCTTTGTGGGTCATTTGAGCTCCCATGAGCATTATTTTAGGAGAAGTTAATAACAGACACATTTGCTGTCTCTATTAACCTAATACTTCTGAAACTGCAGAGCTGTACCAGTGGGCTTAAAACACTTAAAATTGTTCTATGAGACCTCCTGAACAGACTCACAAAGAAAAGTGCAAAGTAAAACTGAGCCTGTCAAAACAGAGAAAATGCGATGTCCCCTAGACAATTTTCTTCTTCAGCTTTTGCTGACTTTTCCCTCTCTGCATTGACTTGTGGCTCCAGGAGTTTGCCTGCCACAGAATATGCTTTATAATTTCTGTTCTCCCATCGTTGCTGTTCTTCAGGGTTATTTTTGTCATGATTGGCTTTTACATATTTGTCCCCTGTTTTCAGAAGGAAGAGCAAGACCAAACTCAAATATCTGACTATTTCTGGCTTTGGAGGCTGATTGAGTGCAGAGGTTGGCACTGCTTTTCAGTGATGAATGAAGAAATAGAATGAATGTTGAGCTGAGTGATTAAAGAAAACTCCAGAGTTGCCAGCTATGGTAGGGAACGTGTTGACAAACCTATAAAATGCATTAATCATTCACATTCTTTCTGCTTTATTTTGTTTTAGGGATCAGATGGGGCACCAGGACCAGTAGGACCAGCAGGAAACCCAGGAGACATGGTAAGCTCAAAGCTCTGTGCTTCACTACTGGCTTCAGCTAGGTTTAGTCTGTGAAGTAAAGCTGAGCTGGCATCCATGTAATGTCCTTTGAAAGCTCCCCAAAATATTCAGCCTGCAAGTAGAACCTCCATAAATAACCACAGATTACTGGTCTATCACTTTTGTTACTCATCAAATGAAATTCCAAGTTAGACAGAGGATAGTCCAGCCCATGGGACTTCTATGGAGGTTTTTATACCTCTTGTCTGTCTGTCCTTGCTATTAACATCTCTTAGCCTCCAGAACAGGATTTCTAAATCTGCTAGGATGTTTCATGACCCCTGAACTCTGTGTGGGGATTATCAAAATGTAACCAGCAACCTTTTGAAGGATGTCACAGCACAGACTGCTGAGATGCTGGAGCTTGGCACTCTTTCCTGGCACCACCAAAAATACCAGTACAGGTACAACCTTTGAGAAGCCCATGAAGAATTTTGACATTGCTGTTTCATTTTAAGAGTTTTCAGATGCTACTTTATGGTAATGCATCAGAAAACCCTGGGAGAGACAGGTAATCTGATTGATGCTAACTTCAGTTTGAAAAATTAAAAATTAACCTTCCCTGAAGAATACTCCCTATTGAGTCAGAAGAGTTTAAAACTGTGTAATTCCACGATGAATTTCTAGAGAAAGGTTTCCTAAGGGACAAGGTGCTTTTTGCAGAGCCATTTCATAACCTGAACTTCATCGTAAGTAAACAGTGATGTCCCTTCTGATGGGTATTATGAAATCAGTGAGCATTCTCAGAGAGGCCAGAGACAAGATGGACAGGCTGGCTGAAATTCCATTTCAAATGAGTGATAATTTGTGACACCATGGAAGACTTGGAATGATATTGTCCAGTCTTGTAAGGTAAGGGGATTTCTTGGGACAGCCAGCAAGGCACTTCTGGTAGCTACTCATTTAAAAGGTATAAAATATACATCTGCTTCCTGGCAGGACACATCATCCAGGAAATTAAGGATGAAATATTAAATATAATTAAGCTTCAGAAAAATTACCAGTGATTTCAGTGGTTTCTCAACTTGGAAGAACTCATAGATAATAGTGATTTTTTTATGTGAAAAGAGAGCCATCCATTCTAGACTAGGAGTTCAAGAAAACCTCATAGACTGTGTGACATGGGCTACAAGACCACCTTCTCACAGTTGTCCCCTGTCAGACTCTACATGTGATAAATCTTCATCTGATAGAAGCCTCTGAGGAGCTTATCTAACTCTCAGTGCTTGTTCTTTCTTTCCAGGGCAAAGATGGTCCCCCAGGTCCACAGGGCCCACCAGGGCTGCCTGGACTTCCAGTGAGTGTGAATAAGCTCCTTCTAATTCAGTACATTAAATTATTCATGCACACATAGGTATGCAAAACAAAGAAAGGACACTTCTGAGGTGCTTTGAGAGCTATGAATGGGCTACAGCAGTGTCTGTCATGCTGATGCAATGCCCTTTTTTCCAGCACAGTGTGGATGCTGTATTTGACCACTTTAAAGCAAAGTGGTAATAACTATGTGAATCAGGACTGTTCCTTGTCTGTCTTTTCACTGGAAGAAATACTCTTATTCAGAGCCCAAAAATCAACTTACAACTCCAGCGTAAGGGCACAAGGATTCTGAGGCTGGGACATTGACTTTATTTGAATCCACAGTCAAAATTATTCCTTTGCACTGACTCAGTGCACCCTGGGCATAGACTCCTCTCTCCTGGAAAAGGTAACAGGACAACATTTTGGTGGGTTTTTAATCTGTCATAAGGATAGAGACAGAGATAATTCTACAGTAAAATAGCCTACCTGAATGAAGATAATGGCATTATGATGAGTTATAACAGTCAATTTTAGGATCCTGATTTAGGATTGTTGGAGTGCTCGCCTTTCTGGAAAGAGAAGTATTGCCATATTGGAAAGGGTTATGTTGTTACAGGGGTGTAGCAGGGAGAGGTTTATGACTGAGCTATAGAAGTAGGGAGGGTTTTGGAGATTTAGACAAACATAAGCATGTCATGATGAGCAGAGTTTTCACACTGACAATACCCTCCCCCATCTTCTTTATCAGTTCCTTTTATCCTGTTTTGCATTTCTTTTAACAGGGGATGGCTGGGAATGATGGCAAAGATGGCAAACCAGGATCTCTGGGGGAGCCGGTAATGTAATTTAAAACTGTTTTGCTCAGGCAATCAGAAGCTGCATCCAGTTGTTTTTGGAGATGCCTGTCATGGACTCCCTAGGGGGCACAAGGAGCCTATTTGCGCATCTGTTTTTAACACCAGAAGGACTGTATTGTCTTGAGCGACTTATAGGCATGACACATGAGCAATCTTGAAGAGGAAATGTGTTCTTTTACTTTTACAACTGCCATAAATACACTAAAACTTAGTGACTCCACTTTTACAGCTGTCTTAAACACTGCAGAGAAAGAAGGTTGTCTTGTAACATTAAACCTAGTGATCCATCCTTTTGATAGGAGTTTATGGGGCATAAAAAGTTTAGAGGTGGAGTCTTTACAGAAGCATTTTTCTGGATTGCTCTGAGATAGTTCTGTTGCCCAGAATTAGAGGGTTTATATTTGATTTTCTCTACTTAGTCTGTGCTTGCATTTGCTGAGGGAAAAAAGCTGAGCCACAAAATTGTCAACTAAAAGGCAATGTTAGTAAATTTGGCAGTAAATCTTATTTCTTGAAACTGTGTATTGCATGAAGAATGTGCTTCAAGAATCAGGCATTGCCAGCCTCTTTCTGTGACTTGTCAAATGGGACTTAGTGGTTCTGGGAACAGCCAACTTTCCAGGCATTAGAACAACTGCTAAGTAGAGGAGAGCTTTGTCACAGAAGCTGCAGATTATGCAGCTTCTGTGACAGTTTGTGTTTGCACCAAACCACCTCATTTCTATGTGCAGATTTTGCATGTGCTGATTAGGCATTGGTGCAGCTCTGACACTGCAAACATGTACCAGTCCAGAGCTGTAAAATGCCTCAGGACCTCAGAGTGCAGGTGACAGTGCAGGTTGCGGTATATTTGGGAATATCTGTCACTGCTGTTCTCCTTGCAAACTCAAACTCTGCTGAACAAACCCTGGACACTCAGTGATGTTATGTCTAAGGGAGAGGAGTGGGAAGTTTTCAACAGCAGTGAGATGGACTTGGGGCTATTTCTAACATGAGCATTATTGTTTCCCACAGGGAAAACCTGGAGAACAAGGGCTCCCAGGCCGGGAGGGTGCCAGAGGATTGCCGGTGGGTGCTGCTTTGAAGCGTTCCACCCACTCAAACCCCTGTACTGTAATCAGGGAGTATTTCTTGGGCAAATGAGGTTATTTACTGATGTAAACATATAACCAGTCGCGACATTGGGACTACATAAAATACATAAATAAGCAACAAAAAATAGAACACAGACATTTCTGAATCCTTCACATGTGGAGAAGAGTAAATTCCGTATCTAGAAATTAAAGCATGCAACCTCATGACCCCTCCACCAGAATTCACAGCTATAGCCCTTGTGTTCTGTTACACGTCCTCTGAAAGTGTGGGAACAGTAAAGTTTAGGGTTAAATAATATATTGGCTGGACATACCAGGGATACACAGACCAGAGCCTTGGTTTTACAGCTTAAGGAGTTATGGAAAGCTTTTCTGTGATGTGGCCCTGCCTAATTACTCCCTGGGACACAGCTGTCCATGCTGATCAGTCCCTAGTAACTTTGGGAAAAAATGGAAATGTTATTAAATAAATATTCAAGCTAGAGTTTTCTCAGTGTTATCTGCATCAGGGTGATGGATGATTATTGATTTCATTCCCTTGTGCAGGGTTTCAAAGGACAGAGAGGAGATACAGGTCCCCCAGGTCCCCGGGTAAGTAACAGGTACCTCATGCAGAATCCTTTGGAAAAAGATTGTGGGAATTGAAGTTGTCCTTTCTGAGGCAGAAGATAGAAATAATGACAGTGTTTCATGTGGGTTTTCAACTATGATTCCATGGGCCACATCTATGGCACAAAAATGACAACAGCTGTCTTCATTCCCTCTGTTGAACTTCTGATTTTGGGGAAGGTAGAGCTGAATCCTCTGATGTTCCCTTTGAGATAGTCCTTTGTGAGAAAGTCTCAGGGATGCCTCCATGGCTTATCCTTCTGGTAAAAATGCTGGCAAAGTGAGGATACCTACTGCATTTTTTCGACAAGTACTAGCTGTCCTCCACAAATGCTGAAAAAGTGCAAAAAAGTTCAAGTACAAAACTTATAGAAAAGTGAATGGAAATGTCACTTTCACTTAGTTTCCTGTGGGTCATAAAACCCAAACCTCAAGTCCTGCATGAAACGTTGTTCTCCGCTCTGTTTGGAACTCCTTGGTGTAAAAGGGGGAATACAAAACTGAATGTTCTTCCACCAAATTCTGCCTTTTTACAGGGAAATAAAATTCTCTGCTTGCAGAAGCTTATGTGAAAAATCCAGTACTGAAGATTCTCATCTCTTCCTCATTATAATTGCTTCTGTGTCATGAATGTGTCGATGGTTTTCAGTGTCTGCAGTTCAGTAGCAAATAATTTGCTGGAAAACAGAGCACTGCTTTGTGCATCACTTACAGGAGATGTTTCTGAGTTATTTTTATAAGCTGCATGTCATATAAGATGAAGGAGACTCTTGCTGGCTTTAAAAAAGTTTTCACTGAGCTCAGTCACACATTGCAGAAACCCCATACCACTTATAGTGATAATACTGGTTTCAATTTGACCTTGAGCTGATCTCTCTTCCCTTTTTGCTGAACTGCAGGGGGAGCCAGGTGTGATGGGTCCTGCTGGTCGTGAGGGGCCACCAGGGAAGGATGTAAGTGCACCATTTTGAGCAGAAATGAATCTCCTTCTCCCTGACAAATGAAAATTTTAATTCACAGTGAACCTGACCTGAAACAGCTGCAGAAACTTCAGTAAAGGGTGAATTACTGCAAGGCATGATTTGTGCGAAGATCATTAGGGGAAAAAAAGAATTAGAGGGCCTTTGTCACTGCTCAGCTACTGGCACTAAAGTGTCAGATATATCATTGGATAAGCATAGAAAGCAACATTGTGAAACCCAGGCTGTGCTTGGTAGCCATGGTCCTGCCTTCTAGTACCCATCTCTGAGCAGGTCCTACCAGGCCAGGCTCTGTTACGCTTCCTCTGCCACAGCTGTACCTGACTGAGTGTGTCGCTCCACTGAAATCTGTGAAATACCTGTAGAATAAGTTTCTGCTGCTCAGAGGAAAGAAAGATGTACAAACAGTTCCTCTGGCATGATTAGTGTCAAGTACAGTCATACAACAAAGTCAGGGGAGGGTGTAGCTGACGAGGGATCCTGCAGCAACTGCTGAGCAACGTTCCGAGCAGCTGATGTGCCACTGCCATGGGACCTGGAGAAGTAGTTTCTCATTTACACCCTTTGTGTCACTGGAAACTGGTGTGCTGGAAATAGTACCCTACAAAGCAAAATATAAGGCAGACCAAAAGGAACTTCTCAGAAGAGATGGAAGCAGCTCTGAAGCCTCCCTGGAGAGAGAACAGACTTGTAAATTCTTGAGAAATTTCAGATAATCTTTGTCCCTGAGAAACACAGCTTTAAGATAATCTGGTAATAAGCTGATAGAAATGGTTTCTGCCTGTAATCAGGTGTCATTTAGTGGTAGGTGTTTAAAATTCAAAGTGTTGGTTTTTCTTATAAATAACTGAAAGGGAGTAGTGAGACTCCTTTAATCTTGATTCCCCTAATATGTGAACAGTGCAATTTAGCAGGAATATTTTAAAATGTTTGTTCACTTGCTTCCATGTCAGACCTTTCTCACTCACCAGAATACTTCTCTTCCTTTCAGGGTGATCCTGGTCCCATGGGACCACAGGGCCCTCGAGGACTTCGAGGGCAGCCGGTGAGTTTTCTCTCTTGACAAGCCATTTCTAGAGGTCCATAATAGTTCATAGAATGGTTTGGATTGGAAGGAACATTAAAATAGTGTAGTTCTAGCCCCTTGCCATGGAAAGGGATACCACCCCCTAGGCCAACTTGCTCAGACCCTCATCCAGCCCAGCTTTGAAAACTTCCAGGGATGTGTATGGTGGGAATATTCTGCAGTATGGAACTCTGGCTTGAAAGAAGAGAGTTTAGGAAGATTCAGATGATGTTAAATTAAAGCACTTTGCCTTTCAGAAAGACAAATAAGAAGTATATTGCTAGAAACTAATGAAGACTTATAATAGTGCAAGGGACTGATGGTTGCTGACTCAGTGGGAAGAACAGTTCAATGGATTCTGTCAGGACTGCAGAGTCAGAAATACTCATATTTCAGTCCTGCCTCTGGGATCCTACTCACTTCTCACATGGTCTCAGCTTTCAAAGGCAGACACTCACTGTGGGTGCCCAGGCTGAGTTATGTGAGGTCCAGTTGTGATACTATTCACCTGTACTATTTTATTAAAGCTCCAGTGGAGAAATAGAAATCTAGTTGACATTTCAAAAAGTCTCATTTGGGATGGCTCAGAAATTGCTTTTATTAATTTCATGGGGTTTAAAATTCTGTCTTAGAAATTAATCCTTATCAAATCTGAATTGAGACCTCTGTTGCTGAACCAAAGCACATCTTTAGGGTGTTGCAATGAGTGAGCTCCTTTTGTTCTTGGAAGCCTTGGTAGTGAAACAGATTCTACAGCAGGGGCCAGGCGTAAAAAAATGCTGCCTCAGCAATGCCAGGAGTTGGAGCAGCAGGTCCCTCCAAGCTGGGGGTGTTGGGGTTTAGATTAGACTGCAAGAATATATGGAGACCTCCTGTATCTACCTCATAACTTATCTCATTGTTCCTGTACTGTTGGCATCACTCACTATGTGTCAGGCCCCCTGCACACTAGCAGTGAGTAAAAGTATTTGGAGAGGTAGAAATTATCATAGCTCCGTATTCTTCTTTGCAGAAGAGATGCTTGGGGTGTTGTATGTTGGAGGGCCAAGTATCTGTGCCTCTTGTTCTTCCTCTTTGTTTTTTATCTAAAAAGGAGTGTGAGGCATGATTTTTAATATTGACAGTACAATGGCTGGTCTTTATGTTCAGCTCCAGTGCAGGGAAAAACATCTCTGCATGTTGAATTGAGAGGAGTGGAAAACTTAATCTCACCAAACTTTGTGGATGATTAGCTCAGCTGCTTTCTTAAGGAACAGTGAGAAACAGGCGATTTTAAAGGATGATTTTGCTCATTCTGAATTGTCTGGTGTCAGGTAAGTATCAAGTGTTAGAATAAGTGTTTCTCTCCAATACCCAAAAAAGGGGAAGCTTGAGATGATTAAAAAGAGTCTTGTCTGAACAGTGGTGACTTGGAGCAGCCAGAGGAGGTGGGTCCATCCATTCAGAAGGATATTGCATATGACAGGGACAAGGGTGAAGGAAAGGAGGAGAATAATGCTGGTTTGGTCCTCCTAAGGCCTGCGGATTTGGGTCCACATATTGATTCTTTTCCTGAGATCAGCCAAGCAATCAGGGATGCAGAAGCTGTGAGGTCAATTGGAAATAAGATACTTCACAGTCTGTCAGGAGAGGAGACTGAACAAAGCTAGAGAAATCCCTGCTGGTGTAGGCGTAGCTGGAGATTTCTAGTTTTAGCATGCATTACATCACTAACCTTTTTTTCTTTTGACACAGGGCAAGAATGGAGTGCCTGGATCTGCAGGAGAACCTGGTCCAGCTGGTATCCCAGTAAGTACCACAAAGGGAAACTCATGCAGCCAGGAGAGGTGACTGATGAAGTATAGGTGGAGTGGACTATGTGTAGCTGGTTACCATCCCTGAGGTTTCAGTGTCTGAAGATGGGTGATCTGAAAATCACTGTCTGGCCACAACTTTGAAGGGGGTTTGGCTATGTTCCTGGAATTGAGATGCTAGCTAGGCCATCACTTTTCCCAGTGAAAGGTAAGTGTTCACAGCAAATGGAAATGATTGATTGCCTAGCATGGAAAAAAAGACTGGCATGCCTCATCTTCACCAGTAGATTTAATTTTGCCAAGCAGAGAGTGTGCAGCCAGCAGAGAGTTGTCACAAGGAAGAAGAGTGCCTCGGGGAGCTGGCAGGCTGCCATCTAGGAATAGTGACAGCAGAAAAATCCTCACAGGCACTTGAGGGAAGAGCAGACAGCGGGCAGTAAACCACATTCAGGAAGCATAATGAAACTCTCCTGAGGCCATCCTGTGGGGAAGAACAGCTTGGAAATGAAGAGCTGGAAGAAGGATAGTGAGGAGCTGGTGGTTTGCTTGGTTTTTTGTGTTTTTTCCTCTGTTCTGCTGCTGAAAATCATCCAGAATTCAGTAAACCCATGCAAATATTCCCTTGTGCCCACTAGCATCTATCACAATGCAGGGCTCTTACCTCTCTTTGCCCATGGAGACAGTACAGCTTGCTGGACTGCGGTATTAACAGGAAAATAAAGGCAGAGCTGGAGGAATGTGAAAAGTTGCAGCTGGACTTAGTTCTCTGTGACCCTTGAAAAGTCATAAAGCCACCCCAGCCTTGCCACAGATTTGTGCCCTGATCAAGCATCTGCAGGGATGTCTCAGAGAAGCAAATACCACCTTTTTGTGTGGGGAGGTAGCACAGGGTGGTGCAGTCTGACAGTCTGTCTACATCAAAAAATAAGTGCCACAGGCTTTTTGTCCTCGACATAAGCTCTTCTTACCTTCCTGGGACTGCTGACATTGCTTCTTGCCCCATGGATCCTTGCTCTTGACTTTTCAAACTTCCTTTCTTCTTTTTGTTATACCCACCTCTGTTCCCAATTCCTAGCACTGCTTTTTTACCTTCTGGGTCTTTATCAGGTCACTGTGGCTTTGGGATGTCTTGTGAATGCCAAGTGGGGATTATTATTTTAATCATCATAGTGTTATCACAGTACCTATACGATGTGACCCAGGGACTTACCAGGCAGCTTCCTAACAAACAGCACCACAGTAGCCTTTGCTCCAGAGGATTTAGAGTCCAAAAATAACATAGGAGATTGAAAAAGGATAAAGTCAGATGGATGAGGAAGGGGAAACAATGAGACAGAACTGGTCAGCAGAACAGACAGTCATCTCATCATTATCTTTGTCATTAAAATGAATCTCCTCCTTTTCATAAAGGTTATTATGGGAAGTATCTCCTTGTGCTGAACATAAATCCATTTATTTTGAAATGCACTAATTTCCTTCACAGTATGGTGTGACAAGCCAATATTTTATATTTCTATTTTGAAAAAAATGAAGGTGAGGAAGGTTATCATGGCAATAAGGATGATTTTTTTTTTTTTTACACCTTCACCATTGCTGGCTTGTAATAACAAGGTAAGACCTGCCAGGAGCCTTCTCCTTTAGCATTTGCTGTTTTGACAGTGCCCATCACAATTCACACTTGCTCATGTTCAAGCCCACACACAGCAACACAGTTCAGCCCCTGAAGACTCCAGGGGCAAGTTGCACACCCCAAATCCATGTGCTTTGTGCCTGTCAGGTTCATTGGTGCTCACTTTGCATGAGTTGTATTTAAGAAGAAAAAGGTCTATGTTCTGAACCAAAAAAGTAGGGGACAAAATTCTGAAAGTAAAGGTTAAACTAAGAGTTAAAACCACATGAGAAGTGTGCATGAAACAGTTCTGTATCATGAGCTGTCATCTCAACTGCCCTGATCTGCAAGGAAAAAGAGACAGTTTGACAGAATATCACAAGAGATAAGTAAAGGACAGACATTTTATAAATTGAACCTAGAAATAAAGGCAAAGGAGTAGCCCTGAAGCTGTCTGTTGCTTGTATTCATGGATTTGAGCAGTATGACCACCTGCACTGTTTCCCTGTCAACACCCATCACAGCATTTCCGCTCTCAACACCCTCTATCAAACCATGAGACACCACAACAACCATGGAACACACCTCCTGCCCCTGCCATAATTGTCCCTTCCTTTTCATTTTCTCCCAGGGACTCTGCATAGTTTATTAATAAGGCAACCACAGTGCCTGCAATCTGCTTTTCTAAAATACTTTGTTCTTCCTTGTCAGTTTTGGGAGTGCTGCAGCTAAAGTGAAATTTTCTACTTACAGTGTATCTGTCAATAAATGCTCTAGGAAAGAGGTGTTGGGGAAAGGTCTGCTAGTGTCTATCTCATTTCTGTCCTAAGGGTCCCAAAGGCAATAAAGGAGAAACGGGCAGCCCAGGACTCCCTGGCTTTATAGGACCCCGAGGACCACCTGTAAGTATGTCTGGGGATGGATTAGATCCTCTCTTTACCTGTTTGTAAATGTTACACTAAGGAAGATGGGACGTGGTCATCTTCAGTTAGGTAAATAACAAACAAACAAACAAACAAAAAAAAGCAAAAGAGCTGACAAATCCAGAAGCCATATAATTGTACTTCCAAAGGAAACTGGACTGCAAAAATAGCATTTTTCATATGGATGAACAACCATAATCTCATGTATGGATCTATACCTGCCAGTCATACCTCATAATGTGTACATTAAAGCAGACTGCTTCAATAGTCTTCTTAACACAGGTATGGTGTATTTAAGTTATCAGACTTTACCTGTGCATGAACCTTAGAAAGACTAAATAGGGAAATTGTGAGTGCTGATAATAATACAGGTATTTCTGATATTTGCTATTCTGAAAGAAATTCCTTTGTTGCCTGCAACAGAGGTACATTGCAATTAAAGCATTCATATATGTCCCAAAGTGATCTAAAATAATAAACTTATACACACGACAATATGAGAACCTCAGAATCCAATATCTTTAGACCTTTCAAAGTGACTTAAAGATGTTAAATTCCACTGGAATGATGGAAAAAATAAATGCTAGGTACTTTTTTTTTTTTTTTTTTAATTTTTTTTTTTTATTTGTTGTCACAAAAATGAGATTGAAAAGATTTTTGTGTGTTTCTAACACAGCTGAATCTTCCACAGGATGGTTCTTTTTTCCATCTGTATTTTTTAATTTTTTTTTAATAATTTGAAAGGGAGCTTTTGATGAAAAAGAGGAGAAAGAAATGGTTCTCTGGACAATTCATTTTAAGCAGCAAACATGGTGGCCATTTAAAACTGGAGTGGCCCTTAAGAAAACTCAAGTGAATTTAATGCAGTTTAATTTGGATCACACATCTCTGATTAGTTCCATTTCTTATGGATACATGTATAGATGCTAACACAGCTGAAGATGTTATAGGGAAATAACAGGGGAAAATAGCACCTGCATGCATGTTATAGATATGATTATGGGTTTTGGCTGCAAACAGACTTAAAAATGTGATTTTTCTATTCATGATACGGGAAAGTGGCCAGAATTTCAGCAATAACTAGTTTAATGTTCATTTTGCCTTATCTGCAGTTCAGGACTGCAGTGACATTTTTTCTTTTAAATACTAAAATGGAAATTATATTGTCTAATTTTCATGTTATAAACATGGAGAAAATCATTTAAATATATATATATAATTCTGTAAGGGTGCTTTTCAAGTTAAGATTATTTAATATAGTTCTGAAGAACAAGTGAGCACTTAGGCTAAAAATTCCTTTATCAGCTCTCTATGAATGTGTTTTTCCAGCTGGTATAATACAAGATGGTATTTCTACCTACAAAATCTACTTCATTTACATCTTCAGACTCTTTTGGGTAAAATGCTGGTGCTCCTTAAGTTAAACAAGACCATATAAAGTGTATAAAGCTTTGGCAATTGTTGGTAAGAAAAAGAAACAAAATGTATTGAAAACAGGAACACACTTTCAGTGAAACATCAGCCCTCAGCTGGTTTCTTAGAAATTACATCCTGTTATTTATGTTTACATGAGATGCAAATTCAATAAGAAAAGGTTTCCAAATAGCAGGATGTGTCTATCCAGGAATGACCAATAGCAGCAGGATAAGGAAAAATCATGCAAACCAGCTGCTGTGTAGAAAAAAACTTGTGTTGTTAGCACAAAGCAACATTTATGGTTACTAGATGGAGTCATTCTTCCAGCTCCTCCAGTGAGATGCTAAATCCATTTTCTGTGTGTCTTAGGGAGAACCAGGAGAGAAAGGTCCTCCTGGGAAAGAGGTAAGTTAAATTCCCAGTAGTTTCAATATAGGGCTGGCGTCATGGGGAAAAAATCATCAAGGGTGTTACCAGCTTTCCAACAAACTGGGATTTTTTTTCATAGAATGGTTTGGGTTGGAAGGGATCTTAAATATCATCTATTTCCAACCACCCTGCCAGAGGCAGAGAACCTTCCACTAGACCATGTTGCTCAGAACCCAATTCAACCTGACCTTGAACAATTTCAGAGATGGGACATTCTCAGCTTCTCTGGACAACTTGCTCCAGTGCCTCACCACCCTCATAATGATAAATTTCTACCAAGTATCACCCTCTCTGATTGTGAAGCCATTACCTCTTGTCCTATCACTACAGTCCCTGACAAAAAAGTTCATCCCCCTTTTTCTTATAAACTCCCTTTTAGTGAAGGGACTCTAAGGTTCGCCCAGAACCTTCTCTCCTTCAGGCTGAACAACCCCAGCTCTCTCAGCCTGAATCCACAGCAGAGGTGCTCCGGCCCTCTGAGCATCTTTGGGGCCTCCTCTGAACTTGCTCTAACAGATTCATGTCCTTGCTTATATTCTGGCATCAGAACTGGACACAGCACTCCAGGTGGGGGTCTCACCAAATGTGAGTGGATGGGAAGAATCACCCCCCTCAACCTCTCAACCTGCTAGTATTTTTTTTTTCTCTTTAATTGTTGATAATTGAGAGCAAAAGAGAAAGCTCTTAGGAAACTGTGGGGCTATCATGGAAATTAATTTTCCTCGTGTCACAGGAATCATTGCAAAAGCATATCTTTCATTATTTACTGTTATTATGGATGGTTCTTTTATGTTTACCTTCATTTTGTTGCAGGGTGCACAAGGGAAACAGGGTGCAATTGGCTCCAAAGGAGAGAGGGTAAGTTGGAGAATATTATTAGTTATTTCATTATGTTTAAATAAAGAGAGAAATTTTGAGTTAGGGGCTGGGGGCAGAAGTCATTCAAAACTGAAGCCAGTGCTACTCAGTCTCCCAGGTCTCTCTTTAATCATTCTCCATCAAAATAATTTGTGGATCATTTGTAGTACACCAGATATTGTACTCAGCAATTTTGCCAGCTCAGCTATGAGTGTTTCTCTGGGTTGGAAATCAGAAGTTTGCCTCTTATTTTGTGGCAGTAATGTCCTTCTTTTCACTTAGGGCGAGCCTGGCATCAAAGGTGAAAAAGGCCCTCAAGGAGAAAAAGGTCCTCCAGGTGATCCTGGGATACCTGGTCATAAGGGCCATCCGGGACTGATGGGTCCCCACGGACCTCCAGGAGACACTGGGCAAGTTGGACCTCCTGGTCCTCCAGGACAGCCAGGATTTCCAGGACCAAGGGTAAGATTGCCAGAGAAAGGTTTTGTACAGTAATTTTCCTGTCATGAGAATCAGAAAAGTGCCTCAGAATACATTGAAGCTGACAGAAACTGGAGCAGGAGAGTGTCATAATGGGGAGGAAGTGTTTTTAGTTCTTGATACCCAAAAAGGGGAGCTGGAACAGCTCTCAGGGAATCATGGAATCATAGAATAGTTTGGGTTCCAACTCCCTGCCATGGACAGGGACACCTTCCACTAGATCAGGTTGCTCCAAGCTCTGTCCAACCTGGCCTTGGACACTTCCATGAATGGAAGTTGAGGAAGGCTTGTGGGGGTGCTGACTTGCACTTCAGGGCAGCGAAATAGTCCAGACAGGCCATAGTCAACATGGCCAGTTGCTGACCCCTTTTACCCCTAAATGCCTAAATCAGATCCTGTGATGGTGACCATGGCACTGTGGTCTAAAAAATATTCTTTCTATAAGGGCAATAATGTGTAGCACTTCATGCAGAGGACTAATGCCTTCCTCTGCTGCTGGTTGTTATGAGACAAAATGCAAAATGCTGAGCCATGGAAAGGTCACCACTCTATTCCTGGAAATCTTGGAGTCAGCTCATAAGAATTCATGAAATACTATTTTTGTTTAATAGTCTCCCTCTTTTATTTTTTTTTTTTTTTTATTTACTCCTCCCCTGTTGGGAAGCAATCTTACTACTGAGAATGCCTGAGGGTGGTTTATGTTGCGGAATGAGAAAAACCACCAACAGCAATGAAGCCATTGTGACCATCCTGAGAATGAATTGGAGATCATCTCAGAAGATGATCTCTGAGATAAATAATCTCTGATGTAAAAATGAATAATCTCTAATGTAAAAGCTGACTTAATTTTAGACAAAGCATTTCTTTGTGAAATCCAGTGATGATTATGAAAACTTATTTTTTTAATAGGTTTAAAACTTGAAAAGATAATTTGTAAGACTTTAAAGTATGCTCCACAATTATATTTACTCAGTGGGATATATTAAGAGCCATCAAAAATGCTTAGTACTTAATAACAAAATTGTTTCTTTTGTCACCAGCAACACATCTTTTTCTCATGCAAAACTTGTGTCAGAAAGAAGACAGAAAATAGACCAACTCTGTATTTATCAGCAATGCTCTTGATTAAAAGTGAAATGTCACTTAGCTATTTAATACAATCTATTTTTTTAATGAAGAATAACTTCTGATTCAAAAAAGCTCAATAGGTTTTCCTAAAGATAAAGGAGACAAACTGCGTCCTTGTATGTTAAAAGAGTAAGTGTAAAGGAAAAGCAACACTTTTGCAAACATCTGGTACACAAAAGAATACAGTCTTTAGGTTGATCTGAAGTATTTTAAAAAACTGACAGAAATGCAAAGAATAATTTTAATTAAAAAAAAAAAAAGTGCATTTCAAATGGAATATCTCACTTTCTGATTTATAAAAGAAAATATTTGATCTTGCTGGTTAAAAATGGTTTATTGTTTAAATGTAGCTACAATTTTCTTTTAAGTTTTTGCAAAGGCAAGAGCCTGGCTACCCTAAACCCTTTTAATATTATCATTATTATTATTATTATTGTTATTATTATTATTATTATTATTATTATTATTATTATTATTATTATT